>WEIV01023064.1:6493-76407 GCA_013390005.1 Calyptomena viridis
ACAGCAACAGCCAACACTACCTGGCATTGACAGAAAAGAGAGAGCACAGCAAACAGCAGCTACCAGTTCCATTTTGCCCCTGTACTTCTGTATTGGAAGTTGTGTTTAAGAGTGGGATGGGGGCAGGGTGTGGGAAGAAAGAACATACTTGTTTTGTCCAATTGTTTCAAAATCCTTCACAATAATTGTTAAAGAAGATGAGATATCCAAAGCAATTCCTTTCAAGTCAAATTCAAGAATCTGAACAAAAAAAAAAAAAACCAAAGCCAAATGTTAATTACATGTAGAAATCAATTAACAGCAAAGTAGTATATACAAAGTTATTCAGAAATAAATTTTGCATTAGTGAAAGACCCAATCAGCTTACATTTGAAAAAGCAAAGTTAAATATGTTCACAGCACATATCTGATTTGCTAATTACTAGTAACAACAACAGAATTGTTTAATAGTGAGCCATAATCTCTTTTGCAGTTCCACTTCCTCACAGTAACATACATATTCTCTCATCCCTCACAATATCTGACATTACTGCCCTCCAATATTGGCTGAAGTCAGTTTCTGTTGAATTTAGACACATAGTTGTAGGTTCCCTTTCTTTGTATTTCTAATTACAAAATGTAAGAATAACTTTCATTTACTGTTGTGAAAAAAACACTACTAAGAAAACATTTTCCCCAAGAAAAATATTACTGAACATGAAAAATAGGACTACTGCAAATAAACTACAAGGAACTTCAATACATGACTTATTCTAATTCTGTAGGGTTTTTCCTTGTATGTAATAAATGATCCAATTATGTTCCCATACATGTGACTAAAGAATGGCTGAGTATCATTTCAACAGGAGAAAGTGGGAACAAAACCAGGCCACAAACTCATCAGTTATTTATTTAATTTTACATCAAAACATTACTTAATGAATTGTGATACATGGTGCAAGATGAATACATTCACCTACATTTACTAACACTTCGAAGGACATGTATCACGAGTTCCTCTTTCTAACAACATACACAACTGTAGAAACAGACTTACCAGCTTTACAAGCATTTGTCTTTAAAATGGCCATGGATTTATTTTTAAGAAATTACCTCATTCCAAACAGGATTAAGCTCACTGTCAATTTTCTTTGTTTTCTTTTTTTCATCTGCAAATACAAACAAAGTATGATTATTTGTTTTTGCTAAAGCACTACAAATATCATTTTTCCTTTCACTTTTCAAAAGAAAGTTTGAGCTTTAAAACAAATATTCCAATTCTTTTTACCTCTTCCAGTAGTTGCGCAATTTACAATCAAAAAGTCCCCTGAGCAATTTTAGAAGTTCAGGTTTTTTATTCTGTTTTGCTTAAGTGTACCTAGATGTATTCCCAAAAAGCAAAATATTTAGGTTTCTCCACCTTTTATGACCCTTGACTGCAACTTCAGTAATGATGGAAAAAGACAAACTAAAAGACTTGGAGACATCAAACCAAACAGCAACCTCTAAGCCACAGTAGGAAAGTACTTCTTTGGAAAGTAGTAAAGAAAATGTGTTACATATTTCCCACATTTGAGTTATAAGTGTTTAGCTCTGAAAGAAAATTACACACAAAAAAAATCTTAAGAAGATATGCTTGCAGAGTCAGAACCTTCTGCTGCAAATGAGAAAATATTAGCTGCAATACACATGCAAGAGGAAATTAAATCCTTCCTGAGAAAATGGTGTCCAGAGGTTATGCAGATCACCTCACCAACACTTACTGTCATGAAAACTTACAAATTTTGCATTTGGGCAACCTACAAATCATGATGTAGTGACATGTGGGGTGTAGTGTAAATCATATATATTAGTTTTACTTTTCAGCTGCACTATACATATACAGCTCTGATGGACAAATCCCTTGACACTTCAAAGCAGCAAAGAACACTGGCAAACACACAGAACAGAAACTGCATGTTATAGTGATAACAATGAGCATATTTAAGTACAGTCAGTAAAACAACTATTGATCTACAAAATGCTCAGCCACCATAAGACCAAGTTTCAGACATACTCCTTGTGCTTGACTACAGCAAAGATAATGGGATTTTTATTATTCACAACTTAATGACTAAGCCAGGGAAACATTGCAAAGGCCTGGGAAGGAGAGGAAAGCAATGCCAAATGGGCATGGTCATATACCCGCTATTCAGGCAGCAGACTGTGGTGGCTCTTTTTACTGTAAGAGAGTGGGATCAACTGAAAAAGTCAGCCCATGCTGCAAACTCTGAGAACTGACTCACATTTGTTACAAGAACTGCCAACAATTTATACAGGATATTGACTCACATCGAAGGACAAAGGAAAGAGCTTTCATAACATACCATGCTGTGGACTCATATTTTGCAGAACAAAGCAGTAATTAACAAGCTGGTGAGAGAAACTCAACTTCATTTTATCTACTAGGAGACAATGCATTTTCAAAACAGAGGATCCCAGAAGACCTAGGATTTGGCACTGATACTCCCCCTAGAAACCGAGAGCCAGGGAAAAGATGTTTTCAGTGCTGGTGAAAAAAGGAACAGTTGCTGCTGTTTGTAAAGGAGAGAGTGAATCACAGAACTAATGAATAAAGGTCCTACGATCCATGCCTAAACTCAAATGTAACTCTTTAAGATAAGGAGAGCCCTGGCTTGAACAACAGTCAAGACAATTCTTGACAAAGAGAAAAATTTTCCACTCTGGACTATACATTTTCATAAAAGCAAGAGTAAGATTTATATTTCCACTAACAATATGCTTATTCTAGATTGTAATGAGAAAAAAACAATGTGCTGCGCATCTGTGTGAAAGTGAGATGACAAAAAACACTGGGAAACAGCTTACATTGGGTTTTAGTCGTAATTTTGGGTAGTCTGAGCATGGCATTAACGTTCCTCAAGGATGTATTTTGCATATATTCACTTTTTACTGACTTTCTTTTTCACACTTTTATCAGTATTTTAATGCACTGGGTGGTGGTAGTGGTGTTTGGTTTTTAAGCTTTTGGCAAAGCTCTTTCTTTTATCCAACCAAAAACCCATTGTCAGGCAGGGTAAGACCCACCGCTATTCCAGTTATTACAGGAACCCACATAAATTTCAGGCCCTCAGGCTGTCTTCCTCTGCTGGTAATGATTCCAGCTATAGCAACAAAGACAATAAACCACACCAGGATAAACTCTAAGACAGGGCTAGTCATCATTTTTAGTTTGGCCCTACCAAGAAACAAGAAATTACAATGGTTACAGGTAGGAGACTCTGTATACTTGTTCCTTTAAAAACTAACTACAATAGCTGTGGTACTGTAGAAGAAATCACTATTATCTTAATCGAGGCATTGTACTACCACATGCTGGTTAATATTCTCAACTGGAAATGAATGTAGTAAGAACTTATTGGCAAATGAGTTGACTCAGTGGTCAAAAAAAATGCATTCGAGATGAGCTGTTTAAATAATAACTGTTCCATCATTAGAAAGATAATTACAGTTCTACAAAACAATTAATGCTTCCACCTTAAATTTTTATTTTTAAGTAGCATCTTAATCAATTTCAGCAGGTGGGGAATAGCAGAAGCAAACATTGTAGCAGTCCTAAGTCTAAGATTCAAGAGAGAATCACACTTCAGTTAACAAAGTTTTCCATAAAACTTCTGTGAAAGGAGAATCAAGATTGCACAGTGCAGGATTGAACTGCAGGATCAAATAGGCAGATTTCCAAAACCCAGGAAATTAAATTTAGGTAATTTAATTCTCTGCAAAAAAAGAAAATATAAATTTAGTGCATAATTATACTCTAACACTCTTTTCTTTCGCACACTGAAATATAAACTAACACAGCCATGCACTACTGCAGGCCTGCTGGAAAGCTCTTAGATTAAGCACAAATGGAAAAGAAATTTTATTCAAGATGGCCCAATCAAGGTAAATGCCATTTCATACTAATTCAACTAATAACTGTCTCATGCTGAGTGATGATGAACTTGGAATTCTGCAAGAACAGCACCCAGTTCCAGACAGCAATATTCGTTTACTCTCAGGGTGTAGTTCTCTTTGAACAGTGAGCTGTTATTAAAGTAAATAAAAGTTCCATCCCATTGGACTGGACATAAATGTGTAAAAAGAGAGTGAAATGCTTGCACACAGCCCCTCTATTGTAAGATATCAGAACAGAAACAGCTGCCTATTTCCTCCTAATATGGAGCTAAAATGTATCACTGAATTAGGTGTACTGACTGTATAGTCTGTAACCAGCTTAGATAAACAAATTCGATTAAGCCTATTCCATTGATAGGTAAAACAATATTAACTTATGTGTCTTAACATATAAAGCCTTTGCAGTCACTTTCATACTAACAGCTGTAGGATGTTTTCTTCACAGCACAGCCGCAAAGGTCTGATCCTGAGAGACTCTGTGTGTTGTCATGGAAGCCTTAAATTTACTGAACGAGACTTTAGCAAAGGCTCTGTAAATTAAAGTTTAAACAAAATACTGTTTGATGAAATGTCAACGTCCACAGCACTCTTCTGTCAAATGAGTGCTGCTCACCAAGACTTCACCAAGAATACTCCAGAGGCAAACAAGGACATGAAAATGTACTGGAGGGCTATGGTTTGAGGTTTTCCCAGCCTAGAAAATGCACTCCCAAATGTGTTTTTTTATGTCCCCCCGGGATCTGCACTGGGAAGGGACTAAAGTTAATGACCTTTGACATAAATCTTCCTAAAATAAGACTGTTTTCCCATCTCTACACATTAACAGGGTGAAGGGGGAAAGGGCAGTGTAAATGCAAAGATATCTATAAACATAAACAGCTAGAAGTTCAATATATTTTAGATATGATCCCTACACCCTTGCACTTGGCAACCAGGCACATCACTTACAAATTAAATCAGAGCTCCTTGATAGCTGGAAAAAGCCTGATATTATCTATCCCACTTGCATCATTCTGGACAGAAAGCAAAAAATCAGACTGCTGGTATATAGTAAAACTATATAAACAGAAGTGGTATGATAATGAGAAATTAAATATCCTACTAAAAACCTGTCACAATTTTGAAGTCATATTTAAGACACTGATTAAGCATGTTTTTGAACATATAAAATCCCAGTTATAGCACCTAAAGGATAACTATACACTCAGTCCTTTAATGTCTGTTGTCCCATTCCTGTGTTTGGATAACTGAAGGATGAAAAACAAATCCAGCAATGCAGGAAAAAAAAATCCACAACTTATATTTACTAGGTAAAAGTGAACTGCATTAGAGCACATAGTCAGAACAAAAGATTAGAAGAAGGGATTAAACAGACACTTAAGGCATAAAGAAGCAAAGGCATAAACTGATTCTGAAGTAAAAATCTGCAGGAACAGAGGCAACAAAGAAAGGCAAAACTATGACAGGAAAGCAAAGAAAAACACAAGGAACTGAAAATATGGATACTTAAGAAGAAGCAGAATATGAAACAAACTAGAGAAATTATAGTATCCCCACTTTTTGCAGTGCAAGTAAAATAATAATTTAAGAATTAGGAAGTTCCAAAAACTATTGAGACAGGCTCTGCCACTCGTTCTGACACACATGAGGGTAAAAAAAACCCCAAACTTAAGAAACCAGGTCACCAGGAATTAAGATGCCTGTTTGTAACAGTTTGATTTAACATATTACATGATCCAAAACTGCTTGGAGGTTTTGGCAACTTAAAGATAAATCACTACCTGAAACCAAGTTCCTCTAGTCTAGCCAGGTGAGGAAATTATGGTTACAGGTAAAATATACTGTAAAATATAATTAGCTTTACATATGTGTGCTAATTTTATTACCAGATCTTCTTCTCCCATATTTAACTGACAAGCAACTAAAGTGTAAAATCGGGTTTCCTTCCTAAATCTTTACATTAAATAATCTCAACAGGAAACACTTGTAAAAAAAACCCAAAAAAACAAACCCAAACATAAAATAAAATAAAAACAAACACCTTCAGTAATTGTACTATTGTTTTTCAACATGGTATTAGTAACAATAAACCAGTCACACTAAAAATGTGTGTAACAGTGAGCAGTGGCTGTTCAAAGTGATCAAGACAAGAAGGATTTTTTAGATAGAAAATAAGGTAATCTTCAATATCAGAATTAAAAGTGGATTTATCTATGCAATTAGATTTGTGCTTCTAAAGCAAAGGGCTAAGCCTTTGCAACAGCTTGTAAAATGTGGATCCTAAAACACAAGCACAGCTGGACAGAACAGACCAAAGCACTCCACTCAGTTCAAACTTCATTCAGGTAATTTCTGTTCTCTAATTAAAAATCTACCCTAAAATTACATGAGATGTAACTTCAGGAACACATGTTTTCACAGATTTTCAAATACTTAAGAAGGGCTCTATCCTTCACAAAACTTCCTCCCTAACTACACCTATGACAGTTTTCCTTACCTTTAAAAATAACAGAAACGATAGGATCTGGTTTCCCAAACTTGGTTTTAGGAATGTTGGTTGCAGATTCCACAATTACCCGAAGCATTGTTTCTCGTCTTGCCTAAATGTCGACTGTTACGAAAGAAATTCAAGAAAGTCTTCAGTTTCACTCCTTAACTTCTGGACTGAAATGCCAGCAGGAAGAGCAGGCAGGGAATTGCTGGTTTACAGCAAAGAAGGTCTATGGGTGGATCTATGACGGATTAGCTACTCAAAGCTACGGAAAAAAAAAGTCCTGTAAATTGACACCAGGTTCTGTCTTGCTGCACAAAAATAGAAAAAGGGCTCTCTCTAGTGAAATCCTGTAACGGAAAGGACACAGTGCAAAAATGCTTTTTTTTTCTGCTTTTATTCTTAAGCCGTGTGGTAACTCTCGCCTAAATAACTAAGGCAAAAATAAGCATTAAGCAACATCAACATTAAACACGACTGTAGTACTCAAGATAAATCACATCTGCATCTTGGTATACTGTAGTGGTGTATTCTGTTATCTATTTCTATAGTTATATGTTTAATATATGGTTCTGTAAACCCCAGCTTGGACTGTCCCAGAACTGTATCCCCTCCCCCAGTNACCCCAGCCTGGACTCCCCCAGACCTGCACCCCCTCCCCCAGTGTAACCCCACCCTCACTCCTCCCATTCTCCCCACATAAGATCCAAACCCCTCCCTGCCCAGACCTAAGAGCAGGACCCTGCCCCAAACCACCCCCAGCCCTCCCTAAACCACCCCCACCTCCCCTTCCCATTGGCCTTTCCCATGTCCCCTCCCAGAAATCCGAACCCCTTTATAAACCTGTGTAACAGGAAGTGGGATCATTCTCTGTTTTGGGTTTCCTTGGGGGTTGTGTCCTCTGAAGCCTTCTTGGCAGTAAGGGGTCAATAAACCGAGTGTATCCAAGGCAAGAGTTTCCTTGTAACTTTTTCACCCCTTGTTGATGTATTCCCCGACTGAGTAAGCTAGCTGGGGTGAAATTGGATCAAGAACCAAACCTGGGATTACATCAGTATACCAAGGTATTGAAATTTCAAGATGGCTTTCTACTTTTTTCCTTTTAATTTTCAGAACTTCATGGTTTGCAAATGCTTTTGGCTTGTCTGTGTCAGCCTACAGTCACAAACTAGCCACGGTCCTCAAAAATAGTGTAAGTTCTCCCCCTCCCGTTGTGTTCTGGAACAACGACGTTACACGGTAAATATTGCAGCTTCCTCAGGGAACACGCCGGATTTAGTAGATTTCTTGAGGAATTATTAAAATATAATTAAAAATTAAAAATAATTAAGGAAATCCGTGCAAAAAAAAGTGGTAAGACCCTTTGCATTGCTTGGAGGCACATGAAAGTTTTGTGTTAACATAAGCACGTGCAGCAACACTTCAGACATAGAAGCGGGTAAAACTTACAGGCCAAGTGCAAGAGCCCTGAGCTCCGCCGGGCTCAGACACGACTCGGGAGGTGCAGGCTGGTGTTCTGGGAAGGGAAGGGAAGCCAGCGAGATGGAGCAGAACGAGCCACGCCTGAGCACGCTTCAGCCTAGTTTTCGTATGGTCACCTGAGAACCATCCTAGCTTATTTTGAAATTTCTAAAATTATTAGATTTTGAGGCAGACGAAGAGCAGTTCTGGAGAAGAAAAAGTAATCTAAAGAACGGGGAGTTTTCGTGGAGGAACGAGGATACAGACACGCAGGAAACCGTATTGAGCGGCCCCGGGAGACTCCTCCCAAACATCCCGGCGGGTTCTTTCTCTCTCCCCGGTCCCGGACAAGCCCCGGCGCTGACGCAGGAGGGTGGGGACAGCCGCGGGCCGGGCAGCGACACGGGCCGGCACCGCCTCCCTCCCTCCACACCCGCCCCTCGGTGACGGAGTGGAAAACGCGGAAGCGGCGGGCGGGAGCCGCGGGATTCAAACTCCCGGAAGCGGCGCCGGGCTCCCGAGTGTCCCCGCCGGGCTCCCGGGTGTCCCCGCCGGGCCGTGCCCCGGACGGGCCGCAGGATCCGGGAAGCGCTGCGCGTGCCTGCGGCTGTCGGGAGCCATGTCCCGCCCGCTAGAAGGGATCGCTCTTCCCTAACGCCGCGTTTGGTTTCTGTAGGCGCCGAAAGATGAATCCCAAGACGGCCAAAGAGCGGATTATTGGCAAGTGGGGCCTAAAGTCGGGCGGCTCCAGAGCTGAGGACGGGCTCGAGAAGGGTAAGCGGGAGAGCGCTGCGCCGAGGACTCGATCCGTGGAGGAATTGGCCCCAGGGAGCGGCAGGATGACGGACGCGGAGAGGAGCGGGCTCCTCCAGGTGAGCCGGGGCTGCACCGAGCCTGCCCCGAGCAAGAGCACAACCCGCCCTCCCAAAACTTAAGTTTTCTTTGATGTCACTTCTGGTTTAGTAGCGTTAGACAGTTTAAACAGACTCTTAGTGTGACGTTTTCATTCTCATGTATTTTTCAATGATGGCAGAAGTAATGAAATCACACTCATCAGACAGAGGTGTTAAATACGAAGGCCAGAGGTGCCATTTAGTCCATTAAGCGCTGTCCTCAGGTGTCCGACAGGTCTCAGAGTATTATTGTAAGCATTTCCGGCAATGAATATTGTGTTTGCAAATGTTTCTCATAAGAATATGCCAAAAAGTGCTAAAGGTAAATAAAACTTAAAGGTAATCAGGTCACTGCATTATTCTGCCACTGCAACTAAAGAGCAGGAACTAAGATGCTGCGAATTCCACTCAAGGTAAACCTGTGGTTGCATAGAGAGAAGTTCAAGACTTAATGTATGACCAAGTCACATACTGTCAGAAGGACTTCCCAGAAGGACTGCTAAACTTTAAATAGACTCTTCGAAATTATTCAGCTAATGGAGACTAGGCACGCTAATATTTCTAGGAAATTTCCTTTGACAAAAAGGCTTTTTTTGTGTCTGTGCCACAGCATCAGTTGAGAAGTCCTAAGCCAAGTTTAAGATGTGGCTGGGCAGCTCATCTACAGTTGTGGCTAAATTCCTTAGTGTATTTGTTGTGTCTGTTAGCATTTGTTGCTTGCTCAGTGTTGGTTACTTAATACTGGGTTCCTAGTTTACAGGTGCAAAATCACCAGCATGTTTAGATATACCTGGTACTCTTTGGTGTCAGTATTTTAATTTTAATGAGCACTCTGTGGTGTTCAACTACTCCTTAAATGAGGCTCTCTAAAATTCAATTTCTTTCATCTTCTAATGACTTGATGTCAACATGTAGGATTTCAGCATTAGCCTTTCTTACCAAAAATTAGATGCTATCATACCTTGGGGCTTTCTGTGAGCTTATATCTTAAATGCAATACTAATTCTATGTAATAATTACTTGTGCTGGAGGCCTACTGAAAAAAGAGTACCTGTTGAAAATATCTACTGATGCACATTTTCAAACTAAAAGGCCAGATAATTTGGAAAACAGGATCCTTTTTCCTGTATGCTTTATTATAACTCTCTTGTAAATTCGCTTACTGTCATGTAGTTTGCAAGAAGGCTCTGCCACTTCCCAAGGCTACTAAATATGCTAAGAAATACACTAAGAAATGTAGCACCAACCTCTTCACTGCAAGGGTTTTGGAGTTCTTGTACTGCTTGTGTTTTAAGGTTCATGTATTGTAGTTATTGGTATTCATATACAAAACCGAGTACCTACCAAGCCTGTGAAATTTGATTCTTTGCATTCTTCCCTTGTTTTGTTGACTTCAGACTGGTTGTACTATCACCTGAAATATTTCAGATGATCGTTCTAATATTGTCTGTTTTGAGTAAAAAGTAATTAAAGGCTAAGAGAAAACCTTTGACAGTGAATATCATAGAATCATAACATCAAAGAATGGGTTGGGTTGGAAGGGACCTTAACCATGCCATGGACAAGAGACCCCCTGCCATGGACAAGGAGACTTTCCACTGCACCCAGTTGCTTGAATAATCTCAAACTATTGTAAACTTGTTAATGTGTTTGTTGCACAGACTAATTTACTCTTTTGTGTCACTTTTTTATTCTTTTTCATTTAGAAAATACTTTCCCTTGAAAAAGAAAAAGAAAAAAACAACCATCTTCTTGGAGAAAAGGACAGAGAAATCCAAAACCTGAAAGACAAGCTTAGGTCCAAATCTAAGAATAGTGAAATCTCCTTACTACAAAATCAACTGGAGGAAAAAACAAAGGAAGCAGAAAGGAGAGAGCAGTTACTTTGTTGTTTATCAGAAGAAATTAACCGGTTAAAATGTAATTTATCTGCTGTCATGGCAAAATGTTCTGATCTTGAGAACAAAGCCAGCAGTACTTCTCAGACATCCCAGGTAAGCACTGAAGAAACACTGCAATTGCAAATTGGAATTTGGTGCCCACTAAGCACCAATACTTGGTATAAAATAGGATAGGTTTTTAATTTCCTTACAAGCTGCATTGCATTCTGAAATTTATGAAGCGAGATGGTATCCAGATTGAATGCTAAGTGAAGAGCTGTCAGGGAGCACAACTTCAGGTAACAGAGCTGGGGAGAGAATTCTCATGCTGTACTGCAAGTCCCTTGTTCAAGCTCACACAGAGATAGTGTGACCTGTGATGTAATTATCCACTCTTGCTCAAGCAGATGCTGTGCCCTTCTTGGATTTGTGTGCTCAATTAGACAGACTGAGAAGGCAGCAGTAATAGAGACATGGGGCACTAATAAAGACAAACTTAGCTCCTCACCCAGTTCAGCTTCAGTCATGAGAATATCTTTCTCCTCTCCACTCGTATGGATCCTTATTTGTGTCTCAGTTGTTGAAACTAGCTGTCTGTACCTTGTGTGGTGACAAGGTAAATAATTCACTGTGCCAAAAGGTAGGGCAGAAATAGTAAGGTTTTCCTCTCAAGCAAAGTGGTCAATAGGTATGATGCCAATCCTTGGCAGTGTTTACAAGTGCATTTAGTTTTCTGCAGTTGTTTTTCCACCCCTCCCTGTTCTAACATTCCCTGGAAAACGCAGTAGTACCTCGACAAGGGGTACAGGGAAGATGGTGCCTAAAGGTAGGTGCCTGTAAGTCTTTTCCAGCTTTTCACCTGCAGATGGTGCTGGTTCCCTGTGCTCTACACAGAAGTTGAGCAATTTCTAGAAATTCTGCTTTAGCAAAATATCTTAATCTATCTCTTCTGAATGATAATATAACTTCTAATAGTGAAGTATGTCGGTACATACCACTTTAAATGCAAAGCATTTACTTTCAATTTTAAGAGATTTTGAACTGTGTTAGAGGATTTAAAATTTAGGTAAAGTCAACAGATTTTCATTATATTTTTGACAATAAACTATAAAAATATCCTTTACTTTAAAATAATAATTTGGTTTTAAAATTTTAACTGTTCTATCAACAGAGGACAACAAATATGACTGATGTTTTGACTGGATGTTTTGGAAAACTTGAAAATTAGTCTAGCAATACTGCTTGAAACTGCTAGGTGGCATATGAGCTCTGAAATAGAAACGACATTTGTATGACACAGCTTTCACCGAGGCAGGATTCTAATGTTCATATAAACAATTGTAGTGTTTCTAAATCCTATTTTTATTAGGAAGTGCTGAAGTTTAATAATCGCATTCAATTCACAACAGCATTCCTCTGTATTTTTCATTTAAAATTTGTTGTAAATCATGTTCCAAAACCTATAGGAAAACGTTGGAAAAATGTAGTTTGGATTTGGGTAGTAATCTACATTTTTTTCCTTATTGAAGTTCCCTCTGACTTACAAGTACACAACTTCACAAACTCATTCTATCATGCAGAGAATAAACATATCAGATTGTGGAAGAAATATAACTGTTTAACTGCTCTCTAGATTTAGATGGGTCTAAAGAACTCTCCAGCTTATACTTTAAGCACTGTACTGTGGATCAGGTCTCAGAAAATCAGGCAGTTTGTCCTTATGGTTCCAGATGGGCTTGCATGACTTCCCAGATATTTGCAATCTTCCTTTTCCCAAATTGTGTAGTTCTAGTTTATTGTCAAACATATGGAGATACAAAAATAGAAGAAACACCTTTTCTTATGGAATTAAATAATAACCTAAATATCTTGATTTTTCAAAAGCTCTTTGGAGAACACCCTTCAGGTCTTCCAAGAGAGCAGTACAACAGAAAACAGGTGATAGTCTTAGCAAATGTTTTAATATAACATGTCCCATATCTTGCAGAAGAGTTGATTTTAAATACAGGAAATGGTTTTCTGCATGACTTAGATCCTTCCAAATAACTGAACAACCACCTATGAAGATCTTTGAACACAAAAGGCACATGTAGGCATATGTTTCCATTTTTAAAATAGTCTTATGCTATTTATGTGAGATTAATAGTTATACAGGAGTAGCTTTGCTATTTCAGCCATCTACTTTAAACAACACTAACAAGTTTTTCTTTGTCTGCAGGAAGCTGTAACAAACGGCACTGAAGTTGAAAGACAGTTGAAAGATGTAAGTTTCCTGTACAACATTGGAAGTACATATCATCTGTATTGAGATGCATAAGAATGTAAATTATCCTCATATACATGTTTGGTAGTGTGGAATATCAGAGGGTATGCTTCCCTATAAAATATAATATCTAAAATTATTTTGCGACAAGACAATAATTTAAATGGAAGAAAAAAAAAAATTGCAAAAGAAAAAAAAAAGATTTCCATCATCTTTGAAAAACCTTGCTTAGAACATCAGAACAAAGTGATTGCTGACAAATCAGGAGCCTCAAGGAACCTGGTCTGACACTGCCTGGAATAGCACGAGGCTGGATGAGAAACTTACTTAGGTCCCTTCCAAGCTGAATAGTTCTATGATCCAATCAGCTAAAGAATCAGTATTTAATATTGCTGCTGTTTTATGCTCAGCATCTTGACTTACCTTTCCAAATGAAGATGGATTTACTTATTATACCGAGATTACTACAATTTGCAGCAGACTTAACTAGCTTATCTTCAAATTGTGTAATATATAACTTCTAAAATTTTTAAGAAATAAGAGAAATACTTTTACATTCTGATGAATTAACAGATACTTTTTTTGTTGTTCTTCTGTTCATTTTTATGAAGGCTCTTGAGAAGAACCAACAGTGGCTACTGTATGACCAGCAAAGGGAAGCATATGTCAGAGGATTGCTGGGAAGGATCTTTGAACTTGAACAGAAGTCAGAAATAGTTAGCCAACAAGAATCTAAAGATTTAAATGCAGAAGGTATTTGACTTTCTTTTTTCCCCACAAGTGACCCAAACCCTAATTACCTATAGAATAAATTTTCTGAAAACAAATTATAGCACAACTAAACAAAATCAAGACTTTGTTCTCAACACCTTGGCTGCTTAATGGTAAAACTTGGTTAAGTAATATTTCTTTGCTTCCTGTTATCTAGCTGTGTAACTTACCAACAGTACATCTTGTTCTTATCCACTTCAAAGTTGGTTTTTAACAGCCCTGACACTCTATTAGCAATCTCTCTGTTTGTGGAAAGCGTTGAGGCAAATAGATGTACATCTCCCATCCTTCAAAGTACACTTTCAACTGACATAATGGAAGCATTAAGGATTTATTAGCTAGGCGTGGATCAGATTTTTTTAAATTTACTTTTTTCAAAATAAATATTATAAAAATGACTCAAGATTGCCATATTCTTTACTCACGTGAACAGTTGTTACAGGGCATGAACACCTCTGATATGTTTTGGCAGTTCTCCAAAACAGTGTTTCACAATATGGATCTGGCCACCTCCAGCTCACTTCCTTGCTGTACAGTTCCTCAATAAGGCACACCCTCTCAGTATTAATAAAATTAAAATCACATTGAGCAGAAAAACCAGAAGGTGTTGAATTGCTTTTCTTATTATCAAACTATTATTTTCATATATGTTGCAAAGTAAATTCAGTAAATAGAACTATCATCATGTGGGGTGAGAACATACCCACAGACTTGCCACTTCATGTGCAGTGGCTTGGTTTCTGTATTGTTGTTTGAATCTTTACAGAAAAGGGTAAAATATCGTCATAATCTTGTTCTGGTGCTGTTCAGAAATCCATGAAGAGTATTTTTAGAGGAAGACAGACCAAAGTAGCTCACCAGGAAATGTAACTCAGAGTTACTGCAGTCAAAGCTTTGTCATCAGAGTAGCCAGGAGACTAGGAGTTATGGTGTAAGAAAGCTCCTCTCTTCAAGTGGCTAGACAGGAGCAGAAATCCAAGTTTCTAAGAACATAACTATACAAGTTGAAAGGAGATACAACTTTTTCCAAGGAAAAACTTGGCTTATCTCTGAGGAAGTCACCACCCTATAAAGGAGTATGGCTATAGAGAAGGTAAAGGTTAGTTTATAGCTGAGGGAAGAGAGAACAGTCAAGCAAGAAACCCTCTCTAGTAAATTAGACTTTGAAGAAATAGGGTAAGTCTTCAGTAGTAGCAGTATCAAAGTCAAAAACTTACAGTGCCAAAAATTGGCAAATCTCATTAAATTCTGCATTCCTTGTTCTGCTTCTAGGTATATTTTGTATTACTACTGATTTTCTGCAGACTGCTTCTTAGTTTTTATCCACTTCCTAAACTTTTCTGGGATCAATAAGCAGAAATTTTTCAAACTCTGGTTTAAGTAACAGTCACAAGCCAAGAAGCAGGCTTTTTTTTTTTTTACCAAAATAACTATCCTAGTCCTTGCTATTGGCTATTTAGAAGTAAATTATGGCATACATTTGATGAAGGTGGTCTACAAAACACAATGGATGGTCTGTCTCTGTTCAACAAGGGTGAAGTAGAACCCATCAGATCCCGGAGTATCTCTGGGGAGGGAGCTTAAAAGTGGAAGTAAGAATCTAGTGTCTTTGGGTCATATTCCCATGTCAGTATAATGCATGAGGCCATGTAAGGACTGTGTGGGTTATGGAGCTTGTGTAGTTGGGGCAAAGGATGTAATATTGCTATAAGGGTTAGTGATGTAGCACAGAATACTATATACATGCCAAGTTGCAATTTTCCAGTAACTATATTGGTAAGGAGATAATATGCATTATAAATATTAAAAGCTATGTTAACTGAAGTTTGGTGCTAATCTGACCTATGTAATAGCCTACTATGTCAATTTTTATTAATAAGCCTTAAAATGCTTAAGGATTTAGTGCTCTACTTTTGAAGTGTTCTTTCTTTTTCACATTACTAACTGAATTATTTCTGACTCATTAAGGTCATCTACAAGAGGAAAAGCAAGAATATTATGACCAGCTGTTACTAACTGCTAAGAGGGATCTTGAGACTGAAAGATGCACTGTAATCCAGCTGAGGTCTGAACTTGATGAATTCAAAAAGAAATATGAAGAAACACAAGGAGAAATAATGAGATTAAATGCCTTGTTGCAGTCGCAACGGATTGCTGAAATGAAGACTCAAGAAAATGAAAATAAAATGAAAGAGAAAGTGCAAAGACTAAAACAAGAAAATGAAACTGTCAAAGAAAAGCTCAGAGAAGGAAAAAAAAAGGCTGATGATCTTTCATGTCAGGTAAGTGGATGCATTGGGAGGTTTGAGATCATTAGCAAAGAACCAAGAGAGATGAAAAGCCAGACTTAATCAGAATGACCCATCACTCTGGTAACTGTTCTTTATATAGATGTAGACTCACGTCCCTGTGGTTAAAACCGAGTTGTTTAAACAAGGAACTTCTTTGTTCACTTATTTCCCTGCTCTTGTGGGACATGAGGAAGATGTGAGAAAATATTGAATTGTTTCTAATATAGTTCATCCTCAAGGTTAATAGTAAATGAGAATAGAAAAGGTAAAAATTCCTTTTATCATGTGCTCCTCAGGAACATCACTGATATTTGCTGTCACCCGGTGGCTACAATACACACATAGGCTTGTAGTTTTATACTTGCTGAGTAAGAAGCCATGTCCCTGGATAGTGCCCTCAGCCAACTTTTGCAGCCATGCAGCTGGATTCCTTTTTCCATTGCTTCCATTCAGATGGGTTCCTGCATTGGGTTCTGATGGATGGATAGGAACTCCACAAGTACATTTGAGTATTAGGAAGCAAGGGACAGACAGCAAGGGAAGGGATAGACCTTAAATTGTCACTGTCTAGAAGATGGCTGTGGTAGAAACCACTAAGAATTCTGTAATTCCCTAAAAGCCTAAGAAGTGCCTCAGGCAGGCTGTTCAGGATATGTGCTTTACAGTGTTGTCAGATCTGTTCCATCATTTTTGTGTCAGACTCTAATTGTTCACAGGGCTTTCTCATCTCCCAGGGAGTACCTCGATGACTTTGGTGAAATAATTTTTTGTGTGGAATACTCATGAGGACTTTGTCATGTCCACTATGCGGAGAATTACAGTGGTGCCTGGGAATATTCCTATCAGCATGGTGGCACTAACCAGGAAAAAAAAATTCTGTTCTTTCTTTTTCTGGACATGAAATCATGACCATGTGTCTGCTGCAGAGAAACTGGAAAGTCATCCTTGAAGGACAGACCTCAGGGCATCTAAATGAGATAGACTTGCAACCAGAATTTTGGGGTCAATAATAAAGCAATGTAGAACTGAAATTTGAAATAAAAGAATAAAATTTACTAGACACTAAAGTAGGCTAAAACCAGAACAATATTTCAGCTCTATAAACCGGGCTCGTTCTCACTGGTTAATAATGATTAAGAGATATTATTTTCTTTTTTTTGAAGCTGAACAACACCATTATCATAAAACTTGATACATGCTGAAAGCGAAGGATATTTTAATGTATGCATTTAGTTCATCATTGTAGTGTAGTACTTTCTGAGCCTTAAACTTTTTCTCTTCTATTAAAAAAAAGGTTGTATTGTTTGGTATTATTAACATCATGTCCTATTAGTGCAAACATAGGTTTTGTGTGTATATTTTTGTCAGGATCCTAGCAATCACCCCGAAAACTTCAGGTTTGTGTTTCTGTTTTTTAACAATAACATCATCCTTCATTCCCTATTCTCAGTGCAAAAAGGATTTTTCCTTGGGGTTTTCCTCAGGGAGGTAGAGATATTTGAGTTACATTTGGCAATTTCATAACAGGCATACATTTTCTGTTGGCATGGGAAAGTAAAAGTTGACTTCCATCCCACTTTAGATTCATTATTTTTTTAAACTTTTCAGCTATTGTATGTGAAAGTTATTTGTTACAATTGTTCCTCTGCCTTGTAGGTGCAACTTCTTCATAAATCATTGCTCAGTCAGAAGGAGGAACACACAAGGATAGCTTTGTTGGAACAACAGGTACCCAATTATATGCTAAGATGCTGATATTTAATCTGTATTATACATATAGTCTTTCTAGACTAACCTCAAGTTTAAGAATGATCAGTATATTAAATAAAGTAATACTAGGCATGAATATTCAACCGTGAATAATCTCGATGCTTCTAAAAATTTTGACACATCTGTCAAGAGGAAAATCAGTATCCTTTTACTGATAAGAGGGTGTGATCAAACCTGATGCTACTTAATCCACAATCACTTCTTCAACTGTTACAGCCTCAGGTAAGGTACAGGAAACATCCTGAAACCACTCAGCTCATTGAAGTTTTGTATATTTTTGATAAAGATATAAAAATAATTGCATTACCATCTTACCCATTTTCTAAATTTTTTTACAAGTACATTTTTACAGATCTAAATTTTGTTATTGGGGGAAAAAAGCGTTTATTTGTTAAACTTGGCTGTACAGTGTTATCCATAGTTTCTGTCCAAATTCAAATACCCTCCAACCAAAACAACTTTAAACTGCACCTCTAGTAAGAGAGATTTTAATAAACTTGACATGTATGAATTTCATTGTAGCGAAAGCAACAACTGAATTTTTTTTTAATTTTCTTTAATTTTCCTTTTAATCGCATTTTAGGATATGATTGCACAGCAAAACTGACTTTAAATATATGAATGGGAAATATTCCTTCCTATTCTTGATAATTCTGACTTAATTCTTTATTTTTCACTTTGGGGGGCTGCCAGATCCAGATGTGCACCAGAGACTTAGAGAATGGAAAGCTTGATCGCCAGAACTTGGAACATCAGTTAAACAAAGTCCTCAAGGAACTGTGCAAGGCCAGGGAGCAAATATCCCGTCTGGAACCTCCGGTATGTACTCAATAACTTGCAGGTGCATTTAGTCAGGGATTTCACATAAACGTACATCATCTCATTTTGGGATCTTACCCTAAGCATAGTAAGTGTCCTTACATTCTTTATGTATGTGATCCCAAGGAGCAGACCCGTCAGCCAGCTGGCTAGGCATTGCTTTTCCTGCCCTACTGCAGCAGGAGATCCCGAATAGCCAGGTTCCTGAGCAGGGAACACACCTGTATTTTGTATCACTGTGTGTTCCCTGGTTTTGTGTGTTGCCCCATGACAAAGCTGCTGTATGCTTCTGCTCACACCTGCTGCTGGCAAACAAGACAACCCGTAGTGCTGTAACACACACAAGGCTTGAAGTGTTTTCCTACAGTATTTGATCAGCACATGTATGCTCCAATCTTGCACTAAAGCTCCTCCTTTTCCAGAAACTCCGGGAATCTGGACATTTGGAACCACATGAAGATCTGCAGGCTCTGTTTGACGAGAAGCTGACCACGTGTGACAGAAGTCCTTCCCTGAAACATTCAAGCCTCCTTGATGAAAGTTTTCTGGAGTGTCCCAGATGTAAAGCACTGTATCCAACAAGCCAGCACAGAGAACTACTAGCACATATTGACTTCTGTACAGCTTGAGCTCCAAATGAACTTACTCTATTTGCTTTATACATGCTGCCAATATGTGTTTGACAAAGGATCTTTCTAAAGCTTTTCTAAAGCTTAAGGTTGTAAAGGCCTGCTAGTGTTATACTTCAGTTCCACAAATACAGTATTAACAGTATAATAATTTGGCCTCAAATATTTTGCCTAATGTTTTTGCAGAAAAACAGCTACTGCACTTTTGGTTGAAAATGTAAATATTTTTAGAATTAGGAATATGTTAAATAGTAAACTACTGACTTCTTTTTCCTTTTTATTTTTTTTTTTTTTGCACTATTAAATATAAGAACGGTAAAAGCACAGCTATTGTGTCATACTTTATCTTAATGTTTGGCATATCCAGTTCTTGGTCAGTGAATCTTCATGATTGTGCTTGTACCTTAACTAACAAGAATAGCCGCAAAAGATTTTTGGCCCTTGTAGGTGCCAAATATCTATATACATAGATATTTATATATACATGGTGTGTCTATGTATGTGAAGTGTGTATAGTATATATAGACAGGAATTACATACATGTGAAATATATCATCACCTTGATACATAAAAAACTCAGGAGGGTCAAGATTCATGTTGAAAACATGAATCATAAGTAGCTTATTTTCCTGAACCACAGTCAGGGGTAACTTAAATGCTGACCAAGGCTTAAGTTCTCAAGAAAACCATCTTCCTAGCAAATACAAACCTCATTGGTGCTAAAATGATTATATTTCAGACAATGTCAGAGGAAATTTTTGAAGTTTGGATATAGAATTATGCTGAATTAAACTTGTTTCTACTTCTTTAGAGGTTAAAGTTGGGAAATGTCAGTTATTCAGTCTTAGATTTGAAAAATATCCCAAAGTGCAGTTTCTATAAATTGCTTTAGTGGATTTCAAGTGTCACTGTATTTTGGTATTAATAAAGAAAACAAGTTAACAATAAATTCTGGCAACAAATTTGAAACTGGCAAAAAAATTCCGCTATAGATTTGCAATTGCAGCATTATTTTTGTCCATCATCTGCTGTAAACCTGAATCTGTTGCTAGTGTTTTGTTCTTGCATCTGTAGTGAAGTCCTACAAGAAGTTCCTTCCATGGAAATTATTAAAATGAGGAAATTTTATAAAGACACAGAAGAATTCATTTGCTTCTTTTACAAGCTCATGGTTTGCTGAGGACAGACAAATACCCAAGGTGTATCTTTCTGGCATACTGATTCTGGTTGCTATCTAGTATCAGCTTTTTCCATTTTGCTGTGCTGCAAAGCTGCATGCTGCAGTTACCTAATAATGTTCTCCTTAATCTCTAATGGTTTAAAACTTATTCTTTAAATATAAGGGTGTTTTCCAAGTTATTTTCAATAACACAGTATTAAGTGATATTATTGATTAAATCCAGTGTTCATGAGACAGCAAAAAAATGTTGAAAGCTATTATCTTTGTATCTGAAATATCTTTGCCAAATTGATTGTAATAACCACTCTATCCACTTTTCAATTTCACTGACCATGTCTCAGGCTAATCTTTGTATTTGACAATTTACTCAGGTGTTAGCAGCAGGATTTCTGACCAAGGCTGTGATGAACTAATAAGTAAAACAGAAATTTTACTTCAGAATCTCAGAATTTTGCCATGAGCAAAATTGTCTTAATGTCATGTCTTTTAAAAAAGATGTTTTAATTCAGGACAATAACTATGTTTTTCATTGAAGCCTGATAATTTTAATCTCTAATCAAACTACTTTTGGAAGTTTAAGTTAGTTGTCTTTTTAAAAACTCCTTAATCAGCTAGTATTCTATTCCCAACTGCATGCTCAGCATAGTTTCTGCAAAAGGAAATCCTGATCTTTTATGTATTATAGATGAAACAAGTTTGCCTACTATGGGTCAGCACTTCAGTAGTTCTGAGGCTTTCTTAAATTAGCATGAAATACTTTCTCATTAGAAGCTGGTACTGTAGTTGGTAATGTGGTAATCTCTCAGAAGTTCTGTTCATTCCAGCAGTGTTCTGAACTTTAACAGTGGATTTACTCCTACCTGCTAAATACTACAGCTAAGCACAAAAAACCCCCTTGCTTATAAATTTATAGATTGTAGTGTGGTATACATAAAAAATACCAAAATTACACTCTAGTGAATAATAATATCTACTTTGAAAGAAAAAACACGAATACTATTGTCATCACTTACATGTAATTAAAACCAACTATAAAACTCCAACTCTATACAGTATGCAACTCCTGTCATTGCTTTTTTCCTGTTCTTCAGAAGCTAAGAACTCTGACAGTTTTTTTTATTCTAGAAGTATACAGAGAAGAAAAGGTCTGCTGCTCCTCTCTCTAGTTATATATAAGAAAGAGAGGCTTGTCCCTAATGAGCTCATCTCAATGGTAAGAAATAATTAGCTGTAAGTTTAGTTCTTTGTAAGGCAGGAAGCAACCGCAATGTTTTAATTATTTCAAGCACTTTGGGTTTACAATTTCAGTAGCCTTTTTCTATTATCTCCATTTCAAGTAATTGAGTTTCAACCCGACAAAGTCTGCATTATTTGAGGCTGGTGGTCTAGGGAAGCTTGGGGGTTAATACAAAGGTTTACCAGTACTAGCACATCTATGAATGTTGGCTTTCACACACAGTGTTCTTTGTAAACAGCAAATTAATTGAGTGGTTTTGATGCAATGTGGTGTGGCTGGAAAGACAGCTGAACTCCAGACAACTTTTTTTTACACAAGGAAGGCTCCTTGAGAAATAACAACTGAAAGATGGCTCTGTTATTTTTCTTATATCAAAAGGATCTAATAATTTACTTGCTTATGCAGTTTTCTCTCTTACTCTTGATTTTGCTAACCATCTTTCACATGGTTATGTTGATTTTGGATACTGTACTTTAAGAACAATTTAGACTAATGTGAATGTAGTAGATGTTCAGATTGCTGATCAAATTCGTGAAAGAATCAGGCTTATCCAGTCTAGAAAAGACCATGAAGAAAAATATTTCATACAGAGGAATGAAAAAAGCCTTCCTATGCTCAGTGAGAAGAGTAACGTTCAAAATTGCAACAGGAGAAAGTTTGACATAAGGAAAATATTAGATGGGGTAGATGCACAGTAAAACACATCACTTAAGGAGACTGTGAAATCTCCACCACTGAAGATTTACAGGGACGTAACTATCTGAACCCTCCCTGACACGAGTCTGCCTTGGGTCAGGGACATCAGCCACTGATTTCTCGGTGCTTTGAAGCCCTCTTTTAAATTACACACAAAGACCTGCAAACAACACACAGTAAGATTTAAATAAAATCACAATGATTGTTCTGCATTGGCTCTTAATGTTACTTCACTTCGTGCAAAATTGGTAGTTACTACAACAGAAGTCTCATATTTCTCCACTGGAAAATTACTGGTATTCCTATGTTTGTATAAACTTCTAGTTTATAGTTTTAGGCAGACAAAGCCGTTTTAAATCAGTATTTGCACTAAGCCATCACAGCCCTGCTGGAAAACAAGTCTGGAATCCCCTTCATAAGGTGCTCCAAGAACAGGATTCAGAAAGCTGGTGTAGTGAGTGGGAGTAAGCCAAGCCAGCCCATGAGAAACATGACTGCTCAAGAAAGGCTTGGTGTGCAGAAAGGAGATGCTCTGGAGGAGTCACAGATGTAAATTCTCTTCTAACATTGGCTATATATGTCCAATGAGTCTCTTGCAAAAAAAAGCAGACTTCAAACAGGACATGTATCCATGAAACGAGACTTCTCCTCAGACTCCCACTTCAGACTTGGAACAGAGCTCCCCACCAGCAGTCAGGGATATACACTCTCTTTGCAGTCTCTCTGACCAAGTAAAATTTTAAGTATTTCATACTGAACTAATACTTTCAAAAAGACAGAGCAAGATAAGGTGCCTCAGAATGTCCTGTAAGAATGAAGCCTGGGACCTTATCATAGTGATACCTCTGGCTTCTTGACAGAAGTTTAATTTCCCCATCAACTCAAAAACTGGTGAATGTGCACACTGCAACAGTGAAAGTGCTAGTTTTATCAATGTAACAAGTGTGATGTGGTCAGTATTATTTCATTCGACTAGACAGAAAACTACAGCCTAATTAAGGCATCCATGCTTTGCTGACTCAGTTTATGAGAAGCTCTGAGTCACCTTTTATCAGTCATCTCAAACAGCCACTGAGAATGGTAAACATGAACAGTGTAGGAAATAACATGGTTAACATTACATTTGGGAAGTCAGAAGGGTTTACAGCAGAATTTAAAGTATTATTTGAACTTTCTCTCATTGCTGTTGTAAGAATGATTTTTCTATTTCTCCAGCCCTAGGTTAACGCTAGCTAAGCACAAGCCTTGCCTTCCAATACAGACAGATTTTCTTTGCAGCTAACAGCCACTCTGTACACCTTATTTCAGAAATATGTAGCTTCCAAAAGTAAAGCTTATATCCCAGTTCTGACCTGAAAACCCCCGTTGCTCCCAACAAGTTACTCTTCTAAGATGAGACATAAGGGAAAGAAAAGCAAGCCAATTCTCCTTATATCTCACAAATAAAAGCATTCTCTAATCACTGGGTTCTTGAATATGAGGAGAAACAATGATATCTGTGATGTCTACACAGCATACAGCCCAGCAGACCAATGCATTCAGGGAATGTCTGAGTACATCTCATGGGCATGAGAGGCTGGTGACTAGTTTGTAAATCCCTCACATGTACCCCACAGTATTTGCTTTGATGTCTCTGCATCCAAGCTCATTAGCAGGAATGTGTAACTTTATGCACATCGGAAAGTTAAGCAAAAGACCCTTAAACGTCAGATTATAATTCTCCACATAAATCTTACTCAGGGTCTCAGTTCCTTGTTAAGAGTCTTCTACCAGATCCTCCAATGTCGAAACAAATCATTCTGATACCCTGTATTCACTAATAAACTCCCTAAATCCATGTACTAGATGGGTGAATGTAATTCAGTTTCTCAAACCGTTAAGAAACAACCTCACTTAGTCAGAACAGTTTAGCTGGAGCTGAGACCCCCTGGTGAAGCTTGGTTAGTGGGCAGCAAAAGAGAGAACATGACCTTCCAGGGGAATTCTCTGTTACACGGATTATGTACTAACATTTGCACTTGGGTCAGAGAGAAATCCCTTTGTTACTGCAAGCCACAAGGAAATTGTTCAATATTGATGTTGGCAAAACTTTGGATGTTAGCAAAATTTCTGGTGGTCTTGACAACAAAAAGCTGATCCAGCTGTTGTTAGAAAGCACATCGACTGAGAGTATTAGCAGCAGCTCTGCTTTTGACTGAGGCATTGGTCAGGCTGCAGCTACACCTTGAAACAGCACCACTGGCACATATCCCAGGAAGCATGCTGGCTTCTGATGGATACTGACCACAGCAAAATGAGACTTCTCAGAAGAAACAGTGACTTGTTCATGCCTCAGAAGAAACAGGGATTAGTTTTTACATGATGAGATGTAAAGCATCTAGCTCTTTCAGGGGACACTGGAGTGTGTGAGCTTGATAGTACATGAAGACAGATGCACTCCAAATTTAAATATTTGCACTCCAAATTTAAAATTGTCCCTTGCACATTGATGTAAATGCTTTGGCTCGCTGATATGAAAGTATACAGTGGGTGAGCAGTTAGAAAACTTCCTAATAAACATAATAAATCAAAACAGACTTGCATTTGGAACATAATTTACAGTGGCAATACTTATTAAAAGCACAGAATTCATAGTGTCTAGAAGCAGAACAGCTGCAGTATGGTATGTAAAAGCAAATGAAAATATGAAAATAAAAAGCTAATCTTGGATGCAACTTATATGTCAGTACCCTCATTGTACTGACACAGTTTGAGTCATCTACAAACTTGGAACTTCTTGTGAAGGAAGAGTCAACATTCTAATGCGATGAATTTAAATCACTTAACAAACATTAAGTGTGCAATACCTCTGTTACAGAGGTCAGAGCTATTTACTCATTGTGATACAGGTGCATGACGGTAGACCCAAAGACTTAAACACCACTCTACATGCAAGAGGATGCATAAATAAGACAAAACGCTTTACTAGATCATGTTCGAATGGAGCAAGAATTCCCACCTCCAAGAATTACCTAGCCCAAGAGATTCCTCTCTCTGAGAGTATTTCTTATGCTCAAGAAATAAGCTGAACTATCCCCATCTGTCATGACAGTTCATGGTTGTCAGGGGAACAATCTGAAAAGCAGAGCTTGACTTATAGTATCAGGTAACACAGCCCTTATCTGCCACAGAGAAGGCCAAGGCTTGGGCTTTCTTTAAGGATGAAAAAAAATAACCACAAAAAAGGAGACAAGATTTTTCCCTGCTAGGCTAGGAAAACCACCTCCACAGAGGTCCCCACAACTTTCATTTAACCTACAACAATGATATCTGAGTTAACTCCACGTTTCACCATTTCTGAGCATAAAGGAGCACATAGGTTGAAAAAGTTATATAGGTTAAGCAATCATAACAGGTTTCCAAGCATTCTGTTAATCACTTCCTTGTGATTATGCATAAGCACATGTGGTGCATACACCACACACAGCATTCACCTATTAGAGTAATGCCAGTAGCTCTGTCAAGGTTATGATTCTGCCCTTCCTCAGATTTCACATTGTGATGGTTGCTATGATCGCACCTACCCAACAGCAAATAGAGCTTTTGTACTTCATGGGAGGGAAAGGAAAACTACTTTTTAAGATAATGGATACATTAGATTCATGAGTAATGAGACTATTTTTGCTCCTGCAAGGAGCTCCCGTTCATTTGATCAAATTCCATGAAAACAAGCATGTTTCTTCACACCTCTGTTGTCCCCAGGCACAGGATTTTGTACACAGGTCAGTATGAAGCTCACCCATTAAGAGCACACTAAAAGCAGCATTTTGGTTTGGTTCTCCTGAGCAAACACCTCAGGACCAAAGCTAAAAGTGATCCTTTCTAAAGAAGATCACGGGTCTATCTAGACATTTCCACACATCATCTCATTTTCAAACCTTTTGCTCCTCTATGGCATTCCTTTTCTCCCTGACTGAAAGTATCTTAATTTCTTCAATAATGCTGCTTTGGATATTTCACTTTCTACTTTTCTTCCCCAACTCTGTTTCAAATGTGTTTACTTTCACTCTGAATTGATAGGGCTAGTTTTCATTTTCCACTAATGCCAAGGGGCATTTATTCATAACACAATTCACATTTATCTGTGATACCACTTCCAGCTGTCCCCTATCTGTCCTGATAATGCCTTCTAACTTTTCACACTGGTACCACCAGACTTTTCATGTTAGCTCTTTCCCAAATCTCTGCCACTGTTCATAGCTGACCACACCACTGCCTAGAAACTGGCAGCTGACAAACTGGGGCCAATTTTTCAGATTGTAAAAAGTCCCAGACCAGTGAGGTTGTGGCAACTGGAAAGTATTTGCTATATATTTCAAGATTCACTAATAATTTTAAAGAATCAGTTTGTAGCAGAGCCAACATAAATTGTTGCTAGATATGTCAGGCATTGATCATAAATATGAATTATCAGTAATTCTATTAAATTTGATGAAACTTTTCTAATATGGGTGCACATTTTTTTCTCCCATCAAGTGATGTAGAATAAGTATGTATATCAAACACTTGCCAGTCACTTGTGTTGCTGGCTGCAAAAAAACCCCCTATCTTCCCAAGTTTTCATATTGTCTTCACTTGAGTTCATAGTCCATCCCACTTAACAGAAATTGTGACCACATTTCACAGAGTCATCAATCAGCAGAGGTTAGTAGGAGCATTTCATACACCTGTTTAGGCTGACCTGCAAACTCCATTTGATGAGACAGCATAGATAATTAGAACCACTTATAGTACAAGAAAAAACATTAATTAAATTCATTAATTAAAATCAATTCAAATTCTGCACTGGCAAAGACATGGGAAATGGTCCAGGAAAGATGTCACTCATGTCATCCCTCATTAGGAGATCGTCCCTTAGGAGGACCGGGTTTCTGGAATCCCCACTAATCTGGAATCCCCACTAATGCTGTTGTGTAAGTGGTTGATGGCAGGGTCACACCCAGGGTACTGCAAAAGCACCACTCGGTCACCTGGTCCCATTGGAACACTGGTTTGGAATAATGCTCAATTAATCAAAAGGTGTAGGTCCACATGCTGAGACTGTAAATGCGTTCTTGAGCACCTACACTGGCACTGAGCCAAACAAATTCATCCAGAGCTGTCTAAAGTTATACAACTGTTTACATACTTTATAAAAACATTTTATCTTCTTTTATGAGACATTATCTGGTTGTCTGTGACAATTTATGCGCTTCACTCCCAGTCCATTTCTAAATCATCTGGCATGAAGAGCGTCAGTGGAAAGGCCTACTTTCATTTACAATCTGAGCAACTGCTTCCAGGAAGTGAAGTTCAGAGAAAATACGATATTTTCTATGTTTGTCTTACTTTAACAGGCTTCTCCAGCAAGAACTCATAACACAGGTGGGTAAGATTCTGGATCAACTTTGTAAACAGATTCCAAAAATCATGATAGCGACACTTCTCCATAGTTAGCACAGGTAATGCACAGGTCTGCTGTTTCCAAATGCCACTGTCAAGACAGGAGGAATTTTTTTTTTTAACCCTAGACTGGTGCTGGTTATCCCAGGCTCCTGAGGAAAGCTCTCAGAGTGGTGTGGCAGCCACCCCTGTTGTAAGCCATGCACACCCCCAGCAGATGGGAGCTGACCGGGTGACCTCCCCAGGCCACTGGCACCCCAGGGGCCCTCCTGGAGAGCCAAGCAGGTCAGGGCTGGCCCTGGAGCAGCTGTCTGGGCCTGGGCCCTTCGGCGTGGAGGTGCCAACATGCCGACCCACACCCTCCCCAGGGAGGTGTCAGGCAGCCCCTCACTGCCACCCCATGTACAGCAGCCTCGCCTTTGTGTGAGCTGCACCGTGTTTACTCTCCCACTTCCTTGTTCCACTCCAGCGCGAGGGCCATAAACTGCCCGGCTGGCACGGCTGAGCCCTCGGTGGCAGGAGCAGGAGGAAGAGGAGGGAGGGGGATGGCGGTCAGCCCCTTGCTCTGTGCTGGGAGGGCACCCCAGGTGCCGCCGTGGTGGTTGGGAGCACAGCCCTTTCCCTAGGGCTGGTGCTACCGTCCATGGTGGGTCTCTCATGCCCACTGGCTTCCCTCATGCTGGGGTCCAGGGGCGCATCAGGAGGGAACAAGACCTATTTCCCCTTCTTCTCGGACTTCAGGGGCCACAACGTGACGGCCTTGCGCATTGGAGAGTCGTCTGCCCTGGTCTCCATCTTCCTGCTGTCCTTGGTGGGAAACATCTGGGGCATCTCTCTGCTGGTGCGGCGCCAGCGCCAGCTGTGTGCTGCCAACTGCTTCGTCCTCAACCTCTTCTGCGCCGACCTGCTCTTCATCACCGCCATCCCCTTCATCGCCATCGTGCGCTGGACCGAGTCCTGGGAGCTGGGCGACGTCGTCTGCCACATGCTCTTCTATGTGGTGAGCCTGAGCGGCACCGTCATCATCCTCTCCCTGTCGGCCGTGAGCCTGGAGCGCGTCGTCAGCATCGCCCGGCTGCGCCACTCCGCGTTCCGCCGCCGCAAGGTGCTGGCCGCCGCCCTGCTCCTCATCTGGGGCTTCGCCGCCCTCGGCACCCTCCCGCTCTGCTGCTTCTTCACCGTGGTGCGGCTGCCCGCCGCCGGCGGCCAGGTGAGGGCGAGCGCCGGNGAAACGCGCAGCGGCTGGGATTCTTTTTGCCTTCCCCAGCGCGGCTTAGAAATCCCCTTTCCAGCACACTTCCCCTTACCGAGAGATCAGCATCCTGGGAGAGCTGCCCAGCACTCGCAGCCCTCTCTGTGCCGAAAGGCCATGCACAGATTTTTCTGCCTAGTATTTTGAAATGCGTACAAAAGTGCACCCAACATGACGCTAAAGTACATGATTAAGTTTAAGGTCTGTAAGATTCAATTTTAAAGTTGCTATTACCATTTGATATGAAATTTATGGCAGTATTCAGTTGTTGACACATCTGTTTGTAATTGTATGGGCTTTTAAAACCATGAAGTAATACATTAATTCAGTGATTTGCCTAAGTAGAAAGTTTTCACAGATTCGGTTTAGTCTGCATTTTTTTACATAGGCATAGAGGGAGACAGGGGCAGCACTAGTAAAAATAATGGTACAATGTGTTTTTTCTTCTTCATTCTTTGTAAATAGGAGATTCAGATTTGCACCCTGAACTGGCCTAGCAGTACAGGAGAAATAGTCTGGGATATGACCTTTGCCATCGTTTTCTTTCTAATACCGGGATTAATCATTGTCATCAGTTACTCCAAAATCTTACAGGTAGGTTTTTCCTTTAAATTTTGTTGTAGATGAAAGGGAAGTCACTCACTACGCATCAACGTGTTGTTACTGAATACAAATACACCTAAAGGGAACAGACAGAGTTTGTTCAATAAATGATAAGTATATAATATAAAACAAAGCACTTCAACCTGTACGTATCAGCCTATACATTTGAACTAAGAGCATGCTTGAACAGCACATTACCTGAGGCTAAACACAATGTTTGTCTTCATAATACATATAGTATTAAATACACTTCTCCTCTTACATGCTGTTCATATTTAAAGACTGACAATCTCACAAATGCTGAATGAATCAAGCATTTTAAATAACTAAAAACGAGACACTTTTTTTTTTTTGCTTTCCTTGAGGCTAGACTCCAGTCATAGGGGAATTATAATAAAGCAGACAGAGGCAGGACTAGAAAAAAATCCACCCACTTTTTGGATCTTTTGGTTTTCTGCATGTAATTTTAGTACATAAATCTTGTTAGATTAAACTTAGTCTGCCACAATTTCAAACTTTGCAAACAAAACCTGTAAATTAAACCCTCTGCTCCCACTTTCTTTTTGAGTGGATGTTGTTTAACTGCTGAAATATAGGTCAAAACACTCAGCACCACAGTTTACCTAAATCCCTTTTAAACTACCTGATTTCGTACACCTTTCTCTTCCAAAACCAAAGAAAGATCCAGAAATCTTCAAACTAGGCACTGAAATGCCTAGTTTTTAGCAACTGCCCTCATAAGATTTTTGATTTCTTTGTCAGGTAATTAAACTTCTCACAACATGTATAAGAAAAATTATAGGGTTTGGAAAGGAACCTCAAAATACACAGGTTATTCAGCAAGGAATTAGCTGATGAAATGCTGAGTAACAAGGGGCTGTGGATACATGCACCAGAGCTGCATACAGATGTTTCAATGAACCTTGGACCTAGAATCTAGCCTTTACATGTATTTGCTTATTGATTGGGCTTAAACTTGTACCAAAATTATCAGCTTGTAGTTCCTGTACCTTCTCTAGGCTTCCTATAACCTTGAGGTAAATGCATTAGGTAAACCTTTTCTAGCGAAGTAAAGCACCTGCTTTTTGCAACCTCATATTTGCTGTAGGCAAAGAGAGTACAGTAACTCAGTGGGGAGAGTGTGAGCTCTTGGAAAGAACTGCAAAACACTGCAGGCCAAGGAATGCTGTAGTTCTTCATCAGAGACTAGGGCAGGAATGGTGTTTCTCTTGTCCTTGAACACTTCAGAGTACAAATAAATTTAGAAAACAAGATGGCACATAGACAGCTAGAAGCCAAAAAAAAAATGTTTGGAATACTGGATTACAAGACAGCCATGTGCTGCCATGCTCCTGTTTGTTTTTCAGCTTGGTAACAGAGATGCCAAGATACATTACCATTTCTCTTGAACTGAACAAGGCTTGAGTGCCATAGCAGGATATAATTGAATCTTCTGTCTCACACAGCTTTCCAGGAAGCAACCAGAACTCAGCTGGAGAATGTCTCAGTCCCTGAGTCATTCCCAAGAACAGACTCACTCACTTCTTCAGAATGCTCCATGATGCCAGTGCACACACAGCACAATGCTCAGGGCTGCTGGAAGCAGTTCAAAGCATTTATGTATTCACATAAAAGCATCTGTGATGATGATGATGATTGACTACAGATATAAGACCTCAAATTTATTAAGGAATATACCCTGAAATGTCTACTTCAGAATTTACTCTGAAATTGAGTATAATTTTTATGTAACACTTCCCAGAACCCTGGCAAAAATGACAGATTAGAAGCCATGATTTGTAATTTATTTGGTTTTACACTCTTCTGAGTTTCCAGCAAGACTTAGTCTGGAGACTAGAGCTAGGAAAATGGCCATGTTTTGGAAGTTACATACTTATATATACCTGAGTTCTAGTTTCCTGTTTGTCTGAATGTGATCCAGATGCCCACAATAGGTATCTAAATTCCATATACTGGGCAGACCAAAAAGGGATCCACAACATATCACTGCCTCCTCATTTCTGTTGAGCACTTCCTTAAGATGCAACTGCATCTTATTTACCACAATCCTGTTTATTCTTGCATTCTTGGTTCTAGGCTGTGCAGCTCTTGCAGGAAAGATGGAATGTGTTTGTATGGGACAGATGAAAATTTATCTGATGAGGACATTCTGTATCTGTTTTGAACAGTGGAGGCTGAGGAGTGCACAGAATCTGGTTTTCCTGCTTTTATATTAGAAGTGGATATTAGTCCTTTGTATTTTGTGAAAACTTCATTCTTACTAAGACAGGTTAGGTGTTCTCTGAGAAAAACCTCTTGGTTTAGACTGTTTGGAGGAGCTAGCCTAGTTTCTGGATTCCAGGTGGGTACAGTAGATCATCAAGCTGGAATTGTTTCACATGCTCAAAACATCGGAATTCTCTGCTCCTTTTAAATCAGGGAAGCAGCTAGTGATACTGTCCCCTTCTCAGTCTCAGCAGCTGCTGAGAAGTCCATTTTTGGAGCACAGGTTTTGATTTACACACTTACATTCTGTTGAAATCCTTGGAAGATGTCTAAGTTCTTAATGAGTATTTATTCTGGGCCATTCAGAAAACTGCAAAAAGAATGACAAATTTCTCTCTCTAAACATTTTCATCCTTATCTGAAGCAGGAAGCTATTAAGTAGTGCTAGTATTAGTGCCATCCACCCTGTAGTTTCTGCTAAAGGAAATGTCACACATAAAAGTGGCAGGCAGAGTCTTAGGCCTTTTGACTTTCCTTCTTAGACAGCAGATTGATAAAGGTTTTTGAAAATATCCCTTCTTTACGCACACAGAGGATAAAATGGCATCTCAGTTATTTAGCATAAATGTTTGTTTGTGAAATATTTCAGTTTTATTTTATTTGCATCAGATAGGTTAATGTAACAGATTTAATTGTGCCATGCCAACTTCAGTGAAGGCAGAGGTGTAGAGCATGAGATTTAGAGTTTTCTGCAACTCACTGGGATTCAATATTCTACCTAATGATAGATGATTCAAACCTATCAATATTAGATTCCAAAATTACCCAAAGTCTGGTTTATTACATCAGAGAGTCCTTTTATGAGACACAGATTTGCATAGTAACAAAACGATATGTAAGATTTTACATTAGTTCATTGAAAACAATCCTGATTACTGACTGAGAAGCTAAAAGTTGACAGAAAACAACATAATCTCATTCACATTTAAAATTATTTAGTTACTGTAATAAATTCATGCTCCTTTTAATACCGACCTTGTAATATCAGCGTGGTCACAAGAGAACTGGATTGCATTCCTTCTTGTGTATCAACAAGGATTTTTAACTATGTTCCAGTTTGCATTTGTGAAAAAAAAAATCAATGGCTTTCTTTAGATAGAACAAATAAGGTCATAATTGAATTTGATGGGATTTCATGCATAATCAAGGCTCTGTTCTATGCTGAAAAGTATTTGTGACTGGTAGAGAGCAATGAAGAGGAAAAAACCACCTTGACTAATACTGAGGTGAGTTCACCGCTGAGAGTAAAAAAAATTCCTAGTGAAGTGAGAACCTTTGGAATGGAACCATTGACCAAAAGTACAAATGGAATTCTGCAATGGCTTTTTTTGTTGTCACTTTTCAAAAGAAAACAGAAACATCATGTGCTCAGATGTACTTTTTCACTTGTAAAAAATGGGTTAATAATTCTGTTTCAGTAAAAGTTACTTTCTTTTCTTTTGCTGCAGATTACAAAAGCATCAAGAAGAAGTTTAAATGCTGGTTTAGCCTACTCAGAAAATCATCAGATTCGCGTTTCCCAACAAGACTACAAACTATTTCGAGCCCTCTTGGTGTTGATGATCTCTTTCTTCATTATGTGGAGCCCAATAGTAGTAACTATTTTTTTAATTTTAGCTGAGAACTACAGAAAAGATTTCAATATTTTGCCATCAGTTTTCTTCTGGATAGTGTTATTCACTTTTGCCAATTCTGCTGCCAATCCAATTTTGTATAATGTTGCCCATTTCAGACGTAAATGTGAGGAAGTTCTTCTGTGTTGTACAGGGAACCCTGAAAGGCATGGGGCAGGTACAGAAACCACTGCAAGAAGAAGTAACCATGAACAGCCACATTTGTCTTTCATTACCAGATAACTATTTAAAGTCTGAGCTGTGCCACACTTTGGATGTTGTCAAATAGGTCACTGTGTTATAGTATTATATACCAGAGAAGGGGGAAAAAACTACATCTCTGTATTTAATATCTGCAGGTAAAATTCTCTTGGCTTCACTGCTTTGCCTTGGTAAGATTTGTAAAATTTAATCCAGTGGATTGAATTCTCCTCTCACACTGAAATAAATAGGAATATGGCAGTGAACTTGGTGAATGTAAAACAGCTGAAATGGATATTTGCCAGACAAATTAATTTCTATGAGGGTACATTTTCAGACAGCATAAATGTCATTAACTTGAATGATGTTATAGTGAATCTATATCAAGAGGGCACCTGCTCCATTTTTACTTGTTATTTTCTACTGAGTAAAAGAGAGAAACTTTCTAGTGAAAATGTTCATCCTCAGAAGGTATCTGCTTTTTTTTTTTAACCCCATTTTAAAAGGGAACTTGATTATACATTTATATAACCAACAGCCTGAACATAGATTTGAGCCAACTAAGCAATTTCATATAGAAAACAAGATGATAAACATGTATTATCACCAAGTGAATGACCAGTTTGGTTCCATCTCAAATTAAAAATATGGACATAATGCATATTAATTTATAAATAAAGAATAAATAAATAAATGGTTAATTGTCATGTGTAAAATACTTCTTTTAAGAAGATGCATAGAATTATGTCTGTGGTAGTCATATAATAAAGTTAACTGGTGATATATGAGGTCACTGAAATTCCTTTCTCTTTTCTAAGAGGCTATTTGGAATGGTTTCCAGTATTTTCTAGAAGAAAAATGACATTGTATTTGAAAAGAAATGAAAGAAAAATATTTTGATTTTTATGATAAGTCCTTTTTTTGTCAGAAAATGTAAACACTAAAAAAGCAAGATTAAATTCTTAATTAACGCCATCTGTCACCAATTCAAAACAGTGCACTAAGGTAACAGTCTACTAATAAAAACAATGTCTACATATGTACAGATTTGCATACAAACAATTTTCATCCCCTGTAATCCAAGTTTATTAAAATGTTTTATTGGTTTATTAACAAAGTGAGCTACACAGTTTAGATAAATATATTCAAAATCTAAATGAAGCCATTTGAAACATTTTCCAGGGAACACCCAATCAATGTGTTAACTTTACATCCGTGGTGCTGTTACATAGTTTCTTTCCACAGTTTTGGATCTCCTTAAGAGCAAAATCCTGAAACACACAAAACCCAAAATTTTGGTTTTAACCACACTAGACAAAATTAAAATACGCAAATTTTCACCAGATTTAAAATAAATCCATGCCTAATTTCTTTAAAATGCTCTTGAATCCAGCAGTCTGTTACTTGAAATAATAATGCCATTACCTTGCTCTGCAGTTGATAAATCCAAAGAATTTTCAACTCGGAACAAAACAGGAATTCATCCAACCTGTTACACCTGTCCTGAGCATTTTGATACTTTGGCAAACAAGGTACAGGGCAGATCAATGATAAAAGAATTATTTATTTACCTTAACAAGCTTCAAATTATTTGCCTTCTAAAAATTACTAATTTAAGAATGCCTTTCAGCAAAATAAGAATCTCCTGACCTTCAAAACTTCTGATGGTAATAGTAAGTTAGCTGAAGGAAGATACCACTCTTTAATTTACAATTTTTGCTTCTAGCAAATGTTAACAGCATATTGAGCTTTCACTTCTGCTGACATGACACTGTATTGTATTTACAAATATTCTCACTTAACATCCACACTCACATTGCATAACTTAAAGTAACTTCAGCTATTACTCTGAGAGACTAAGTGTATCATGGCTTGATCGATATTTGAAAAGGAGCTACCATCAGAAATGCAATGTAAGTTAGAACAAAAAAACTTGTAATTTCCTAGGCTTCTCTTTTTGCCTTGAAGAGGCAGTATACAAAGAACAGATATTTTAGATTTGGGGGGGATTTTATCAAGGTAAGTTTTGTACATCTATTAGTTTGGAGGACACCCACACACACTTAATTTGAGTACAGTGTTAATTTAAAAATCTAATGAAAAATTGTTGGGAAAAATATTAGCGTCAAGACATAGAATATGCACAATTAGAAACAGATACAAGCCTATTCTTGCAGTATCTATTAAAATCAATCAGAATTTTACCACAGTAACAATGGGATGAAGGTCAGTACAGAAAATTGAAGTTGGCTTGTTTTGCTTATAATTCTGTGTCTCTTTATAGCAGACCCAAAATTAAGTAGCAATGCTTCCAATCCACATATAAGGAATTAAGAGTTTCTGATATAAAGCTTTCAAGAAATTATTTTTTCCAGTTTATCTTACAATCATTCTCTTACTCCCAAGTGAACTTGTCTTGCAGAAACTTTGGCTTAATGATAATGGAGAATTCAGAATCAACTAACAATGCAGTAATTACAGATCCTGATCAAATAAAGGGGAAAATGCAAATTGCTGGCTTTAAGTTTAATTTATACTTTTTTGCTGGGCTTATTAAAATAAACTCTGCCATAATCCTCAATAAAAAAGGACTATTTTTCATTTACAAACAGTATGGAACACACAGAGTCATATCAAACACTGCACTCAACACCTAAGATCTGAGTATAAATTAGGATGGCAGAGAAAGAACAGTGCAACTTGGGAGGTTTGGTATTTCTGTTACAAACTAGAGGCAGCATGATCGACTTTTAAATTAAAGATAGGAAGTCAAAGAATATATAAGGCTGAACTTTCAAAAGGCATTCTGGGGTTTTATGTTTAAATTACACTATTGGTTCTCTATTCTGCAAAAATAAGCATTCTCTTATATAGAAGTTCTGAGATGTTTGAAAACGTTATATCACCAATTATGAATATTCTATTTCTTCTTTTTGGTTTATACTTTCTTGCAAAGATTGACAATACATTAATTGCTTTGCAAGCCTTATATGGAGTAGAAATAATAGAAACCATGCTGAATTGTACCAGAACTTGGACTAGCCCAATATCCTGATTTTACAACAGGATAGTACTTCTTCTGGGCTTGACAAAACTACAAGAGACCACCATAACACACAGTTCTCAAAGTCACAGATATATATCTACAATTTATCTTAGATTTAATACAATATCCCTAATAATCTCATTATTTGCTTTTCTTATCTTCAGAAATTTTATTCTTGCTGTATCTCTTTTGAAAAGCAGTGAATGCTGGATTCAAAACCTCATCAACTTACACAATGACATTGCTTCTTTTCTATCCTACCCTTTATGCAAGCATTCACAAAAGTCAGTTTCATTTGCATTTATGATGTCTCTTATTCTTGACTGCTGTAAGTCTCAAATGTCTTATGTTGTCTCCGAATTCTCATTCGGGACAATTGCTTTTGTTGTTGTTGGGTACTTTTTCCAGGTCACTGATCAGTACTCTAAACATCACCTACCTTAGCAGATCTTTCAGGCACCCTGTTATCAGCATACCTACTTTACAACATGGCAATATATTACTCTTTGTTTATAGATCAGATGAACAGATAATAGAGCCACGAGAGCTGACTGTGGTCATCTGTCTGACTTTCTTTATAAGACACAAAAGTTCCTTCAGTCAATCCTAGTTTGCTCTAGCATGTCATTGAGAAAAGCCTTTAATCTTGATTTACAGATTTCAGTGATGAAGAACATACAACAGCTCTTGGTAAACTGTTCCAAAGGTTAAGGACCTTTGGAGTTAAACAAATGGCTATTTATTTCTGCTCTGAATGTGTCCAGTTTAAAGTTCCATCAATTTAAATTTATTATTTCTATGATTGCAAGTCCCTTATTATTCGACTCCCATCGCTTGTGTGGGCAAGCACAGACTTTGTTCAGGTTAGCCTTTAACCTCTTTCTAACGAGAAATATCAAGGTTTTTGAAGCACTCTCTAGAGGACACATTTTACAAACTTTCAATCATTTTTTCTGCTCTTTTTTGAAACTACTAATTCATCCTCAGTACTCTTCCAGTTATGATTATCACCAAACGTGACATAGCAAGCAGATCTATCCAAGCACAACAGTCTCAGAAGAGTCTTGGGACTCAGTACATTGGGAGTTCAGCTGATTCACTGCTCAAGTCTTCTGTAGATACCATGTCTTCCAGAATGCGAGGGGAATGTAGAGACTAATATTTTATTTGTTCTAAATATTCTGATTTTTTCTCTTTCATTCTTTACTATTTCCCACTTTAGGTGTAATTTTTATTATAAAGTGCATTATGTTTTGTTCTAGATCATTATCATTTGGCCTTTTCTAATATACTTGAACATAAGTGAGCTAATCTGTATCCTTCTCTGTGTTGCAAGTTCAGCTTGGTTATATGACTCAAGATAGGGTCATGCTTCCAGTATGAGGGATAAATCCCTCTTCCACAGCCCTTTGTGAAACGATTGGCATGAGGACCTGTGAGAAAGGGTCTGCTATAAGGTAGCCTTTCCAAGACTTCTGATTTTCCTTAAAAGCCTTTTTAAAGAATTTTTCAAATAAATTTTTGGAAAAAGGCAAAGAGTTCTGATTAGAGAGACACAATTACTTTTTACCACAACTATGAAGTGTATCCTTACTATGTTTACCCACAGTACATTGATTTAATTGTTTTACAACTTCCTCTAATTACTGTTTCGGCTGATCTGATATGTTACATGAAAAGCTGTACACCTTAGCTCTCCTTCAGATAAGGGAAGTAAAAGTTGGAAATAACTTACTACAAGGTCCTGTTTTCAAAAGACAATGTTACAGGCACTAAGTAAGAGACTTCATGCATTTGATATTTAATGAACAAGAGAATCACAGTTCTTTTGTCATTAAACCCCGAAGTAAAATAAAATTCTTCAGAAAAAGAAGGTTCTTACCATTATGGATGATAACTCTGTATTTTCTGTCCAAACAGAGGTCTATCTGCCTTTGTCTGACAATTTTCTGTGCCTCTGGAGGCAATCCCTTGGGGTCCCGGGAGAACACAAAGGAATAGCTATCAGCACAAGTGCCATCTGCATTTAGTTGGCGGCAGGAGTAATGAAGAGCATACGTATCATAATCTGTGTCCACTACCCAGTGATCATCATCTGGAAGAAACCATAGCAAAGCAGCAAAGATGTTAGAGACATAAGTAAAATCCAGTAAATCAGAAGGGATTGCTGCCATAGCTCCATAAAGAAAGTACTAAGATGAAGATTGGTACAAAATACAACAGACTAGCTCTTAGTTTATTCCTGTGTCCAGTATTTAATTCCATGTTTGGACAGGAGTTGTTTCCTTTTAAAGAGAAAATAAACATATTTAGCAAGGACATGCTAGTCCTGCTCCAAATGACAAAAATATTTTCCTACCACCGATGTTACTCAGACTGTACTTTTAAAGAAAAAGATTGTCATGCACTTTGGATGTGTGTTAGAAGTGTATTTGCTACAATAAACCCTATTTTTAAAACACAGTTACAATTTCAGAGGATTCTTAACTATTTCACTATGTCACCTGATAAATACCTGGTCACACAGACACCCTGTGCTAACAGAAGTGAATCGAGGTGTTTGCTGTAAAACATGTTGTATCTGCACCTTCCTTTCCTGGAGCAAAAGACTCTCCCTTGCACTACATCTGCACAGGTGAAGGCAACATTATGTTCTCTTCCCCTTGTCTCCTGTGGTGGGACACCAGACTTTTTAGAAAGGTAGAGTCTGGGCTGTCAGCAATCTGAAGTATCCGTGATTCAGCAGCATACTGTCAGGAAACCTGGCAACAATTTAAGAGCAATTGGCATCCAAAACGTTCTTAGTAACTGTGTCTTTGGACAGAATGGAGCTCCTATCACTTTCAAATTCCACCTGCTCCTCTTGGAAACAATCCAAAGAAATGTCTTGAGCTACAAAGCATCTGAATCTCTACTTGGCTCAAGAAACTAATTGTGCATAGGGTGCCACAGATTACATTAAAATATGAAAATATATACATATGTATGTATATAATATTTATAGGATAATTTTTGTCTCTTAAAACAGATAAATCTCTGCAATTTCAGATTGCAAAACCTGAATAAACCAAATAAAATAACAGTTACTAAATCCTCTTCCCTGCTTGGCCAGGTCTGACTTCAGGCTTTTCAGAGAGAGCAGAAGCATCTAGTAACTGAGTTCTGAACTAAAACAAGTCTTAAAATATTTCATTTGCCTTTCATTTCTTTCTGAACAGTGACCTTTGATTATATTGTTCAGTAGCAAACAAAAGAAATACAAAGATATATGAAGGCCTGGTCTTCACTTGTTTAAAGAAAGCCAACCAGCTGTCCCACATGAAAAGTAGTGATTACCTTGTCCAGGTTAAGGTTTTGTGTATCATATAAATTACGTCTTTTAAATGTGTTTAAGAAATCCAACAGTACTTTTCCAGCCCCAGCATGGACATACAACACAACCAGGCTTGCAAGTAGTTCTGCATCTTCTGTAGCTAAGTACTCACTTCCTTTCTGCAGAAAAGAGGCGACACCCCAGTACTTCATCTTGAACTTTGCAGGATCCTCTGTGTCAGTGAAAGAGCCAATCATGTCAGCACAGACATCCCAGTTACTGTAGCCAAACACAAAAAAGCATCACGTTCAGACCAACCAGCACAGATTCAGTGTTACTGTGTGACTAGCACATGGATAGTAGGTAGGATTGGATCACCAGTAATTGCAGCAGAAGCTTCGTGAAATGGAACAAGAGGAAAATTGCAAACAACTTACTTGAAGAGTCTGACTCTGCCCTTTGCAGTGGCACTCATTTGTCCATTCTCATCCACAGTGAACTGGGCTACCACATTGTCCTGCAGAAAGAGCCCCTCAGGATCTTTTTTTGCCATAGCATACCAGGTGCCACTGTACTGCAAGGAAATAAGAGAGACTGCAGTTAGACATAGAAGAATGGAAACATTACAAACAGACACTACAGACCAGGGGAGGTGACAGAAGGAATGGCATACCAATCTTTGACACTGTGCCTCAAAGTTGTACCTAAGAAACAAATCTAGCTGTTTTGACAGCATAAATCCACCAATATATCCTAGTGCAGTCAGGGTTTGTGGAAATACTGACTTTTTTTTGGTTATTTATATCTGCATCTGCAGTTCTTCAGTATTAGGAAGACAAAGTTTGGTGCAAAGAGGTTAATAATTGGCAGATCTTGACAGATCTATGTATTTTTTTTCCTTGCAATGATGTCTGAAAACACCAGAGTATTACTTTTTCATAGAAACAAGCAAGTCATTTCACTCCGTTGGCTTAGAACATACAGATTGAGACCAGTGTCTAAACCTCAGTTTCTGCAGTATTCCTTTTTCAGATGCATCAGGATCCAGCATCTGTGGAGGTGTGGGCAACATCACCTACTTCTGCTGTTTCTCGGTGTTGCAGTCTGAGTGAAAATGCGAACACACTGGTGCTACTGAATGCCGAATTTTGTAGCCTGGGAAAACGAGCTAGGCAAGACATCACAGATCCAGGAGAAAAAGGAGATTTACCCTGGTCTTGTCGAAGTTCTCCTTGACTTTGAAGCTGCTTACTCGACAGTCCCGCTCCGCGGTGCTGCCGCCCAGCAGGGCCATTGCCAGCAGCAGCAGCAAGGGCAGAGCTCTCTCCGTGTGGGCCATCCTGTCCCTGCAGCAAACAGACAGAGAACAGCATCAGAAACAGGCTGTCACACAAGTGAGGAAGGCAGGAAGGCTGCCCTGCCAGCTTGCCAGGGCACCGTGCAGCTCTCCCCGATGCGTGTGCAGGCAAGACTCCTGGTTGTCCCCAGCCCACACCAGCAGTAAGGGTCCCTTACAGACACTGCCGGTCCCTGTTGCCTCTTGAGAGCCCAAGTGTTGATGGGGGTGGCAGCACCCAGACAGGGAATGCTTTATGTAGTCCCGGGACTTTCGCAACCCCCTGAGCTACAACGCCAGCATTGGAGGGGGAGCAGGGAGGTGGGTTGGTGCATGCTGCAGGTTGGGCCCCTTCATAACAGCCTCTTGCATAACACCCATGGGTTCGGGTGGTCTTTGACCCTGATCTGCAGACAAGCAGATGCCAGGGGTGTGCATGTGTGTGGGAAGAACAAATGGAATGAGAGACACCCCATCTTTGCATGGGGGAGAGTGAACTGCCTTCACCTCCCCTGTGATTTTACACACTGCAGTCCAAAATCCTTCTTACCCAACGTGCTAAACCCAGTTACAAGGTGCAGACTTGTTTCCTCCACCTCCTCCCCAAATTCCTTTCTTTTTTCCCCCTGATAAACAGTGGCAAACATAATACTTGCAAGTTTCTGCTAATGTTTCTGAAAGCCTAGGCATGCCAGAATATCCTAAAGTCCATATGACTGGTTCCTTCTTGATTCCAAAAGGCTTTCCTGGGTGCTAAATCATCTCATGATCAGCTCCCACCAACAGGAACTGGGGCCCTGCAGATCTTCATGACGGTGAAAGAACCCTTTTGTGTGGTACTGCAAAGGCAACAGAACCTAAGCATAGCCTGCAAATACCCAAGTGCATGTACACACCTCATCTGCCCTTTTAACATCAATTTTAAAACAGATACTCCATAATTTCTGTTCTGTTTTTGACAAACTGTTTTCAGTTATATAAACCATTATTTTCTCCTGTCCAGGCAAGTTTTGCTGCCTCTCAGTCAATATTTGTTGTCTAATTTCAACATCTTTAGGAAGCATTAGAGAAAACCTGTTAATTATTTTCTAGGCGTGTAACCAGAGCAAGATAGGAATGATTGTTACCAAGAGAACTAATTCACCTACATTTTTTCACCTCCCAATAAAGGCAGAAGACTGTTATTTGACAGGTTTGTGTTTATTACTTTAAAAATTAAGAAAAAATGTAATGCAAATATGGAGACACCAATGTAGTATAAAAAAATACTTCAATAGTGCCTGATGTACAGAATTAAACTAATTTATTCAACCTGGCCTTTCCCAGAAATTTACTTCAGCCTTCTATTCCTTTCATATATTTGTAAAAATATTAAATTTTTACTGCTGCTTTCCTTTACAATCTCTTCTCATCTATAATGTGAAGAGCCTGCTTTATTTATCTTCCTTTTCTGCTTTGTGTTGGAGCTTTTTGCATAGAGAGTATGTTTTTGTTCACTTCCTCAGACATCAATTGCTCAGGTCTGCTCCAAGTCTGCTCTTAAGCCTCGATTTCCTGGATAACATCAGACACTAACAATTCCATTATGTTTAATATTAAGCTTCTATTTGGAGTAAAGAATGTATTTAACACAGGGAAACAGAAAGATGTATGTGTATCAACTGTCCTGAAACTTTCAATGGTAGCTTTTCAATAAGTCAACATTTCCATTTTTAAATCCATTGAGATTTTGAAGTTTGTTTTCCTACAGAGACTGAAGAGAAACAGTAACCTATACTCTCCTGTGTCTTTTAGAAACTTGCTCCAGTCTAGCAATGGTGCTACCACGGATATGTATGCATTTTTATAGAACTTTTACAAAACATTCACTAATCTTAATATATGAATTCATTATACTCACAAGATCAAAATCAACATGGATTTTTCTTTATTCAGTGTCTCACATGACTGCCAGCAGTAAGAGGGATTATAGCTTAATTTATAAGCTTTAAATCTATATACTTCAATAGCAAAGAAAACAATTATTTCTTTATTCTCTGTCAATTTGTGAAATACAATTTCTCCTAAGTTTGTCCAATAAAAAAATCTGTATACTGCTTTATATTGCCAGAGAGGTTCTTGCAGGATCAAATGTATTCCTATAAAATTTTGTCAATAACAATTATCTATGAAAATCCTATGGCAGGGGTTTTCAAAGACATCTACAATCACTCATCCAAATGAATCAAAACCTGTTGAGATTTGACCACTTCTGAAAATCTAGGTCAGTGTTCCTATTACATATACTGCTTGTTGTCAGCAGTTTTACAGACAGGAGGCCAATCCAGGTTTCACTGAAACAAAAATTTACTTCTGTTAATAAGTTTTAATAAGATTGGTTCTAAATATCTATGAGAGCTATCACGATCTCTTAAATTAATCTAAAACAAATCAGAAACATGTAATTTTGTATTAGCCATGGCACAGCATTTTCATGGCTGTTTACCTCCACTGACCTCCTCAGTATTTGCTAACTCATACTTGTTGGAGAGATTTAGTAATTACAACTTCTAACTCATTCTTCTCAAGTCTGGATCTCTGCAATCTCTAGGCCAGATAAAAAAAACTCTTCTTTTGACCTGTTATCATTGGGAATTTGTGGTGGTGCAGGTACAGTAAAGTCACACCAGCATTTCCCAGTCATATTTCAACAACTGCTGAAGAGAACCCAGGCAAGTAAGTGTGATATGAAGTTACATAGTGAGTTTGGTTCTGTGCCTCTTCTGGTTTAGCTATACTTCCAATAGTGCCTACTTGAGACAGTTGACATGAATGAAGTCGTTTTACAGTCACAGCTAGAGCACTTCCTTGGTTCAGTGAGACAAGCCTTTTAGGCAAAAAGGCTCCTCTGTTTTCAGTTATGTCTAGAGCAGGAGTGTGTGGGAGGAGGAGCAGAAGGTTGCAGGCAGACAAGCATCGTTTTGGCAATTCAAGAGTGAATTCTTCCTCAGTCCTAACAGATACAGCTGTGCCAGCAGAACTATGTAAACTCATAAACGGTGTAAACTTTACCTCAGTTAATCCTCATTTGGATTGACTTAGGCCATGGGTTTGGTTGAGAAATGATGCCAGCAAGTGATCCTCATCCAGACCTGGATATGCAAGATTTGTACTTCTCATGCAAACTGGAAGGAACAGAATTTGGGCCAGGATTTCAATTGATTCTGAGAGAAATGTTCATAGATCAAGTCAATGGTATCAAAGGATTGCTGGGTTCTTGGAAAGCTCATATAGAATTAACCAAATAATGATAACACATGCGCATGCAAATGAATTTTAATGTAAAGTATATATTTACAAAACTTGTGCTAAGTTCAACATCAAGCTTGATACATTTCATACATGACTTCTAAAGCTTGAGCTGGCAGTGTATTTTGAATATTATAGGAAGTTTTTTAAAAATCAGTATGTATTTTTTGAAACTGTATTTAATGGACGAGAAAGAAGATCTATTTTTTAATTTTGCCAAGAGAACAAAACAGGGGCTAACTTCTGGCAGTGATTCTGTGACTGAAAAAAATCTATATTAATAACATGTAAAATTCTGCAATATTTTCCTTTAGGAAAAACAGGAGAAAATACACAGAAAAGTTCAGATTTGCGAAGGAAATGGCAGAAAAAACCTTCCATTGTAGGAGTTATTTTAACTTTATTTATGACTTAAAAAAAAAGAAAGAAGAAACAAGACTCAAATTATTATTTAAAACATCTTTAACACTCCAACACATAAAATATTAGAAGAACTAGAATTTTACTTGTAGTCACAAGAATAAGTTTAGCTCTTAGGAGAAAACTTGGCTCAAAAACTGCTAATGGGAAATGGAGCATCCATTTTCAGCCAGACTACAGACAGATTGAGAGGCTTTTTGCTGTCTTCTTATGGTTATTTATTTATAGAATGCCATTCACAAACATGGGTATCCATTAAACTCTGAGGGGCAGATTTTGCAGGCGAATGGATGACCACTGTGTGCATAGAGCAGTGGATGCAAGTGTAGCCATTGCCCCACGAAACCAGGCTCATATGTGACAGCAAATGGCACGAGCTGAGCCACAGAGCTCCGTGTACTTTGTGAGGGACAAATGTGTACACTGTCACCATCACAACTGTTCCCCTTGGTGGCAGTCTGGGTACAGAGGTCAAGGACAGAATGGAATGGAAAAGATCGGCCTTTGCTCCATGCCAGCCTGGGTACTACCTGTTTTTGTAATTTAATGACACGACATTCTGTTTAGGGAGTAAATTTACACTGAACTCTTTATAAACAGTATTTAATAACAAGCCACATTTAAAACAGTATCTTTATTTTCTTTATCAAATCTTTCTGAGGACTGTAATTCTGAATTGAAATGTTCTTCTAAACATATTACTAAAATGAAAACAACTTGAAACAAAGATGTAAAGTTTGCCAACGGGCTTGCCTGTGGAAAGAGCCCTAAAGTGGAGTGAGTCTGGCAAAGAGCCACAAAGAGAAATAAGAGAATCTGAAAAAAAGAGAGGCTGGGAGAGTTGCAGCTGTTCAGCCTGAAAAGAAAGCTTGGGGGGATCTTCTCAAGTGTATGCATATCTGGCAGGAGGGCATGAATAAGACAAAGTTACACCCTTCTCCAGCGGTGCTGAGTAATATTCTCAGTAATAAAAACTGGTCAGGTAAACTAAGCTCGTAAGGGAGTAAATGTGAGAACGGCTGAGATTATAATGCTGCTGCCCTTTGTTCAGTCTGTGCAGTAAAATTCATGCCAAGCTATGAAGAAACCCATGCTTTTGGTCAAAGCTACAATGCATCTGGCAACCCAGGTTAACCCTTTCATTCTAGACTGGCCATTTAGCTCAGGAAATCTCCCCTAGAGTCTATAATATCTGTTGACTACTTATTTCATGAACCTCCAGAGCTAATCATTGATAGTTTTAAGGGAACATGAAAATTTGTAGCTGTATGGGAAAAATGCAATCACCTTACTATCTTCAGTGTTTACATTTTTTAGATTACTTTTATAAGAAAAGAGATAGAAAATTACTGTTAAAGAAATGTAAAAATTGAGGATGTTTACAAAGGTCCCCAGAACATACCAGTTCAGTGACACCAAAACATTTCAGTGCTAAAACCTGGCTATGTTAGCATCACAGAGTATCTGTTGTAAAAACCTACAGAATCCATTCTCACAACCTAATGATTTAGAAGAAAAATCAGTAATATTTCTGAATATTAATTTCTTGGACTACATATGAATTGCTGATGTCTGGACAGTGATCACAAAATTATCCACATCAAAAGACATGCAACTGAAATAAACATATTTGATCTGTGTTTCTTCAGAAAATCTAAACAGAATAAACCACATTAACTGCTATCAGGATGGACAGAGATGTTCAGATACGAATGCTGAGTTGAACTGGGAAACCTTATAAATGCCTTTGACATTTACGTGCTGCTTGAATCTATTTAAATAACCATGTCTGTCACTTATCCTTCTTAGGAGTTTCCATGTATCACAAAGGCTCAGGAATGGTCTACTACTAAGAACTACTCCATAAATAGTTCAATTTCTGTAGTAACTATGAACGTCAAAGGCAAATTACATCATATGTATTAAAATCACAAAGTATACATATTTCTGACATTTTCCAAAATTAAACCATTTGAAAAATAAACACTCTGCTCATCGTGTTTTTAGATTAAACAACCTCATCATGGAAAATAATCAAATCCAACTGCATATTAGTTTTTCATTTAAAAGTGCAGTGAAAATTACTGTCAAAGGTTAGTTTTCAATGTTAAACCTTCATGCACATAATGGAACCTACATCAGAATGTATTTTAATAGGTGATCTTATTAAAAAATTGTTGGGAAAGGTGTCAGCAAAATCATGTTTGAAAGTTCCAGAAACATGAAATGATTTTGTGGTATAATTTCTTTGAATAATTTTAAATTCAAATGTGACTTAACTTTACTAAAGATAAAATGTTCAATAGTGTGGAAAATAAGGAAAATAAAGGCAATAAAACAGAAAATAAATGTCATATTCTGGCAGAGAAACTTTAAAATTCATTACAATGCTAGTGCTTCAAAATGTTTAAATGGTTTAATTTACACAATTCATTAAAACACTATTTTGAGAAAAATAAAAAATCATGCATAAATAGGAAGATACAATATATTTTCCTAACTCTAAAATGCAAAGCTCAATAAGTACAAGGTACATTTATGTATCCATCTACATTTTAATTTCTATTGATTCACTTAAACTTTTTGATTTGCTTTAATTATTCATGGTAAATCAATATGTACTTAGAGTTCACAATGAAACACAACATGACTAATATAGGAAGTGTTGAAAAAAAACAGCTTACCTGTCTTTCAAACATAAACTATTTCATAAAGAACTTCTATTGGTTTCTGATACATCTTTCCGTATCATTTCACACTTTACAGAGCAAGAATGCAATCTTAAAAGCGAAACTAAATTAAGGAACAATAAGGAAGAATTGTTTGATGATATAAGAATGGTTATGGGACTACTCAGCTACATCTGAAATATTTTGTTATGAAGTACAATAATGCCTAGTTAAAATACAATCTTTATTTCTTTTCTCAAAGTAGAAATAGTGTAATTTATCATTTGTAAAAACAGGTGAGAATGAGGGAGATTTGGTGGAACCTTGATAAGCATTTTAGGTGATCTTGCACATAGGAAAAATGATAATAAAATTGTTAGTTTACAAAATATAAACCCACCAACCTCCCTGTCCCCAAAGAAAATGGTGTAGCTTGGTCAGGTTGCCTGTCTTCATTTACTCTCCCTGCAGAGAGTGACAGACCACTTTATTTCATTGAATTAATGTGACCACAGTATGAAGAGCTAATGTTCATAAAACTGGTTTCTCATGTGTGATAAAGATGAATGTGTAAATCTTACATAGAAGAAAATTTTCTAGAAGGTTTTAGCTGTGCATGAGACAGATCCTCTATAGACCCCTCCTACTTCAACAAAATTACTACTTAGAATATTCTAAAGTCAGTAAAAAAATATGATTGAACAAATAATGCAAAAAAATGTTATTATTCCATCACACGATTTCATTGAAGCTCTTCAACATCTTTTTTTAAAGCACAGCATGAAAAGCAATAAGCTAGAAATTAGGAAGATGGCAAGAAATAATTTAACTCTTTGTGCAATTACATATAAAATTCTTTTCAAGTCTCTATTGCTTTTACATATAATGATCAAATCATGAAACTATTAAAAGACAAAGATATATGTGCACTTCTTCTGCTGTTTTCTTATGACCTATATGTGCATACAATGGTGAGAACATCCTGCTGTGCTGCCACAAGTTGGTATCACCAGGTCACCTGTGAAGAAGGTGCAGCAAACACACTCCCACCAGTGAGGGTCCTATGCTGTCCCTCAGGCTGCTGGGGAGAAACAACCCATTCAGAGCAAAGGAACAAGGACAAAATGTGTTTAAAATGTGCTGCTTTACATATGCATTTTTAACTCTGTATGGCAACTGCAGTTGGGCAAAAATCAGTGGCGTTTCATATCATAGTCAGAGGGAAAACTAATGTACTGAGTTAGCTGCCATTACACACCAATCTGTGACCTGTTCTTCATGCACGAGTGTCTCTGTTAGTTGCCCATGTTGACTCTTTTAGATCTGTTGATAAAAACGAATGTTGACACACTGTGGCTTCTGGTAGACAGATGAAGTTGTACTTTGGCAATTACTCTTTACAAATTAAGAATTGCTAAAGGGTATTTTTTTTTCTCTTTTTACACCAAGAATCTCTTTCTGCTTCTGATCAATGTGGAAGTCACAAAGAGAAATAAAATTAATCATATTTCAGCCTTCCTACTGTGCTGAAATTCAGATCTATTTCAATGAATGCAGATAGTTTGCTGTCATAGATGGCACTCAGGTTAAACTCAGCCTTCTTACTAATATAGCCTTGGGGTGTTCGCTCCTAAAATTCAACAGAGTTTCCATCATTCCTTTTCCATTCATGTGAGTAATGTTGAACTTCTGATGGTAGGAAACTTTAAAGATGTGTAATCATATATATCTACGAGCATACTCAAGATTTCCTCTTTGCCCAATATATGTCAGTTATTATCACTTTTCTGCTATTTAAGAGAGCAGAGATCCCCAACTTTTTCTAAAGAAGGCATAGAACTTGACTGGATAGTTATGCTCCTAAATAAAAAATGTTACTGTCTCCTCAACTCAGTTCAAATTGAATCCAATTTCTGATTTTATTCTTCCTTTTGACTATTTTAGGAAAAAAATATAAATAAGTCATAGCTGTCTGTTCTGAGTCAAATTCTAATTCTTTTATTTCATCTTCACCTAGGTAAATCACTTGAACATTTGTGCAAGCTCAGACTTTTGCAAGTTCTTTAGTTTTGTGAGGCCTTTAGGATTTCACCCATTTTGTGCATATATAGCTTAATAATTATTTACTTTTAGTAATCCAATATCTATCATCTCCAGACTATTTCAAGGAAAACTAAACTAAATTTTGCAATTTAGTTCTTTGCAAAAAGATCTCTCCATAACATTCTGTTTTCCTGCCCTTAAGTACCTCTCACAAATACACGTGTGTACATCTGTACACGTGTCTAATGTGGGGTATCTGGGTGGAATTCCTCATATTAAGTTTTGATGGGAACTTCTGTGTGCATAGTAAAATATACATACTGTGAATGAAGGAGATAACATACTGATATGTATATCTATACATCAGACAATTTTATAAGGTCTAAGAATTAACTGGTTAGTCTAAAATGCTAAAATGATTCCCTGAGGATTTATGAGCTAAGAATGCTCAGGGGTTTAGTGTCCTGACATCTCTTTAATTAGCAGTCTCCAAGATCTCACACTAAGAAGATGTTAAGCCAGTGCCTTCTGTCATATCTCAAGAGTTTCAGAAGGCTTGGAAGGCACAGAGGAAGGTGAATGTATTATGCCTGTGAGGTATACAATATGTACAAAGTATATTTTTCTTACTATTAACAAGTTAGGACTTCTTGCTACCACTCAGGCTTTGATGGTGATGAAGTTCTAAAAGAAATCCTAAGAAAAATCCAGCAAAAATGGGTGAAGTAAATAAAGATGCCGTTGAAAAATACTTGGAGAACAATCCTCAGTTTGCCAAGGAGTATTTCGACCGAAAAATGAGGCCAGAAGTGGTGGGAAGTATCTTTAAAGTGAGCCCTGGAGATGTGAAGGAAGGAGTCAGCTTCAAAGACATGTCCCGTCTGGAGGAGTGTGACATAATTTTTGAGTTGGTATCAGAAATTCAAGATGAAGCATGTGTTATGGAAAAGATAGTGCACAAGGCCCTGCAGAGGCTGGCACAGCTGCTGGCAGCTGATCGGTGTAGTATGTTTCTTTGTCGTTCCCGAAATGGTATTCCAGAGGTAGCCAGCAGGCTTTTGGATGTCACTCCAACTTCCAAATATGAGGACAATTTGGTGAAACCAGAATGTGAGACTGTTTTTCCTCTGGACATCGGGATAGTGGGATGGACTGCTCATACCAAGAAGTCTTTTAATATACCTGATGTGACAAAGGTAAGTGACTTCTTTTGCATTGGGTTTCCGTGCATCTGCTTACTCAGCTTCCTGCCCAGGGAAAAAGTCATTCTTCAGAAACATCTCAGAGACAGAAATCCAGACTGGTAACATGAGAAAAGCATCAGCAGAGATTGCAAAAAATCCAGTAGAACCACATCATGTAGCCTAGTCAGGTATTTCCAGTGCCCTTGTAGTTGTTGTAATGTCAATGACTACAATAAGGAAGGACAATATTAAATTGTTCTGTTGAACAAGGCAGGCTTCTGTTTTCCAGTATGGGCTTGCAAGTGTTCTCCCTTATCACTCTGTCCTGCCATGCATGTATCTCTGAATACACTCAATTTACAGCTTTTATAATGAAGATGAGTCCTTATGAGTAGGTGAATGAGGACAGATGAAGATGATATCAACATATATGTTCAGCTTCAAGTCAGTGTTTGATTTAAAATGGGTCCAATTTTGAGTAGCTCTAGATCCAGGGCTTTTGTTCAGAACCATCTGTAGAAGATTAATGAGTCTGAGCTGTTCTGACATTTTCAAAGTTCTTGTTAAATTCGTACAGAGTCACCTTCTTTAGTTAAGGTGCTGTTAAGGGTTATTACAAACGTTAATTACAATGATGAGTGGCCCAACAAAAATTAAACATGCATGAATGAGATCTGTTTTACAAATGGGTCTGAAATACATGGAGAAACATACAGGTGCTTTGATAGTTGAAGATGTCTTTTAAAATAGCCAACCTCATACCATCAAATGGTGACACCTTCATTTCTTCTTGATCTTGGGTTGAAAAGCTGAGCATAATCAAATGGTGCTAAGACAATTATCAAGATGACAGTTTGGATTCTCAGAATTTCCTATACAGTCAATTTAAAATTCCAGGCTGTTTTAGATACAGAAATTACCTTAGTGTCCTAACCTCAATGTAAATAATAAAAATATTTGTATACTGCCATTACCTATGCTTTCCAGGAGGCAGACAAAAAAATAATACATTTTTGCATGCTAGAAGTTATAAAGGACTACTTTCAAAGTTCAGAAACAAATGAAAAAGTATATATATGTGAAAAGAACATTCCAATATATAACAAACTACCTCAGATGTAAGTAGAAATTACAGGAGCAAACAGAAGAAGGACTGGTTTGATAAAACAAATCAGTCGATTTTCAACTGACCACTAATATGCTTTCTTCAATGGTTGCTGTTCTGACAAGAAGTGTCTGACTTACTGCCTCTTACCACCACGTGAGGAGATTGGGGGATAATCCTAAATTCATAAGACTGATTACATGAGAAAAGATCAGGAGGATCAAGAAAGACGTGCTGCCTCTCAGACACTGCACTGCTTCTTAACATTATGTGAGAGGTGCCCAGAACAGGGCTACCCAAAGACTTCTGTGTTTGGAATAGGATTTGTTAAAAATTTTGTGAGAAAAGTCATTTGAATATGCTTAAATAAGAGATCTTTTCTGTCCATCTAATCCTGCTAGGTATTTGCACTCACAAATGTCAGCTGAATGTGTCCGGCTATTATTCAAGCATTCTAAAGTAATCTTTACTAGGGCACCCATTCATTCTTTTAGGATTACTGAGGTCTATGCCATTAAGCACACACTTAAAAACTCAATTAAACCGTAGTCCCATTAATCTACACTTGGTAACTAAATATCATCAAAATATTGATATTTTATAAGTTAATCACAAAACTCCCAGAGATTTCCCTCGGACCAAGGTTTGATATTTAAAAACCACCCTGAAGATCCCAAAATTGTCATAAGTTCCATTCTGTGTGTACAAAAAGTTAATGTCTGAGTTCACACTCCTCACACAGGCAAGTCTTCCACTGATGTCATCAGAATCTTTATGTGCATAGGGAACCCAGACCTGCAGCTTGAGTCAGTAATATTTAAGGAATGTAATTAGTCTATGGCAGCAGAAATAGGCAGCCACTGAAGCCTTTATCACAATTTAGAAAGGATAATTATTTTTCAGTTCACTTCATACACACTTTGGTCAAAATAATTGTCTGCTACCCAAATTCCAAACAAAAAATGACAAGCAGAATTAAGTCAGGGAGAAATTTTGCTTCTACAGCCTTGTCAGAATACAAAATGTATAATGACTGCTTCTAGATGGCTAAACTGCTTTAAAAATGTTGTGTCTAGCCATTTTCTACTGTTGACACAGTCTATATCCAAACAGCATAGTGTTTTTAAGTCTAAAGTACATGACAACATTGACAAACCCATGGTGTGACATTTTCATGCTTCAATTATCACCCCTTTACAACGAAAGTAAATGTAATAAAAGATCATAACAGCAATAAATCATTCAGGAAAAAATAAACTATTCTACTATTAGTGCCTGGTAACCAGTTCTTTTGGGAGTATCTCCTTCAACCTGGAAAGGTACCAACAAACGTGAGGAAGCTCCTCATCCTGACTAATGCTTCAGAAAATAAAAGCAGAGGAAAAGATACAGACTTTCCATAATTAACTTAGCAGGCAGAACAGTCTCCCCCCACCAGATTATGGACTTGTTGCTTGTGAGAGCTAATAGCATTTAATCCAGGATTTAATAGTTGTGAGAAATAGAAGGCCAGGCAGGACCATTATCCTAATAATTCGATTTGCATTATGCCCAGGTTCTAGCAGGGTATGCGACTCAAATATTACAAAGCAAAATAATAGGCTGTGTACAATTTATATGTCCATTAGCATTCTTTAAACAGTGACTGATAACACAGTCAACATTATAAAGGACAGTACAACTAACTTACATTTTTTAATAAGGCATTATTCCCAAAAAACCCTGAGAATCAAGAAATAGTTCAGTTAGGTGTATGCCTTCTGGGGAATGAAAATCTCACATTCTCAGCTTGTAAGAACCAATAATAAAGACTATATATACTTGCTTTAATCTGTAATCTATTTAAATTATTACACTATTCCTTTCACTTCAGAGATATTTGAAGACAAGGATTTAACCGAGAGTTGGAAATGAAAGAAAAAATATTCCTGGTTTTAGTAGAGTATAAAATTATACAAATGGTGAAAAAAATGCTTCAAAAGAAGTGAAGGCTTTTGGATTAGATCTATAAAAGGACTGAAACTTTCTGATGCTGAAATAATAAACCATCATTTTTGGAGGTCCTGCACTGAAATCCACAAACCCAGGGAAGTGAAGAAAAAAGAGACAGTGGAGAGATTCCGCTTCAGATTAAGCAGCCAGAGCAGTGATTGTTGTGGCACCTAATTTAAACACTGGGAACCTATGATACAAACCAACTGAAATACATCTTCAAGTTGCAAGTACTTGTATCATCCCCTCGTAAGCTGATCCAGCTTCAGACTGCAGCTCTACTTCTCTTTAATGTGAGGGTAGGAGAGATTTTTATTCCAGGCCTGCCTGTGTGAAGTGACAGGAGTTTCAGATTCATGTGAATGTGCTGGACCCCAGACTCCAGGCTGTCTGAGCCTGAAATGAGGTAGCCTTTTACCTGGGAAGAACATCCATTATAAATGTTAACATCTGCTTTTCCATTTAATCTTATCATCTTCATAATAAAAATCATATTGTCAGATATTCACACTCAATACAGTAAATATTAACTGAAAAAGTGGAAATGTGTTCCAATCTGTTATAAAGACAAAGTTTCAGTCAACTTAACCAGAAAATATTTTAACGCAGCAACAAATTTCTATCCATCACGTCTTCCAGAAGACAACACCAAACAATTCTTCCCTTGACTTAGTGTTAAAAGAAGAAAGCTCCCAAAACTGAAGAAAAAAAATACATTAAAACTTAAAATTAAAATCTCACTTTTATCCTAATATTCCTGTTTTATGTAAAAAAAATAATCAAAGCAATATAATCCAATTTCAAAAAGTTGCAAAATAGCTACTACATATGGCAAGTAACAAGCAGGCATTTCAGAGATAAAATTGAAAAGTTCAACCGCCAAGTGCTTTTAAATAGATATTAATTTCTACTTGAATCAGTTTCAGAACTCTAGTAATCCTGAAAGTCAAATTTGTCAATTTGTTCTGTAATGCTAGTAAGTTATTTGTTAAAATGCAATTTACATTCCCAACAATACAAGATTTTTAGGGTGTGGCCTAAGAAATGGCCAACTCATTTAACTAATTGGGCTTGGTTTTGAATTAGATTGATGACATTTTTGTAGGTGATGGAAGTGCCTTTTATTTTCTGTTCATACTCAATTATATCATGATGAAACAAAAAAATTTGTGAGTTGAAATTAGGCTAAGCAGAAGTATGAGATGAAGAAATACAGCACACCAATACCACCTACTGAGCGGTTAAAATTTTGAGAAATTTGAGCCAATGCAAGACAATCAGTGGAAGAAGAAAATATCAAGAAGAGAAGAAAATGCTGAAGAGCTACCAGAAAGAAAACCAGAAACATGTAGAAATAGTGCAAAGAAATATGCGCTAATGATAAGAGTGCAACGCCAGCTCCTCCTGTCAGAAGTTCCTGCCGTTCCCATTCCAGTCCTAGCCATCACACATCCAAAGGATCATACATTTTGACCAGTCTAAGCTCATCTATCCAATACAAACCTCCCATACAGCATGAGCAAAATAGTCATAACTGCAAGGGGTCACAGTAAGTCCTTCTTCCTCTGTGCTTTGTAAGGGGAAAGAGGTGGAGGAAAATAGGCATCTGTTCTCTTGACCCTATCACCTCACCCACAGGTCAATTCTTATCACTTCTATTGTGTTGGGTCACTTCAACCCCACAGAGCTACAGGCTGGGAGAAGAGTGGCTGGAAGCTGCCTGGTGGAAAAGGACCTGAGGTGCTGGTTGGCAACCGGCTAATCATGAGCCAGCAGTGTGCCCAGGTGTCCAAGAAGGCCCATGGCATCCTGGCTTGGATAAGAAACAGTGTGGCCAGCAGGACTAGGGAAGGGATTGTCCCCCAGTGCTCAGCACTGGTGAGGCCTCACCTTAAATCCTGTGTCCAGTTTTGGGACCCTCACTAAGAAAAACATATTGAGGGGATGCAGAGTGCCCAGAGAAGGGAAACAAAGCTGAAGCACAATCTGTTGAGGAGTGGTTGAGGGAGCTGGAGTTATTTAGCCTGGAGAAAAGGAGCCTCAGGGAGAGCCTTATCACTCACTACAACTACCTGAAAGAATACTGTAGCAAGGTGGGGGTTGGTCTCTTCTCCCAACTAACAGGTAACAGGACAAGAAGAAAGGGGCTCAAGTTGTGCCAGAGGAGGCTTAGACTGGACATTAAAAAGCATTTGTTCACTGAAAGGGTCGTGCTAGCTGGCTGTGCTAATCCAGGACATGTTGCACATTTTAGGACATATCTAAAGAACTGATCATTGTTTAGTAAATGGCTGGTATCTCAGCTTTAAAAAGAGCTAGAAGGAAATGCTTGCAAATGTACTACAGTTAGGGAGTTAGGCTTCAAAACTTCTAGCAATTAGGTATAAAGTATTCAATAATGAAAAGCCTAAATCTAAGCACAATTTTTGGCTTGTATATGCAAATTATGTGAGACAGGAGTTTTTGTATATGCTGTGGGAATGCTGCCAATGTGTTTTAAGGTATTTATATCTTGCTATATTGCATTATCTAGGCACAGGTCAGGGTGGCTTGTGGTTACTGAACTTTCTGTTTATGTATAGAGACTTGCATTGAAATTTTTCTATTCTCTGCAAAAATTGCATGATGAAATTGATTCTTCTGAACACTTCTGAACACCACTACTTGTACCTTCAGTATGGAGTTATTGAACAAAGTAAGACACAGCAGCTGTGTCCTGCTGATTCAACTCATTTGGTGTATACAGATCCCTTTCAAGGATTCAGAAATCCAAGGGCGTCTGAAAATTTTACTTATTCCTTTACAGCAGTAAAAAGTGCCCTAAACCCAGGAACTTGGGCCTCGCCATGATGTTAGATGCTCTTAGTGACACAGAGGGACTAAAAAACAGTCCCTCTAATTTGACCTCAGACAGGTCAAATTACCTGTCTGATTTACTTGATTTTCAATGGGTAAAACAGCCAGAGATTCAGAACTTGTTACTGAAGCCCCAAACCATACCCAATTCCAGAATGTTTATGTCAGTAGGTAATACATCTCAGAGCAAACCAAGTATTTCCATGTAGTAATATACTTGTTTGTTTAGCAGGCTACAGGACAGTATTTGATTCTTACACAGACGAGACAGATTTACTGGCATTTTCTGTCTCTTAAGTGAGACACCCTTACAGCTTTCTCTGAGAAGAACAGAAAGCAGCAAACCAGGGAAAGTTTGTCAGAAATAGAGAAAAAAATTCCCTTTTCACGTCGATGATTTATTCGAAACTGGCTACACTTTTCAGGGACCCAAACACAGCCAGATACATTGAACATGATCTATGGGAATAACACTGTCCTTAAGAGAATTGATTCTCTGTAAGACAGCCCAGGCCGTAAACACAGAAAAGACATTTAAGAGTTACTTCCAGACATTTAACTCCTTTCACCAAAATGCAGCCCCTACAATGAAATATAAAAGGCAAATGTAAAAGATGGACTGTCTAAAGGCTACGAAGAACCAGAGGGAAAAAACCAAAATAACCCTAATATTTTGATCACATAATAAAACAGTCTTCCTTCTCAGGGTTGTATATGCTATAAATTTAACATATACTAGAAACAATTGCTAGATCAAAGAGGGGAAAAAGGAAATTCAGCAGAGATCTATATAATAGACAAACAATTTGCTTTTTCTTTTCTTTCAGAACAACCATTTTTCTGACTTTCTGGACAAAAAAACTGGTTATAAAACAGTCAATATGTTGGCAACCCCAATTACACAAGGTAAAGAGGTGCTTGCTGTTGTGATGGTACTCAACAAATTAAATGCCACTGAGTTCTCAAAAGAGGATGAAGAGGTAATAACCTTAAATGTCACACAATGATATAGCTGTTAGTTCAACAAGTACTTTGAGTGATTCTATCTCTTGATTTGATTTTTTGCTTTTTGTTATTTTTAGGTATTTAAAAAATATCTCAATTTTGTGTCTTTGGTCCTAAGAAATCATCATACATCCTATCTCTACAATATTGAATCACGCAGAAGTCAGGTATAGAAGAATTTTTTAATGATAATATTTCATTTTTGTGTGAAGCCATTATTATTCCCATTATTTATATTCTTGCAAGCTTATTGAAATAAGGAACCTTTTTTTTTTTTAATCTGATAACAGCAATGCACCTTATTATTTTAGTCTAGAATACCTAGGATTCGTATGTTTATTTTTTCTTACTGTTCTGAATATTTACTCTCTCTTTTGTTGTAAATAGATGCTTTTGTGGTCTGCCAACAAAGTATTTGAAGAGCTAACAGACATAGAACGACAGTTTCACAAAGCACTGTATACTATTCGAATGTATTTGAATTGTGAAAGATACTCCATTGGTCTGCTGGACATGACTAAAGAGAAGGTAACAATTATTTTGCCTACTTGCTAGAAATGTGCCATTCCTAACTTTAAGTCTCACAGACACAAAGTTACCATGCTTTCTAACCCTTTGGGATAATTTATATAAAATTTAACCACATTACAAAAATTACATGCAAAATATAAGCACGGCAAATGATACAACCACAATAAAGTGTAATTCTGAAATATTTTTTCATATTAATAATTCCATGTGAGAAAGAGTAGATGAGAGGAGTGCAGGTCTGATTATTGCTTTAGAAATACCTGCCTTCTAAAACAACAGCTAAGCTGTACAGCTATCTAGAGATAAGCTTAAGATTAGGCTGCGATTTACTGGTAAACATTTCTTGCCTGGAATATAATGAACAATATTTTCTTAATATTGTCTGAAATGTCACCATAGTAAGCTGGAGAAACAAAAATAAAATTATAATCCACAGACGTCATGTTATCTATGAGCACAGAACTGATTTGGTTTTTTCTTTTGCTAAACCCTGTGATCATTTCCTCAGGAGTTCTTTGACCTGTGGCCAATCCAGCTGGGGGAGGCAGAGCCTTATAAAGGCCCCAAAACACCTGATGGACGGGTAAGGATAGTAATTTTTCTTTTTATGAATCTTAAATTTGACATTGAGGTTGTAACAGGTCACCTATATGTTTTTCTGTTTTTATTTAGGAAGTCAATTTTTATAAGATTATTGACTATCTTTTACATGGACAAGAAGAAATCAAAGTCATCCCGTGAGTATTCATTGGCAGCCTGCAAATGTATAGTAATTAAACATATTGCTGGGATAGAATAACATGTCTATATTGTAGAAATAATTTAATTTCATTGTCTCTCTAAAGGTCACCTCCAGCAGATCACTGGTGTCTTATCAGTGGATTGCCAACATATGTTGCTGAGAATGGACTTGTAAGTTCATAGCAAAAGTAAAATCTAGAAGTTTTAGTTCATGCAGTTGTTCTGACTGGACAAAAAAAACCCCACCCAAACCTCCCCATGACCAAAATCCTCTACAAAAATACCATGCTGCTTCCAGTGTCATTGGTTCCCAGTGAAATCATGTGAATCAGTACTCTGGATGGAGACAAGGCCTCAGCACAAATGGCCAAAACATCAGGAAAATGTCCCTCTGATTATGGTGATATTGGAGGAATAATGTGTACATCTGATGTCACTTTCCACGTGTTCTAAGTCTCACAACAAAATATCAAAGTAAGAAAATGGTCACATATAAGGTTTTAAAATTTTCTTTTTTTCCTTATATTTTCTTACACAGACGATATATGTAACTCAAAATTGTGATGAAGAGCTATTAGTAACCCCATGGCATTTTTAATAGAGCCCTTAGAATTCAATTATTTCTTTCTAGAAACCCCCATGCCATTTTAAAAAGAAGTAATTTTCTTAACCTTTATGCTTCTGCACTGTGAGACATCCCACCTGAGGGACTTTGCTACAAACACTCCAGCATGATGTCTTTTAGAATGACCACATCTAATTTAATAGGAACAGTTTTAGTTTCTGTAGCTCGCTAGGATGCTTACTGTTCCTAGCTTAGAAAATAAATATGCCTTTTTAAAATATTAGGCTAAGTCTTGATGCACATTATATTACATTTAAAAAATGTCTCATTTTTTTATGCTGCAGATTTGTAACATGATGAATGCACCAGCAGATGAATACTTCACGTTTCAGGTAATTCCAGTAATGTTAATAATTATAGATATTGTATAGAAAAATATTATAATGCTTACCACTAATTAGTTATACAGTTGATTACATAAAAAATTTCTCCTTTGTTTGCGATGCATGGGTCTTATTGTTACAGTGCTTATATCAATAGTTGTATTATTCTTTTCAAAGAAACATACATTTCTTGGTTTTTGGCTTTCCCACAGAAAGGACCAGTGGATGAGTCTGGATGGGTTGTTAAAAATGTCCTGTCATTGCCTATTGTCAACAAAAAAGAAGAAATTGTGGGAGTTGCAACATTTTACAATAGGAAAGATGGAAAACCTTTTGATGAGTATGATGAACAGATCATTGAAGTAAGCTTAATAGGATTAGAGGGTTTATGGAGCCATATGATGTTAATAAAAATATTATAGTAAAAAGTCATTTTAAATGTCTAAAAATTTTCCAATAGACTGTATTAACGTCTACCCAAGTATCTATCTTCTGCACAATACAGTTTCTTAAGAATCAGATATTTTATTTCCCTTTATAAAACCAAAAAATTTATGAATGATCATTGACATTCTAGTAATGAAAAAAGTCACATATAATTTTATTTTTGATCATTTGACTTTTTAGGCACAGTCACCCTGGGTAAGCAGGTATGGCATGCTGCTTGCCAATGGATATTGAGCCTGTGCTCATGGGAGTTCACAGAGCATTCATGATCACATGAACTCAGACAAGATGTTACACACTACATCCAAGTCCACTCACCTGACTTAAGCTTCATAAGCCTCATAGTCCTATATATAAAATGGGAATATGGGCCCTTAATTAGTAGGTTGAGACAAACAACATCATTAAAAGCTGTGAGTGCTAATAGATCCCGTTGCTGGAAGATAAGGGCCTCTAACAAGTAGAGTAGCACATTTGCAAAGGGCACTACCAGAAACTGGACTTTAGGAAATGTAAGTTCAAATTGTTCATTTTATTGTCATGGCATCATCTCTGCTTTGCTTGGCTATGTTCCAGACTCTCACACAGTTCCTGGGGTGGTCTGTTTTAAATACTGACACTTATGACAAAATGAACAAGCTTGAAAACAGGAAAGACATTGCTCAGGAAATGCTTATGTACCAGACAAAGGCCACACCTGCTGAAGTTGAATCTATCCTGGTAAGTTTCTGTCCACAACCACAAAAATTAAGTGGGAAATTTGCTACACAAAACCCAAATTTTCTTTCTCTTTTTCATTTTCAGAAGTACAAGGAGAAATTAAATGTAAATAGTTTGGAAGAATGTGATCAAAAGGATCTCGTCAGGATTTTGGTAAGTTCAAAGTGACTTAGCAAACTGAAAATTCTGGTGGTGTATTTGTATCAGACAGTAATTAGTACTCATCATAGAAAACGTTGTGTGTAGCCAAATCCTGACTAATACAATTGACCTTAGCTATCTGTTCCACAGGCTAGATGGAGTTGATTTAGTAATATGTGCTCAGCTTTTTCTGTCCTTTCATATGCAGCCTCCACTGTTACTTACGGGGAAACATTTGGTCCCAAATATACATCAACAGGCTTGGGTAGTCAGAGTGATATAAAAATGTTTATATAAATTAACATTTAAGTGTTTAACTTCTTAAAATATTCATGGGAACAGTACTGTATCTATAATTGAATTTCATTTATTTAATTTTGAAAATAAAAGAAGGGATATTGGTGTGAGGTCACTCATTCTCAGTAAGAGAACACATGTAGAAGTGTCAGTGGAACAAACCTACTTTCAGATTAATTTTCTTGCATTTCCTTAGGCAAAGAAGTCCAAAGACAGTGATCTCTGCCTTCATGGTGACAAAACAGATTTGACCTAATCAGTTCTCTGTTGTACTGCTCTGGTACTACTAAACCAAAAATGCGTCACTTTCTTTTCCAGACTGTAGTCCTCTGGTTGCCTTAGTATTTCAATCTAGGAAAGAAATTCCTTTTTGCAAGAAAACTCCTATTTTCCCTTAGTTCTCCTATAAATCTCCTATTTTTCAGTGCACTTTTCTTGTGCTGGAGCATATGCACTAGCCTATTTTATCTGGAAAAAACCTCAAAAATGTGCTCCAGGACAGTGAATGAAATTCCACTGCAAACAGATCAAACCAGAGCTAGTCTGAAGAAAAAGGTCAAATATACACAACTCTGTTGACTTCCGGTACCAACCACTTCACATATCTCCTCCTATTACACCACATTTGTGAATGTACACATAGCCATAGGGAAAAGATCTTATGAAACTATTTTTAGTTATGTACATGTGCATGCTGGAATGCATTGGTGTTAGTTAATGTTTTACTGGCTGCCTCAAATCATATGCTTACACAGCTTGCAAGTGATGAAATAAAAAAAAACATCAATAGACCATGTGTAGCTTCACATACCTTTTAAAGGGAATTTAATTCAGCTGCATGACGAACTGCAAAAATAATAGATAAACATAAAATTTCTCTACTGGTAGAGCAAAACCTGATTATTATGGCAAAGATTACAAATATAAAAGCATAATACTGGTATGATTTTTAAACCTCCAAATAGCAGCTGAAGTGAGTTCTCTCAACATTGTGGAGTCACAAATTCAAAGGTCTAATATTTTCTGCCAAAATATCTTCAGCCAAGGCTACATGCATATGCTTTATCCTATTGTAAGACCTGGAGTCCCAGATAGCTAATGGGATAAAGCAGGTGTTTCTAGATCTGATGATTCACAAACTAATGGGTCTTAAAGCAGCACTGGTCTAGGTTTCTTTGTCCTTGATCTCAGATCTGCATAGATATAAAGGAAAAACCCAGGGAGGAGGAAACAGGTGTTCAGCCTTATTTGTTGAAATATATGCATACATTCAGTCATCTTTTTTCCTTATCCATCAAGTGGAGATAATTTATAGACTACTGTGGAGGAACGGAGTCATTGTGATAATATAAACTATTCTTTGTGTTGCATCAGAGTTCCTTGAATTAATTCTTGTTTGGATTGGAACACATTCTTTAAAATATAATACTGCTCTCTCCAGGCTTTGGAATACATAGATGAAGAGTGTTATAGAAGGGTTCACAAATAGAGCTATTACCAGTTAGGGTATTCAATGTGAATCTCTATAATATATACAAAATAGGCAATTTAAATTTAATACAGGCTTCTTAACTTTGTTATCCTCTGCATTTTAGAATTTAGTATATGTTTTATGGAGGTTCTTCAATACAAGCTGGCCAAAGCTCTGTGTCTGCCCTTCAGAGAGAGAAAAATCCCTGAATGGCAACCAGATAACTTTTAATGAAATTTAGTACATGGGGCAAAGGTTATGCACTTCCACAGTCCATTACTTCTGGAATGATCCCTCATTTTCTTCAGTGGTCAGACTGTTCAGAACAGACTGCTGTAAACTACAGAGAGGCAGAATCACCACCAACTACAGCACTAGAAAGTAAATTACTTGAAGGGACTTAAATAAGCCACAATAACCATACATACTATATGCTTTGTACATTTAAGCATTGTAGCAATTTTTACTTCATGCATATACTGAGATCATTCAATAGTGAAGCAGTCAAGAATCTATTGCACAAACTAGAACATAAATAAGATTTGTGAATCATTAAATCTGATCTTGTAGGATTTTCCAGTCCACTTTCCATGTGCCAATTTGTCTATTAAGTGTATATAGATTAGTACAAAGAAAGACTGTCACAGGAGAGACAAGGTAAAGATAGGCCTGCTTTGAGAGTTGGTTATGGAGCAGAAACAAACAGCTAGCACTTCAGAAGTTAAAAAATGTACAGGAATCTTTGCTTGCCTATAGTGTCTCCTAAAGAAGACAAGGCTATGGATAGGTAGGCATGCAAGTAAGCCTTCTGGTAAAAAATAAAATGTTGTTATTATGCTTTCTTCAACAGTAAAAGTAAAAAATGTTTTGCTCTAGGCAGGCTGTTTTTGGTTACTATATACTTCACAATTCATAGGATACAAAAGGGAAGAACACTGACCAAGAATAATTTTTGTTTTGAAAAAGATGAACTGTATCCTTGAGATCAAGCCAAAAGTGTGAGAATCAGGATTTTATACCAGGAAGGAGAAAATCCAAGGCCCAAGATTTCTAAACTAAGGCAATGTTGAGATGGTCACAATAAATTGTTTTGGAATTCAGAGTAGGAAGAAATTGACCAAGGCTTTTATCTATTGTCTTTGAGAAGAAAGCCAGCAGTATCACAGTTGGGTTTTTATTATTTATTATATAATTACATATATATTATTCTTCAGTATATTTTTATTATTTATTTTNAAGAATTACCTGATCCAAAAGATTTAGAACTGTACGAATTTCGCTTCAGTGACTTTCCTGTTACAGAGCATGGCCTGATAACTTGTGGAATACGACTCTTCTTTGAGATAAATGTTGTTGAAAAGTTCAAAGTCCCAGCTGAGGTTTATTTTTTTCTTGTTTATATTTATTTTTAAATAGCTGATTTTAGGAACTTTAATCTAGAAGTAAGCAATACTAGAATATTAGTGGTATGGTTAACAACCTTCCATTCTTAATGAAACATTTACATATTTGTCATAAAAACAAAACTGATTCTGAATTGTGTGAGCTATGTAAGGAATTAAATCAACATGCATTTATGTAAGAAGAATTTGCTGTTTCAATGTTTAACTCAATGAAAAGCTTTTCTTTTTAAAGAACTTACACATTATTACAGTAATTTCATAGTATATTCCAGTAATTTTATAGGAATTCCACTGTTTTGCTTCAATTAACAGCGCACTCTTAATCACTTTTGTTCCTAATAGGTCCTTACAAGATGGATGTACACAGTCAGGAAGGGTTATCGAGATATCACTTACCATAACTGGAGACACGGATTCAATGTGGGACAAACAATGTTTACCCTGCTGATGGTAATGTTGCTAATATTAACTTTATGTTCATTATTTAGTTTTCTTTCAATTCCAGATGGAAAAATTCAAGAAGACACACACTCAGAATTATCTGTTTTCTTTTACAGACAGGCAAAATAAAGAAATACTACACTGACCTAGAAGCCTTTGCCATGGTTGCTGCTGCTTTCTGCCATGACATTGATCACAGAGGGACCAATAACTTGTATCAAATGAAGTAAGTACAAATGCTCAAATACAGGGGAATATACTACTCTAAGTGGCAAATGAAAAAAAACATGTCAAAACTTGGAAAAATATAAGGTATATATTTCATATTCATCTGGCATGAATAAATAATGTGGCTACAGGAAATTTCTGCCCCAGAGCACTTCAGACAGCTGACACACAACGACAAAATACAAACACCGAATCTTAGAAGGATTTCCTGATGGTGCAACTCATTTTTAAGAGAAACTAAACTCCAGCAATGCTTGGATTGTAGTAGACAGAGCCTCATGCATAAGTGCACAAAGAAATGAGAAAAGAAAGTTAAAATCCCTAACTGGATTACTTTTTCAAGACAGGACTTTCCTGGAGAGGGATTCAGGATGTGACAAAGACAAGGGCCAGTTTAAAGTGAGACAGGATTTTTTTTGTCTGTTTTCCACTGTCTAATTTGACTAGTTCAGTTGTTCCTCCTCACACTAAATTTCCTGATTGATCTATGTCCTTTCCTGAGGTGTAATCTTCTCATGTTATACAGGATTCTGAGCTAACAAGCTTGAGTTTACCACTGCCTGGAAGTTGCACACCATGAAGTTGAGCTTTGCAATTCATCTTCCCTCTTGTTCTGAGAAAATATCCTACAGGATTTATTTGTGATTTTTACCTTGTTTGTTATAAAGCAATATTAATTAAGAGATGCTTATTATAAACCAATATTAATTAATTTTAAATTTATCTTTTTTTTACAACATTACATATCATTACTCTTGCCCTGAAGAGGGAACAACCTACCATTTAGTCTTTTATGTGATCTGTGAGGGCTTGTTTCCATGTGCTAGCCAGAGAACACAGGTTTCTCACAATGTCACCTGTACCAGAAGACAATAACTGTAATATTCTGGCTGCAGTTTCCACCACGTGTATCTCCAGAATGACTGATCCTCCCCCTCTGACCCTGAATACACTCCTCACAGGAGAGGCATTTCAGCTGGTGTGCTAGAGCAGTGACGCAAGGGGATTTTCCGATTATTCCTAGGGATTCTCCAGGTGACGTAGAAGAGAGAGAATGACAGATACTGATTCTTATTCAGCAGATTGCCTCTCATCCAAACAAGTTTAAGGGGGGGGGTTAAATCTTCCTACTGTGGTCTTCCCTGAAAGCCCTCCACGAGGTCATACGCAGTAAAGCTATTTATAAAACTTATCAGGCTTTACCATGACAGTCTTAATCACATCAGAAAATACAGGTATGATGTAGCAATCCAACTTGGATTATCTAAGGGATACAGCTATTAGCCAAGGGAAGAAAGGAGGAAAATACTATTCTAAACATGCAGAACGAGCTGGAGCCCTTGTAGGTAGGATATGTCTCCCTTCATCTCATAACCATAATCTGACGCAGAATTTCCTCTGCTTGAAGCCTAGTCCAATGTCAGGGGGATGCTTTTAGCACTGTGATAAGACTGAATACACCTGAGCTATCAGGACTTGTGCAGTCCATAAAACAGTGATCTTAGGGGAGGGGAGGAGCCCAAGAGCATTAGAGGGTGTAAACTCCATTATACTGGTATTTCAGACTTAACTTAGAGTTAACTAGGACCCAGGACATGTGGCTCAGTTGTTACGGACATACAAGAGTTCAAAAGCCATGCCACATAATAAACATTAAAGGATGGACAAAGGCTATGGAAGGGCATAGATTAAACAAACAGCAAAACTGAACATGCAAGACAAAACAGAGGTGTGTATTAAATAACACAGGTTTTGAGTTTTGAGGCGTCTAACAATGCCTTTGACTTTAATGGCACTGAATACCCACGTGCTCTTCAATTTCCATCATTAATCAGTCACAAAAATAAAAGCAAGTAAGTTGGATATTTTCTCTGCATCATAACTATAGTTAATGTATACAGATTGAACTACTGAACATGCAGATCAGAAGCATTTTATCCTAAAATATGAAACCTGAATAAAAGCTGTTGTCTTCAAAATAATATAAATACTTGCCTATTTTTCAACAGGTCAGCTGCTCCGCTGGCAAAACTTCATGGCTCTTCCATTTTAGAAAGGCATCACCTAGAGTACAGTAAAACCCTGCTGCAAGATGAGGTACGTCACTGACCTCCTGCTCACAATGATCAGCACAAAATATCCAATTAGGTTACAATGTTCCAGATTTCACTGCATCTCATTTAATTTTTCTAGGTCCAGATTATGAAATTATGCTAAAATTCAGCAGTTCAGGCCAAATTCTTATGCATTTTCCACTTTTATGGAAACATGACTAATTCCGCCAGAAACAGACTCACTTAAGATTGAAAAGCTTTTCCTCTGGGCTTCACTCACACTCATGTTTTTTCCATTTCCACAAAACAGCTGTTGAAACCAAAGCAGAAAATATAATGCATACATACATATAAAACATTGTCATTAAACCACTGTGCCTGGTTCCTGAGGTCTGAGTTCAGGCAGCTGAGGAAAAAAGGGATGAGCTGTTCATGGAGGGCCCCCCGTCCCTGGCCAGACCTGCCCCACACTTCTACCTTGCTAAACAGAGAAGGGGTTTTGTGAGGCTCTGCTGCAGCTCCCATTACTGACCTTCCTGCATCAGGCAGCTGCTGTGGAGGGGGTGCTCCCCACCACAGTGTCTCCAGGCTCAGCTGTCCCTCGGGCCCTGCTCCTCCCATGAGGATCAGCCATCCTGCCTTCAGTGGTGCCAGGCTCTGGCTACAGCAAAGGAGACAATTTACATTCTTTACTATATATTTTGCAGGAAAACAAGCGATTTAAGAGCAAGACATGCACACGTGCACCTTCCAATCCCTTGTTTGCAGCAGTGTGGCAGGCACCCACTCGCACCCTCATTTTCCATCTCTAATCCCTGTGGTGATGCTATTGCCTGACCTCATGAGGCCACAGAATAAATCCTTAAGCTAAGCAGTAGCACAATGTTCATAAAAAACCCAGAAGGTTTATGATTTGAAAACGAATTAACAAAACACCTTTACCTTTGTTGATGGCGATGTACTTTTTCAAGTATGAAGTGCTAGGGACTAACTCCTGCTCCTAGCCAGAGAAGTTGTCAGGACCTCTGGAGGGTGTCACTAGCACCATTGCTGCACCTGGTGCTTCCACAGGCATTGTCCCCTTTGTAAAAGAAGGAAATAAAACTAGGACACTCAGAAAAATGCTGAGTGTGATGGTCTCATTCCCTTTGCCTGAGGAAAAGGACATGGCACTTGTCATGGCAGGTCCTTAACACCACTGGGCAGGCAAGTGTGCCAACCCAGGTTAACAAGGTCTCTATTGGAAAGCTTTAAAAGTCTAGTAAAATTAGTTTTATGGAATGTGAATTTTTAATTTGTAGCATTATTTTAATTTAGGGACCATAGTTGGCCAATTTTGTTACACTAGGCTGCAAGACAACCTGTATAGTACAAACCAAAGACAGTGTCATAAAAGGAATTGAATTCATAAACTTTCCACCTTGCAGAGTTTAAACATCTTCCAGAACCTAAATAAGCGCCAGTATGAAACCGTCCTACACTTATTTGAAGTTGCAATAATAGCAACTGACTTGGCTTTGTATTTCAAGTAAGTACTGAATTCTGTTTAACTTCCTACTGAAAAAAGTCGATCCTATAGAATGTATAAGTGGAATTTTCAGTTGTTTATATGCAGAATGCAAATATGTTCATATGCAAAGAATAGAGCTCTATTTAAAATTGGTATTAAGTCTAATTCTTGTAAAACCCAAGACATTCTTAGATTCATTATAAGCTTTCAAATTAGAGAATGTGTAAATGTATATATTTTGTATACATTTAGTAGGTCATTCCAATATGCTTTATTTACAACAAACACTGTATTCCAGAAGTGTGGATTCAGAAACCTAATCGTAAGGTTGTGTGCATGTGTGATATTTAGCATACCATACAACAAATACACTAAACAGGAGTATGCTGAAAATGAATATGCTGGTTTAAAAAAACCTGCAGACATCAACTGATCCCAGTGTTAAATATGGCAGAGACTCCAAATATCAAATCATCCATTCTATTTCTAAGTTAGTGACTTAATGTGCTTTTATAATAGGTATTTTCTTTAAAGATATATGGAGGCTTTTGTTTTATGACTGCGAAAAAGTCAGAAGGCAGGTAAAAATGAAGTAAGTTGTTCAGCAGCAGTTATTAAAGAACAGTAATTCAATTATTTCATTGATTATATTATATATTATATATGATAGTTATTCATTTTATAACAGAAATTAGACGATTTATTAAGCAATAGCAAGACACTTTTTACATTTTTGAAATTTTTTCCTCAGTCAGGTCTTGGTAATTCTTTGGATTTTTGATAGGAGAAAGTGGAAGAATATTAGCATTTGCTTCACTTTTCCCAATTCAGTGTGTCACAGAAAGTAACAAAAATGTAATACTAAAGAAATGAGAATGTCACCCCAAACAGTTTAATATGAAGTTAATATGACGAGGTGGAAAAATGGTTATTTGTTTCTTTGTCAGAATTCTGACATATTACATGTCAGTGGGATGCAGCAAAACCTAAATGTCTAGGTTACCTGGAAAGTTTGAGTACAGTAGGAGGTTG
>WEIV01023064.1:93878-106179 GCA_013390005.1 Calyptomena viridis
CACCTCTGTATCTCCAGGGCTAACAGCAGGGGGGGTCTGCTGTGAGACCAGGGGAATCCCAGCCATCTGTGTCTGTGTGTGTCTATGTGTTCACAGCCATGTGTGTGTGTCTGTGTGTGTGTGTGAAACAATCTGAAAGAGCAACTGCAATGTGGCTGCAGTCTGGGGGTTTCATATGTCTCAGGGCTTCTGCTGTCTTCTGAGCTTCAGTCTTTGACAAAGTGCTCTGCTGATTTTTCAGATCTCAAGAGAGATCCCATGCTCCCATGAAACAGGTCCTTATTATTATCCAGTATTTGGGAAGGCAGTGTTTTTCCTTAGAAGAAAAGTTCCAAAAGAGAGATCTGAGCTACAGTCTCTATGCAGACATCTCCAGAAAAATTATCTAACTAGAAGATTTTGGTTGGAGCAGAACAATTACAGCTGTGAAAAGACAGATGAGCATGTGTGTGCAAGTCTCAATCTGTGCAATATATATACATATTTAAAACATCACAGAAAACTGACCTCCAACTTTGACACCAACTAGCAGGATATAGAATCATAGAATCAAACACAGCCCAGGTTGGAAGAAACCTTTGACAGATTATGTGGTTCAACCATTCAAAGGAAAGGGAGCCCAGATGAGATCATCTAGCACCCTGTGCAATTTTATCTGAAAAGCTACCAGTGATGAGGATTCTAATGTGTCACTGGGGAGGTTGTTCCAGTAAATCAATGTTCACACTGTAAAAAATTTCTTTCTCGTATCAAGATGAAGCATCATCATATAAAGCATCAACAAAAAATCATGCAAAAAGTTGGCCAGCTGAGAAGCTTGTTATCTACCCTGCACCTCTCACAGCACCAGTACTGCAAAACAGAAGGCAGGAGGGGCTAAAGATATCCAAAACTTTCTGGAAATGAAGAAAAAAAATCAAGGCAGGAAAAATCTGAAAGCACAGACTGCTTCCACTGGTGCCAACAGGATCAGCAGCCTATTTCAGACTTCCAAGAAAAAAGTCTGCTTTGAAATCCTTCTGTACCAAACATGGGCACGGATAAATCAGCAATTAAAAAAATCTCATGTTTTTTTAATATTTTTCTAAGAATTTCTAAGAAAGAACTTTCATATGATCAGAATGTATCTGAGAACAGAAATCATAAATATTTTACAAATTGCATGACACAGCAGTTACGCCAACACACCAAGTCCAAAAATACACATAATGACTTATGAGCATAAATGGGTACTGAGAGTGATCTCGAAGTTAGGACAGAAACACTTGAAGTCTGACAGGGAAACACCACACACACACACAAAAAAAAAAAAAAAGAATCCAGGGCAGAACAATTTCCCACAAAAGACAGCAAATGTACAGAGATTTGGCACAGTAGCTAAAGGAACAAAATCTGTAATCATACCTAAGGGAAATCAGTTGGGGGATGGAGTGGACATTGAGGGATATGAAACAGCTATAGGAAAATAAAATCAAATTTACTAAAAAAAGGAGGGAAGGAATCTTCAGCATTTTGATTTTTGCTAATTTAATTACAATTTTGCATATTACTGTTCCACTTGTCTTTAGATGATTGTCATATTTTCTGCTTAATAGAGTTAAGACCAGTTCTTGCAAAAATTTACTAGTGAATATAATCTTTAATACAATAAATAGTCCAAGAGAACTATATAGACACTATTTACAGGGCTGGGTTACTGTGTGCTAACCAAGACACATCTGAGTTCAGCAACATTCTTTGCAATCACAGTAGAAAATTAATGTATACTCTTTGACTAAGAAGTCAGTCAGCCAAAAACTTGGAAAAAATAAAGGCTGTTCCAGTTAAGAAGAAAACCTGGTGCTGGAGTTGGGCTGCTTCTATTAAGAAATTCTATTTATTTACAAGGCACATACAAATTCTGTTCCACAAACAGAAAAGAACAGCCAGCAAAAGATGCTACTTTAGAATAGGCACTTGCAGAATTTTTTCTGCCACCATTCAAGTACAAAACTCTTTTTAGACCTTTTTTTTTTTTTTAACAGTATCATTCCAGGGTTTCTTAGGCTTCATCTGTTGCTCCTCTTCAAGAAACCTCTCTAGCCTTCTTTCTTTAACCCCTTTGCATTTTCTGCCTTTTTCACACAATGTACTTCTTCATAAAACACCATCTGACAGAAACACTCCTATTCCCACAGAAGCATTTTTAGGGCAATGACAATGCTTGATTCAAACTGCTGTTGCTTATTAAGTAACTTGACAAATTCTCACAACTCCTTCTCTCTAGGGAAGGGGTACAACATTCTGGTTTCACAACGTATCCACAATCATAGAGCAATTTTTAAAAAGGAGATACTTTAAAACCAGTATAATTTACAATAATGAAACATACCTTATTCTCTTTGTATCTACTGAGATCTGCTATGCAGTATTCTTTGAACAATTTATCATAATACTTCTTTGCAAGCCTTTTCTCCCTATAATAAAACATATCTTTATTAAATATACACGTGACACAATTCACTTTACACTGTAACAACATTAGCAAGACATATTGTTTCATCCAAAGAACACAAGTTGCAGAGAAATGCAAGATACACACTCATTAAGCTAAGGAGTAATTTCTGTAAAACTGGAAAAATATATATAAAGTATATCCATATTACATACTAAATTATATGTTTTTCAAACTCTGCTTTCTTCAGAGGTTTCAACAGTCATTTGGATCTCACAGAATGCACAATTATTTATTAGTTCTTTCATCATCAATTCATGTTGCTACTTGAGCAATATTGCAATATAAAAGACCTCCCAATAGTCTTTCATATTCAAATACATCAAAGATCAAAGAAAGATCACTAAGTATGCACAGTAATTCTTAATTAGTAGGGGACAGTACAAATTTAGTACAAGTGATCTAAAAATAACATGTTCTATAATAGTTTCAGGTACCAATTCATGTCTGCTTCATCTTCTTCATTCCACAGGAATCTGTGGTTTTCTCTAATAACATCAAGATCCGTCTTGTCATTTGCTCTACAAAAGGACACAGTTCTTTTTAGTACAGTGTAACAGTACAATGAAAAGTCCATCAAATAATAATTTGGTGAGCATCAGTATTTCACAGTTGTGATCTCCAACCCACAGCATAAAGGAATATATTACTATGAAATAAAACTAGCAAAAGTGTATTCCCTGGCATACCTGTTCAAAAAAACAAACAACAAAACTCACGGTAGCAAACAGCCACTGAAATTGTGGTTGACTTGACTCTGTCTGAAGATACTTTTTACACTCCTTATTGGAGACAGTGATTTAAACAGCAGTTGTAAATAGCTCTAAAGAAGGTTATCATTATTCTGGACAATGGATAGCAATTCTGCATATTTCAGAAGTATTTCAGACTGTTATTTTGAAGGTACTGACAGATATTTCTCAATGTACCCTCAATTAATGCTCACCTGTCATCTTTCCTTTTACATAACAAAAGAAGAATAATTCATCTCAAGGCAAGTTCTTATCTAAAAATATGAAACCAAACTGAAACAATGCAACTTTGTGTTTTGGATATTTACAATTACTGTAGTTACCATTTGTGAACAAAATAATTAGTAACCTGATACACAACCATATCCATCTCTGCCCCCCAAAGCTATAATATATATTTAACAGCTTTATATAACAGGGGAGATTTGGGAGCATGAGCAGAGAGCTTGTTAATGGTTCTCACCCAGAGCGTCGGAAATCCTCTATTTTGCCGCCATAGTACAAAATGTAGTCATGAACAAACTTTTTATGTCTTTCATACTGAATAAAGCAATTAAGGATTGTTTCAGAACTTATCTTCTTTTGTTTTATCATAAAGCTAAAAACCAAAACCAAAGATCTTTTCATATACTTAACAGAAAGACTTTTCTCACACACAGTTCAATAATTTCCAGAAAGAACAGAATTAATTAACAACTTTTACTTAATAACCTGTCATAGAAGCTACTTTCCAAATACAGGAATTCAATGCAATTTCATCTTTAAAACCTCATTCAGCTGCCAGGTCTTTTTACATGTGTACAGAGCATCTTTGGTAAAGGAAGACAGTTTTAAAAGTTGTATGTTTTAATTTGGAGATAAAAATCATGGAAAGTATGTAATGCTTTGGCCTCAGAGACATAATTTGAAACACATTTTGTACCATAATTTGAGCAAAATATGTAATTACTTATTCAGAAAATAAACCTCTTCACAAATAAAAACATTACATATGGCTTCTTAAAAAGATTTTCTATTAACTTGTATGTCAACAGCCAAAAGAAGGTCCTTCGAAGAATGACTCAGTAGCTGGTGCTGCACTGTCAACTGTGATAACTGAGAAATCCCAGCATTTTACCATAATGGATAACCTGTGCCTCATCTTCGAACTTGAAGAAAAGTGAAACAGAAGGATACAGCATCCATTGATATCAAGTGAAATCTTCTTTTTCTTGCTTCTTCCCTGTTAATAACAAACATGTTTCAGTGAAAGATATCTTTACATTAAGGGAAAAATACATCAGAAAAGCAATATATAAAATATACCTATCACATTCTTCAGCTGCGAATTGTCTGTGAACCACACTGCCTTGTTTTGCTTTTTGGAATGGCTTTACCAGAAGCCCATCTTCCTCTATTCTAAAGGTAGGTGGGAAAAAGGAAGAAAAGTTAGTCAAGAACCTTTCATTAGCAATAAAATTTCAATACACCAAACTTTGCACTAACTTGATCAACAAAAACTGTTACATTGCTAGTTTCTGCATGAACAAAATGAAACTTCAGATCCAACACCAGCTTGGAATTTCCCTATCTGCAGAACAAAATCAGACAGACACTCACTTACATGTAGCATTTAAAGGAAATTGCTTAAACGAGCAATTCGTAATATTTATTTTTATCAATATTATCACCACAGAACCACAATGAAAAAAACTGGAAGATTCCTCAGTTTCACTCTACATTTCAAGTCCTCTACAACTCTCTGCCACACAGCAAAGTAGGAACAGGAAGGACAATGCGTTCATTGAATGACAGTGACTGCCAGTAACCTTATCCCACCCTTCCATGCCAACGTCCCAACACCTCATTAAACAGCTCTGCCTCTTGCAGTGTAATCACAAGAATCACAGATTTAAAACTCAATGATCATGCTGTGAACCATACTTGCCAACAGGCAGCTAAAAATACTTCCAGAATTCAACAAAGTTGAATCTGAAAGTTAAATATAAATAAATGCATTTTAGCTAGTAAAAGGTATATTTAGTTAATTTCATTCATGCATACAGGTGAAGAAAAGATTTTCCCATAATTATCAGCTGGCAGAAAGAATGGAAGTCAGAAACCTGAAGAAAGCAAGGGAATTTATATTCCAAGTTACAGAATATAGAACTCTAGAAACTAAGGGTATTGTTTGCTCAAAATGATCTGTAACCACAAAATTCCCACAAGGAAATTCCATAAATTTGGAGGGAATTTAAGACTACTATTTCCCTTAAAGTGAAAACAAACATCATCATAGAGCAAGAAGATACAGAGAGAGTGAACCCACATAAGAGCCCTGGGAATCAGCAGTAGAGTGCTAGAACAAGGATAATGACTGTATTTTTGAAAGGCTCCTGATGGTTAATTAATATTCCACCTAGAGCGTGGAATGGTAGAATGGCCATTTTAATGGCCTTTCAAAGAAAACAAAATCCGAACAAAAACAGTCACTGTTTTAATGAAGAACAGCTATATTTACAAAATAAAAGAAACAGCACAATGCCTGCTATTATTCCAACGATTAAAACATGAAATTATTTTCCCAGAATGCAGTCAGACACTACAAAACCCATTCTTTCAGTTTTTCTACACTGGAAAATACGCAAGATGCTTAGGAAAGTTTCCAGAAAGTCTCTTTAAAGTTCAATAAAAGAGCAAGGGAGAGACAGGAAAAGTAACAAAAGTATAAGCATAATGTAGGCCAAATGTCCAGTATGGTGCAGAAAGTGTCAAAGGACTACAGTGCCAAAGCAAAACAAATACATAAATAAATAAAAATCTTTACAAAATAATGAAATCAGACTACAAAATTCCAGGTCACTAATTGTGGGAACCACTGAAAGAATTGGCAAAGGTCATCTCAAATAAGAGATGTGAAGTTACATTTCAAGGACTGAGTACAACACAATACACCAATTCCTAGGTCTCTTCCCAAATTAAATAATAAAAAAATAGCATCAGTTCTTAATTTTATATCTATATATGTTTAATATCTACAAAGGCTCCTACCACTTGGCTTTTTTTTGCCTTGCTCTCCTAGCAGCTCCATTTGTCCTGGTGGATTCACAGTGAAGTGAACAGTTGCTGCCAAACCCCAGCAGTGGATACTAATGCTTGGAAAAATGAAACACTGCTCTGAGAACTGAGGGGCATATAGACACCAGATGGAGATGGCAGAACAGATCTTAATCAGCTGCCCTTAGGAGATGACAAGCTTTGGCAAGCTTGACATGAAGAGATGCAGAAATCAGAGAGATTGATTTTTTCAAAAACCATTTCAACACCAGACTTTACATACAACAGCACCATTTTCTATGCACACTAAGAGGCCGTTTGCACAAAATACTTAATGCAAAGTGTTAATTCTGTATTACATTACCTTTTAGTCTTTTGCACAGACTTCTCTCCACTCTCCTCATCACTAAAATCAGAATCATAGTCTCCATGGCCACGTGCCTGAAAATAACAGACCAGTCAATATATCTGCTAATGTAATATGGATATGGCATAATTACAAATCAGAACTGTCTAACATGCATAAATAAAAGAGAGACAGGCAGAGAGCAAGCAAACAAGTGCAGATTCTCACATATGTGTAAACCAAGCCAAATTCAACAGACAATGCAGAGTATATTCCAAATAACACAGGGAAAAGAAAGACATTGTCAGTCTGTCTAAAGATCCCTTTATAAATAATTTATATGCAGATGTCCCCCACAGTTAAACTTCACATAGTTGCAGAAAACCTGAAGTATGATAAATACCTTTGGTTTTTACTTTCAAACAATGTTCCTTATGTAAGAAAAAGGTATTTTCCCTAGGAGTTAGTCTTTCAGGGGGCTGGAGGACAGCACCTGATGTGCCCACATGACAAACAAGGAAAGATGGGAACAAAAGTTTCTTGGGTTGTGGTACAGCATTTTCGATCATTAGATCTTACACTGGTAGCTGGAAATCTGATTGAAACAATAACTAAAATACAAAACAACTACATGCTTGCAAAAACATACTGCCTAACCAGCACAGTGTTCCTACCAGGAAATGAAATCTTTGGGACTGCACTCTGGGACTACAGTGTCAAAGTAATGCCTTCAATGACCAAGCACCAACTGATGCCCAGACTATAATATCCATTTTTTAAGGTACAGCTCCATGCTCAATTCCTTCAGCAGCAGCAATGGCTTAGGTAGACTCCATCTCCTCCCCCTCACTCCTATTCTGGTACCTTCCTTCCAGCTGCTCTTAAGTTTTGAAACTACACATGCATCAGATCAAATAATTCACTCAAGGTACAAAGGAACCTATCCAAAACCAGATTATTTTAATCCAGGTGAGTTTCTGACAGTTCATCCAGAGCCTCCACAACCAGCTACACCAGCCAGCTGAAGAGGTAGCACAGGGAGAGAGCAGTGAAAGCTGGGAACTGCAAAATCAGCACTGACACCAAAAAAAGCTTTTACACAACTGAGGTAAAAACAAGAGGGCAGGTTATTATATATCTGCATGTGAAAAGGTTCAACACACACTACCTAAGTATCTCGGTAATTCAGACTGTGGATGAGAAAAGAAATGTGTTCGATTCAGCTGATTCTTACATTACTTACAATCATATTCTTCCTCAGACAAAAAGCTGAGAAAAACCAAAATCTGCAAAAAAAGACACTTCTCTTCAGAATAATTTTGATGAGGTGCCCTCTCTTGATGCAAATGCCTTCCAGAAATGCCATGCTGAAGAGTCAACCGTATCCTCTACTGACATCAACAATTGATTTGTATTGAGCAGAGTATATAAACCACAATCTTCTCAAACTGTCACTGAAGGATTGGGTTTAAGATTTTTTAATTTTTTTTATTATTAATTGATGCAATGCCCGGGTTGGTTCTTGGTCTTGCTAGCTCAGTCAATCCAGGAAAGCATCATCGAAGGGTAAAAAGTTTGCATGGAGACCCTCGTGGTGAACATACATGGTTTATTGATCCTCTGTTGCCATGAGGCTCCAGAGGCGGCCAAACCCAGGAGGGTCCAGGACAGGGTCTGACCCCAACTTCCTGTCTGCATGGGTTTATAAGGGGGGGTCCATATTCTGGGAGGGGATTAGGGAATGGCCAATGGGAAGGGGACGTAGGAGTGGTTTAGGGAAGTATATGAGTGGTTTGGGACCATATGTGGGGAGAATGGGGGGAGTGAGGGTAGGATTAAACTGGGGAGGGGATACAGAACTACATATTAAAACATATAAACATAGAAACAGATAAATAGAACACTACAACAATTAATAAACTAAAACTGTAATGTTCCCCCCAGTCTTGGAACTCTTCTGAACATATATATACATATACACTTGAACAAAAGCAAACCAGAACTTTCTGATTTGCCTTTATGTTTTCTATTTCCCAAGAGACAAAAATTATCAATTACCAAACAAACGAATAAAGTGCAGCAGAGGTGTGGTGTAAGTGGTCCTCATGTACTGGCAAAAGTAGCAATGGTGCAAAGCCCCACAGCTGAGGTGGTTCTAGCAGCCAGCCTGTCACTACTTTTATTAATGAAGCTTACGTGTTCTTTAGAGAAGGGTGAATACTTTACAATTGTGCAGCAAATACTTTTATACTTGGCCTCTAAATTTAAAAAATATCATGGTAACCTGGAAATGTTTCAAAAGGCAAAAGTAATGTTTCCCAGGTGAACATCAAGAGCTTCCTTCACACTCCAAGGGGAGAAAGTCCCAGCCAATACAATGAGCACGAAAGTCAACATGAGACAGATGAAGTACAGAAACAGGCGAGAAGAGGAAAGCTCAAATGAAAGATTTTCACAAAGCAGCTGCCCTTGGATGATGGGCCTCCAGAAAGAAGTAGACATTCCTGGTAATCAGCTCTCAACTGATTCCAGGAATGATTCAAATAAAAAGAAAAAACAAGAAAAGCTGCAAGAAAAGCATCTCCAACAGTCAGACTTNTTTTTTAATTTTTTTTATTATTAATTGATGCAATGCCCGGGTTGGTTCTTGGTCTTGCTAGCTCAGTCAATCCAGGAAAGCATCATCGAAGGGTAAAAAGTTTGCATGGAGACCCTCGTGGTGAACATACACGGTTTATTGATCCTCTGTTGCCATGAGGCTCCAGAGGCGGCCAAACCCAGGAGGGTCCAGGACAGGGTCTGACCCCAACTTCCTGTCTGCATGGGTTTATAAGGGGGGGTCCATATTCTGGGAGGGGATTAGGGAATGGCCAATGGGAAGGGGACGTAGGAGTGGTTTAGGGAAGTATATGAGTGGTTTGGGACCATATGTGGGGAGAATGGGGGGAGTGAGGGTAGGATTAAACTGGGGAGGGGATACAGAACTACATATTAAAACATATAAACATAGAAACAGATAAATAGAACACTACGACAATTAATAAACTAAAACTGTAATGTTCCCCCCAGTCTTGGAACTCTTCTGAACATATATATACATATACACTTGAACAAAAGCAAACCAGAACTTTCTGATTTGCCTTTATGTTTTCTATTTCCCAAGAGACAAAAATTATCAATTACCAAACAAACGAATAAAGTGCAGCAGAGGTGTGGTGTAAGTGGTCCTCATGTACTGGCAAAAGTAGCAATGGTGCAAAGCCCCACAGCTGAGGTGGTTCTAGCAGCCAGCCTGTCACTACTTTTATTAATGAAGCTTACGTGTTCTTTAGAGAAGGGTGAATACTTTACAATTGTGCAGCAAATACTTTTATACTTGGCCTCTAAATTTAAAAAATATCATGGTAACCTGGAAATGTTTCAAAAGGCAAAAGTAATGTTTCCCAGGTGAACATCAAGAGCTTCCTTCACACTCCAAGGGGAGAAAGTCCCAGCCAATACAATGAGCACGAAAGTCAACATGAGACAGATGAAGTACAGAAACAGGCGAGAAGAGGAAAGCTCAAATGAAAGATTTTCACAAAGCAGCTGCCCTTGGATGATGGGCCTCCAGAAAGAAGTAGACATTCCTGGTAATCAGCTCTCAACTGATTCCAGGAATGATTCAAATAAAAAGAAAAAACAAGAAAAGCTGCAAGAAAAGCATCTCCAACAGTCAGACTTCAGGGCTCTCAGAAGTTGATGATTCCCTTTTGAAAAGCTGTGACTATAAGGGCAGGTATGGCTGAGGCAGGAACAGGCTGCTCTTCTGACAGGAAAACTCCCCACACCTTCAGATGTTCTTCTGAATCACTACAACAGCTCACAGATAAATTCAGAGCGAAAAAGAATACAGCCCATGACTGATGTCCTGACACTTCGAGATCATTCCTCCTTCTGAGGCAACAGCAGGATGGACAAGTATTGCACCAAAGCTGAGTTTGGCACCGGTGCTGGATGGCAGTCTTGGAGACTGGGACTGAATCATTACTGGCCTGATGTCTTAGCATGATACCAAGACGACCTGACATACCTACTTCATTTCATGAACCCCATCAAAGCATCTCATCCATAAATTAATCCTTCCACTTTGGAAGGACAATGTAAACAGACACCTGCTTCATACTCTTTTTCCTCTTTTTCCTCTTCTCCACAAAAAAAAGCCAGAGAACACTTCCAGATAAAGAAAATATATTTGATATTTAACTGTAATAAAGGAGGGGCAGAGACCAAAGTTTTGTGCCCAAGATGTAGACATGGACATGCAAAATTGTCAACAAAATGTAAAATAATCCCTTTCATTATTTAATAAACTCTTTAATATAAACTTTGTTTTGATGGAATTTGTCAGAGACTGAGAATGTTTTTAGTAAATTACTAATGTAAATACCAAGTGTTTTATAAAATACAAACCTGAAAGCTATATAACTTAAATGGTTCAGTGTATGTTGTCTGTTGCACCATTTAGAACTTTTTATTCCCAAACAAGAAAACAAACGGAAACCACAAAATTAAAAAAAGCATCAAGATACTTTGGGTTACATTTAGATCACTTTTAAATAATCCCAACATCTTGAATTAATTACGTGAAAAAACTAGAGACAAAATAGAGTCCACTTAACTTAGGGGTCCTAAACCCCCGCAATTAAGACACAGTAAATGTATGAATGCTGACGGCAGACACAGATATCAATTCTTGACGTCACTACAGGACACTACAGACTCCCCAGCACTGCATTTATTTTATTTATTATGCAGGTATTTGCATCCAGAGAAGGCACCTCCTTTAATCCTCTCCAATGGGGTCAACACACACTGGTGAAACGGACACATCACAGTTCCTATTGACTCTTGACCACAAACAACATGCAGCTGAACACAAAAAGACAGTTAAAAGGAAAAAAAAGGCAAAACAATCCTACGCAAAAATTCCCAATTCCTGGTTCCTGATCTCAGCCCTAACGTTGCTATTCCCCTCACATGTGTCAACATATCCTTCCCTTCACCTGCTCAGCACACAGGTCTGTGCTCAAGTCTGCTCGCAATCCAGATGTGGCCACAACAGGCCTGAGTGCGTTTGGGTACAAACAAACTACTCTGGGAGGGTCTGAAGGGAGCGTGGGATCCCTGCGAGGGCCTGAGGAGCCATCCTGCCTGGCTAAAGGGTGGGATGTGGAATGTCAGAACGCTTCACTGCAACGCGCTGTTCCCACCTTGACGTTGTCTATGTGGCTTTGTAACCCCCACTTAGGGGAAAAAAAGCCCTTAGAGTAAGTACAATTAGCTTCAAACCTACTCTTCCGTGTAAAATCAACTACAAGGGGTGCTTGCATATACTGTACTGTGAACAACAAAGAGAAAGGGCATCCACAAGATACTGCCCATTTATTAAAGCCATGAGAAAAGCAGCAGGAGTAAAAGGTAGGTATCAGCAGACCACGACAGCGAGAGTTAAGAGTCTTGTGGCGCTCCACAGAGAAAAATCACACCGAACACTGCCTCGTGTGGGTCCGAAGCAGCTTCCGAAGCCCTTCTCATGCCCCGCAAACTGCCCAGGCAGGGCACAGGGGCGGCCCCCCGGCTGCTCGCCCGCCGCCCGGGGAGGGCGGCTCGGCCCTTCCGCGCACGGGCACG
>WEIV01023064.1:106189-124332 GCA_013390005.1 Calyptomena viridis
GGGAGGGCGAGCCGGCACAGGAGGGGAGGGGAAAGCCGCTCATCATGTTTAGGGGCGAGGGGAGGCTCTCTGCCCGGGAACCCGGTGCGCGGCCCCGGCTGCCGCGGTCTCCGCCTCTGGGAAGGTAGGACTCGGCCGCAGGGGCTCAGAGAGGCCTCAGCGCGCCCCTCTCCTCCCTGTCCCCGTTCGCCCTCGCACCATCACCGGCGCTTTCGGGCAGGGCAGTCCCCATTGCGGGGGCAGCGGCTCAGACCCGGCTGCGGGCACCGGGGCCCGGCGGAAAGGGTCCCTTGGGAGGGCTCTGGGAGGCGGCGGTGGTCGTTCTGGAGGGGTCCCTCAGGGAGAAGGGGAGCCCTCAGGGAGGAAGGGCCCGGGAGGTGCTCCGTGCAGCAGCAGCTGCCAGGCGTGCCCGGGGCCGGTGTCCTGCGGGAGCTGCGCGCTGCCCCCGGCGCGGCGATCGGGAACTGATCCTGCCCGGGCTTGCGCCTTCGCTTCTGTTCGGTCGCATCTCGCAGTTAGAAGAACGAAATGTGACCTCGAACGTATGTGACCCAGTTTCTCTGTGAGGACCGACGGCGACTGGGCGATAGAGTTTGGGAGCCTGCGGGGTTGCATCAGAGAGGAGCTTTATAAACGAAAGTGTTTTCTGATAAGGTAGCGGGGAAGTACGAGTGTTCAGCATTAAGTCATCAGATACTTAGAGCAAGTAGCTGTCAGGGAATTGATAGTTTTCCATCAAACACAATACCTGAACCAGCATTTTCACTGCTGAGCTCTGAAATGCTTTAATCCATCACAGATACTTCTGGACTGTATCATAGTTTCCAGTTCTGTTCTTAATTCCTGGATTCCTAAACCACACACACTTGATACAGGGAAATACTCAAAATACTACTGCTGTCCTTCTAATACACAAGTTGTAAAATACAAGCTATAGGTAGTTGCTGCTACACAGTAAGGCAATCACACACCATAGTTAACAGTGTACCTCCTTACCTTGACTACTGAATCTCCATTCTAAAAAGTATTTTTTCTTCTGACCTAGTGTTTGTATTACTCATTATGTTATTATTGCTGTGAAGGGATGTAAAGGTGATGCAGAAGTTCCCCATGAAAAGGAACTAAGTGGCACTATGCTTATTTGAGTATATGCAGTATTCTGCTGAAGTCCTACTGAATGTGGCCCGTTTCCTCTAAAGGGCAGAGACTGTTGCAAAAATGGAATAATCCTAATTAATAATTTAAATATTTCAAAATAAATAATGTATACCCTCAAAGCTGTAATAGCAGTCATCTTTTTGTTGTTCTTCTCTTAAGGAAATGACAGACTGCTTTAGTGTGAATAAATCTTGACATGATTCTGGAAACTGGGCCAACATATCATTGATTATGCACTTTGAAGAAGAGTGGGAAAGGTAGAGGAAAGATTTACAATTCTTGAATCTCTTGGCATTATGTTGTGGCCACAAAAGCCTGCATATAGAAAAAGAAATGTTTCTGGGACAGGAAAATTCTGCAGTGGGTCCCAACTATAGCAACTGCTGTAGATGCTGAAGTAATTTCATCTTGCTATGCTATGCTTTTCTGATGTCTGATTGTGTCGCTTTCAAATATCACCTTATTGCTTTTGATATATGGGCTACAGTAAGCTACTGGGGAACTGCATCAGAAATGGCCTCCTAAATAAATTGGAAGTAGAAAATGAGCCTTTCCTTAGCTCTTGGTATAAGCATTATGGTTTCCTCCTATGGGAGTATCTCCATAGTTTAAATCCAGCAACAGTATACATTGACACCAAAAAGGCACTTCTCTCATATAAGTCCCACAGGACTGGAAGATATGGGAAAAAGAAGAGAAGAGATGGGCATAACTGCAGGGCAGGAGGTGCTACAGTTTTAAGTTGAATTTCAATGGTCATACAACCAAACCTTAGAAGCACAGCTTTCCTTTACAGATAAATCAATCTATGGGTTGGCTGCCACCTAAGAGAGCATTCCTCTTCTTGAACTGCCTCTGGTGCTCATCTGACCACTTCTGCTGAACTGCAATATTTAACTTTCTGCCAGCCTAGCTCCTGTGACTATCCTGCTGAGTCTGATGAGTAACAGTGGTGGGACAAAAAAAGGTTAGGGGTGGAGGGATGGGACAGGAGTAAAGGAGGAGGTGAGAAACATGGGTCACCCTTTCAGCAGCAGCTCCCTATTAGATCAGATTACCAGTAATGTGAAAAAATTGTCTTAATTACAGTATTCCTGAACTTCATGGTCCACAAAGAAGACAACACCACTGTAGTTTTTAGTTTAGTCCTGCCCTAAATCTAGGATGCACTACATATGAGACCTAGTGTATCCAAAAAGCTCAAGTCAGACATGGTACATACATTATGGAGATGCAGAATTCAAAGAATTATACCTGACAAACTTACTGAGCTGTTCCTGAAAGCTTCCAGTATAGGAGAGTTCACAGCATAAATAGCTTAATCTATTAACCTCTTAGGTATAAAGGGTTTTTTTCCTACTATCGAAGAAAAAACCCATCTTTGTTGCTACTTGAGATAATTTCTTAATGCCTTGCATTAGTTGATACAGAAAGCAAGAATTGATCAGCATTTGAATAACATCTTTAAATACTGGAATACATATATGCCCAAAGCCTTCCCTTTTTGCAGCCTAAGAAAGTACTTCAACTTTTCCATATAGGTTACATTTTGGAGAGCTCTTATGTGTTATTGCTCTTATTCAGACTCAGACTTCACTGTTGTGATGGTTTGGGACAAATATATTCAGAGGGATAAATATTCCCTGATAAAAAAGCAGGCCACAGTCACCCTCCTCCGCCAGATTTGGGAAAAAGGAATATTTCCTCAAAGGAAAGTGAAGAAAATACAAAACGATTTATTTAACAAACACACAGGAAAAGAATAATAATAATGCTAAACAATAAAATCTCTCGCTGTGGAGAGAAAACCTGGGAAATTTAGAGTCCTTCTGTGGGTGTGGTCTTCTCTCTCCTTGCCGCTGGGTCAGCTCCAGGCCTCCAGGCCCATGGAAAAGGTCTCCCAGTCAAGGCCTGGATGTTATGGTGTTCCAAAACAAGTCCAGAAGAGAAAAAAGTCCAGGAAAACACAGGAGTTTAGCTCTCTGCTCTTCTTCCAAAGAAAGAGGCCGAGATTCTGGCTGGAAAGGTAGAAGAGAGGTGCTTCCTTCCCCCTCGCAGGCCAGCCCTCCAAGAAAAAAACAGAGCAAGCAAGTGTCCTTGACACGCAGGACTGCTTTGAAAAGGTTCCTTTGACTGTTTTTTCTTCCTGCTCCGCTCAGTCTTCTTTGGGCTCAATTTAAAGGCACAAGATTTATGTTTTTCTGGCATAGAGTAGACGGTATGGGATACATCATAAAGTCACCCCAAGACAACTGTATCTTTCTAAGAAACACTAAGCATAGCTGTTTACTCCTTAGCCAGGAATAAACAGGTGAGCCTTCCTGCAGAAGAAAATTGCCTCCTAAGATCTTCTGGTAAAGTTGTTTGAACTCAATGGCCTCCGATTTGTTAAATCAAAATTAGTCTGGTTAGCCAATTAAAAAATTGGTCCAATTTTTAATGAAGCAGATCAGGAGGCTTTGCCAGCTGGCCTGAGAGGTGGCTACCACTGGTATGGAGAGCAAGGGCAAGGCAGTTACTGTCAACCACATCCATTTTAAGAGCTGTTTGCAGTGGACATGCCTTTTGACTACATTTGAGTTTGATTATGAGACAGTAACATGAAACCATCAAGAAGGCTAGCAAAATTGAGACTTGTCCTGTTTAATCTTCCCTCTTTCTCCATTAAGTCAGTTATTTTGTTGACAAATGAAGAAATCAGATTTTCTAAAATTATTTGCTATTGGCACATTCCCATCTTCTACATGTCTATGAAGTAAGTTGCCAAATCACTTATTTTTGTGTCTTCATGGTACAAACAGTACTGTGGCATCTGTCATGTTCCTGATTTTTATCTCCTCCTATCTGAAGCCCCCTAGTAATTTGTAGAAAAGCAAGTAAAACTCAAAATGCACTTTCACATATGCCAGTAACATCATATTCAGTAACTGCAGTTCTTCTTCACTTAGATGTACCCATGTAGAAATTCAGGGATGCACTGTGCCTCCCAAGCCCCGAGGAAGATGTACACATCATTCAGGCAGCTGATTCCCAAGCTTAAATCTTCCTGGCAGTCAGGTAAAGCCAGTGGGGCTCACACTCCTATCACTGGTAATGGTCACTCAAAATTGAAGACTACTGTCATTCTATAATCACCAGAGGTTATGTGGAGAGAGCAGGCTGTTGCAATGCATGTTTATTTTGTCAAATTCCGTAAATGGTGTGTTCCAAAATTTTTTGCCTTACAAAGAATATCAAACATGGGGCTTAACTAGCCACTAGATGTCAATGTTGCTGTGCTAAAAGGCAAATGCAGTTATATTTGTTTGGCTGATAAAGTAATTTATTCAAGAAAAGCACTTCTGTATTTAACCTTACATTTAATATAGAGTCAGTTACAAAAAGTAATCATAGACAGTCCCATGCTGTGTCCATTATTTCAAGATCAGCTGTGCAGTTTTATGCTATTTTGAAATTGCAGTTACCATTTCAGTGTGTCATCATTGTTAGAAAAGTGCCTTTGAAAAAGTAGCGTCTGATCGATCATCAGTTTCCTTCCTTGTTCCAAAATCTCAGACCTTTGTATAAGTAACCACAATCATTCTATTGCATTTTACTTGTTAATAAGATAAAATAGAGACAATAGTATGATGCCAAATCCTATTATAAGTGTATTGAATTTCCTAAATTCCAGTTATCAGTGGACACTTTCCTCTTAATTATTCCTGTTAAACACCATTGGATATCAATTTCAGATACATTGTGTGGGAACAGAATGTCTAGAACAGTAAGATTTCCAATATGATATACAATTTATAAAACTTAGTTCTTTTGAAAATCTGTCTATCTAAAGGCAGAGCTGACAGATGATGGTGGTTTAGAAGGCCATAGGAGGTAGAATTTGATGGACCTTTGTTATTCCGGGCTCCTGTACTTCTAGGGTGAACAAATCACTGCCAGTGTCTACAACTACTTAGTGCCTAATGCACTGAAGGTGCTTGTTCTGTTGTCTGTCTACAGAGCATTTGGTTTGAGACCAAAGTTTGGAAATTAGTTTTATAAAGACTAACGGAAAGCTCAAGAGGAGAAGAGTGCATCTCAAATTCCAGATTAAGCTTGTTCTGCTGTTAGGATAAAAACAACTGTCAAAGGCTTTGATTAAAAATTAAGTTGAATCTTTCTGTTCATCCAAAAATCTCCCAAGAAGTCAAATACGAGGAAATTGATCCCTTATTCTGAGCTGATCAATTTGGTAAACAGGATTCCAGTTCAGGCCGCAGTGTTAGCAAATACAGCCTAACCTGATTTATTCCATTAGCTCCATCTCCTATAACACAGGTAAGGCCTTTCAACTTTACACACACTTCAGAAAAAAAATTTTGGTTACTGCTGGCAGAGGAGCAACGTTAATCTTCATTATCATGGACTGAAGTAGTTCAAGTCCTTCTCAACAGTTCATTTGATGGTAGCATCACTTCCACTCTTAACATGACAATAAATCACAGATACACTACAGATGAACTATAACTCTTTTAATTCCTAACATCTATTTTAGTTTTCTTGACTATGACTACAGAGTTATTTAAGAATCTTATAATAGTATCTTAAACCCAAGCTTTTTTCATTCATTTTGTTGCAATTAAGGGAACACTCAGAGCATCAACCTTGATCCTAAAACTTCTGTGTACTTCGAAAAATATAATTAAAGTTGTCTTCAAGCCCTCATTAAGATATATGGTATAAATAATACCAGTATGATCCTGTAAAGACTGATTCAGTCAGTCTTTAACTAATTCAGTCATTAATAAATCAGACTTTCATAAAAAAATAATTCTTGGAACCAACATCCCATATTATCTTTAAAGTCTGGGATTATTTTTTGCACAATGTAAAGAATGTTACTTGATAAATCCCCTAGAGATATTATGTAGACTTCTGTCTAGTGTCCTTTGATTGTCACTACTAGTGCCATGTTTGTTTTGTGACAGGTAATTTTGGTCTCCAGAGCTTACAGTCTGGCAGCTCTGCTGAGGAAAAACTCACTAAAAGATTATTGTGTAGGCATGCATAAACAAGGGTAGTGACTTGTAACTTCAGCCTATCAGGAATTTAATTAAAAAATAATTACAAATATGTACAAAATACTACTTCTTAGTTTTATCAGCTTGCATTGAACTAAGTGGAATACAGAAACTAACTCCTCCACGGTGTTCCAGTTTTTCTCTGAGGAGATTTCAGAAGTTCATTATGCCTAAATTCCCTGAAGTATGAACAATTTCCTAAGAGAGCAAAGAATGCTTAATCTTACTTTTATGTCTAGATCTGCTGTGGTGGAAAGTGACTGATGGCATTCAATTACATAAATACAACAAAAAGGGAAATCTGTTTCTCCAGTTTGATATCAGAGTTACTATATAAGATGAAAAATGATAGGAAATAATAAGCAAGAGAAGAAAAATATAGTAATGTGGAAATCAGAACCTCCAAACAACTGACAAATAAGCAATGTACTTGTTTTCTTTAAATTATATTGTTTCCTGCTGGATTTTTTGGTGGGAAAAAGAGAATATATGACCAAAATTACAGTCCATTGCACTTTCAAGCCATAGTGGAAAATACACACATTCCCTTGTTTCCTGACATGCATTTTTGTACATATAATGTCTACCATGTATGTATATTCATAAAATTCACTTATGAGAATTGAGGAAAGGTACAAACCATTGCCAGTGAATATATAGAATCTAAAGTCTTCTATACAAAAAGGTGACTGACAAGTCATTATCTTCTGAATGTGGAAGCAGTTAAGCACAATTTGTGTACCTAGCATTCTGCATAACCTGGAAAAGAAAGGTGCCTCAAAGTCTAAGATATAATGGAAAAGAGAAATAAGGTCTCATTCCTACATACGTATTCCAGAAAACACCTGGGTTTTTAAGAGATGTGTTTCATCTTAACTTAGAAGTTGAGATGATAATACAGAAACCAGGAAGGCCTGTGCTGCAAACTATGCTATGCAGCTTGGTCAGACATGTTCCTCACAGTGTTTTCCACTGGCTGACCTAAGGCTAAGAAAATACATCGGAGATTATTTGCAATATACAATGTAGTCAATTGGAATCTCACAGTGAGATTTTAAAAAATGAAGTGTAAGAGCATAACATGATATAATGATGACAGAATCAACCCTCACTTCATTTTATGATTTCAGTGGATTACTTACATAGTAAAGTAGTAGAATAGCTGCATGTAGAGGCTGATAGTATCTATGCTGAGGTGATCAGTAGCTGATCCTTCAGTGGAAACTGAAGGATACAGGGATATAAAAAGGCTGCTCTGAGCAGTGAAGTAAAGTGAATCAGTTAAAAATTCCAATTTCACAGTTTTTAATGAACATGCTTATAGACTACTGCTGTGAGACCTCATTTAATTAATAATACCATTAGCCATTCTGCTAGAACTGACGTTTTATTAGTAAAAGTATACTACTGATTGTCAGGTTTTGGAAATAGTAGGGATTATATTTCAGATTAAATACAATTTTGTGTTATTTAATAACCAATATCATTCAGACATAAAGTACTGAAATACTATCAACCTTTCTGTTGAAAATATTGCCAGGATACTATTCATTCCATGGCATCTAAGTGGAATGGGGAAAGATAACTATCCTAAATGGGAATAATTAGTCTAACTTAGTTACAAAGATCAAGTTATGTTATTTATAGCCAGCAACACTGAGCCACGCGATACCCACAACTCTAGAAGTGAAAATGGCAGACTCAAAAAAACACTGAGGAAAGTATCTGTGGCAAGTAAAAAGAAATATTCCAGCTTGTACCCTGGGAGAGATCCTGCTACTTGCTGAAGCCACATTCAATTTGCAAGTCAAAACATTAACAGTTACATATCTAGAGGACTGCCTTTTTGAATGGAAATAAAACATAACCACATAGAAGATAAAGGTCAGGATGTGAGATGAGATTTGAGTGAAAAAACATTAGCATTTCATTAAACCTTCTCTCAAGTACGCATTACACTGGCCTCAAATACACAATTCTTAAAGATGGATGTGTTATTTAGAGTTATATTAGGATCTGGTTTAATACATTTTAACAATCTCAGTTTAGTAAATCCATGCCACTCTTCCTCTGTACAACTTCTGTTTGAGCCTCAGCTTTAACAGAGTCAGTATTTGGCATGTTTCTATAATATGAGTCTGTTAAAAAAGGAAAATACTATTCTGACTACCTCATTTATCTTAGATATGGTCATAATCCAACCACAAGTTTTAAGAACTAGAAAAATTTGTCATTCAAGATGAAATATTAGATTCAGTTCCTAATACGGAACTCTTGAAGCATAATCTTTATTGTACGATTTTCTGTTGACTTTCAGCCTTTCACTGAAATTTTCTAAAAATCACTAATTTTTTAAAAAATTCAATGTAGCTGAGTAAGTTTAACATAGTCTGTATACAGACATGAACCTGTTTTATTACATGTTTGGGAGCTGATGCATACTGTGGAATAAAATTCCCATGTTTCTATGCCCAATTTACTTTAATGACCAATATTTTGCCATCTACTATTTCTTGAAACTTACCCTCTAACTCATATGTCTTGCCTTCACATTCAAGATCAGATTGTTACACCTGGAAAGGATTTTACTATGTTATGAAAGAAAAGTAAGTTTAATGCAGACACTTGCTTATCTCCATTAATCCAATTTTCACTATCCTGAAATGATGCAACCAGTGATATTCTCCTAATGTAGAAAAATTATTTCTAAAAGCTGGAAAACATTTTATGATGCTTTTAGTTGCTGAATATAGAGATGAGTACATTTTGGAGAGTCCTCAAAACTTTTACGTGTCCAAGCTTGGTAAAATAAAATCTTTCCTATGATTCCAAAGTTTTTGTGAGACAAATTTTGAAAAGAAAGATTTAATAATCTTAGTCAAATTACACTTAACTATAGCACACTTCACTGTTTTATGCAGTAAATGCCTTGAAAAGTTATGTACAAGCAGTTTTTCACTTGCACTATCTGTTAAATTGTAGACAGGAAGATAACTTCCAAAATTAACATTAGCTTTGTCAGCATTGTCAGAGGACACACTGCCAGAAGTTCAAAACAACGGTAGTTGTAGTACAATTTTAATGCCATTTCATTGCTTTCTTGAAAGTAATCAAACAGATGATGAATTGTCATCCTTTCCACTCTGTAGTAGGAAGACGAGTGAAGTATTTTGATATTTTCTTACTTGCAGACATCAATGCCTGCAGAAAAATATATCCATACAACAGAATATTCAATTGCTTTCCCAGTTAAAAAGAAGCTAATATGCTATTAGTATATGAAGGTTCTCTTGTGCTGTGATCTAACATGACAGGATGAAAAACAAAGCCTTAAACTTACAATGACATCCATGATTTGTATTCATTGCAGTTCAGTGCAGTTTAAGAACAACACAAATACCCCAACCTTGGAGCCCAAGAGTCTTTATAAAAGGGCTTTGCAGCCCTGGTCACAGCTGCCCGTCGGCTGCATCCACACGGATCCTCCATGTCCTCAGCAAAGAGGGATTTAGCTGTCTTTGGAACATCACTCATTCTGAATCTATAGCAACCCTCCTCTAATATGTGAAGCTATTTTTAGCACACGGGCAGCCTTGAAAACAGCAGGTAAAGCATGAAAAGAATGAATAAGTGGTTGTGGTGCTTGCCCGTGAATAGCTGCTATATATAGCTCTTGAGAGAGATCTTAATATATATAATGTGTATGAAGGGATATCTGCCTCCCTGAGGGGAGGCAGGAGCATCAAAAATATAGAGTAGAGTATTATTACTACTTCTGACCTGAGCAATTATCTAGAAAGTTATTATTTCTAATTATTCTGCTTAGGAAAATAAATTGTTACTACAACCACGTATCTTTGATTCAGTCTTTATTTGCAAAGAATGTATAGCTTTCATTTCCCTGAGTGAAAAGCAAATTGAACAGCAGGAGATATTTGCGGCTCCAAGCTCTTTTCAGCCAATACTTGCTCCAAGTTCTCTAGGGACATTTCTCAGGTCCCTCTTTCCATGTCTGGGGGACAAAATCTGTGATGTCTCAACTTTTCTCTTGAGTTCCTCCTCCTGTGTTTTTGTCCTTCTGTTTTTCTCTTATATATTCATCCATTTGCTTCTAAAAAAATTGTTATTGAAAAATGCCACATGTGCCTTTGTTTAATCAGTAGTATGTGCCATTTATTTAGCTGGGGAGCTATATTGCTTCATGTAAGAGCTTATTACTTCTCACTAATGTATTATATTGAGGCTGGGAATTAGGCCCTCCAGTTTTAATGACTCTTTGCCTAAATCACAAGGGCAGCAACAGTGGAAACTTACAGATGCCTACAAGTGATTGATGTCCAAAAAAAGTCAGCTGTATAGTATTTGGATTGTTGTCTTAGTAAAGTGATAATTAGGAAGCATTTTGAACTCAAAATGTGAATGTTATCATACTCAAGGTAGGGAAAATCCTTTAGCTTCTGAGCAGTCATAACTAAAGCATGTATTTCTCTGTTGCTATGAAAATTGTATTTCAAACTACAGACAGTTCTTAGATAAAGATGTTGTATTGGTTTTGTTCTCCCACTGCAGAGGGAGAGGGCCAGCAGCCAAAAGAGCATCTTCTCTTAAAGCTGTACCGAGTAAATGGCATGTTGGCATATGAGCAAACAGATGTGATGAACTTCTTTAGCCCTCCAAAGTCTCCACTGCAGGGGGATGTGGTTCATAAGGAAAAGGGACCTTGGAATTCAGGTTGGTGCAGTATCTTATTTGATGGAGGATTTGTGCTGGGCTTATGCAGTGACAGTGTGGTAGGTTATCAGGTAGAACTGGTTTCTGCTTTAGCAAAAAGAATTAACTCTTACTGAAATAAGGTATTTTTCCAAATTTCTTGTGTTGTTAAGAACAATAAAAACATCGGTAAAATACACTTGTCAAGCTATCACCAATGACCCCTTAAAATGTTTCAGTGCTGATCCAAATCCCTGCTTTGTAAAGCATTTTGATTAGCAATGATGAAACAATAATACGTGTTTGATGAGCCATGTCTTTCTCATTGTGCAATTCATAATGTCAGTGGCACTCCAGCGAGACTTTTGCTTGAACTATTTCAGTGTTTCAGTGGCAGTAAGATTTCTTTCATTGTGAATTATTCAGGATGTAGAAACCTGTTTTAACAAGTAAAGGCTTTCTCCTCAGAAGCCTATTGTCTCTGCCATGTAACAAATAAATTTCCTGTGTACATTTAAATAAATAATATTTTGTTACTGTTTTCTGTCTGCAAAATGGCAAGGAAAATTAAAGACAAGTTTATAAAGATTAGAATAATTCTTCAGGGAGCCAGTGCCATGAAAATAGTACAGAAGGGCATGTGAGATAGCACAGGTCAAGGAAAAGATTTTGTAACACGCTCCCTGTTTTTAATTAGCATCTTGGCAAACTGGAAGAGCTCAAACATTTTTCCATGAAGAAATGTATTATAGACTTTTCTAGCTGCCAATTAAATGGCATTTAGCTACAGTGACAGTAGTATGTTGTTTTGAGTCTGTACAAGGCACTTGCTCATGCTAGAAAATCTGAGACATTTTGTTTTGGATACAGGATTGTTACTGGACTGGATTTTCTATCCCTCTTATTTTTACTATAGGCAAGAACCTTCTATGTACCTTCTATGAATAACTAGTAAATTAAGAAATCGTACAAGGATCTGGCAGAGTGGAGATCATAATTATCAAGTGTTTGTGTACACCAGTTGAAAGTCTGTCCCCCAGTTGGACAATAACTTTTAAACTATGCTAGCTAAGTACTAGTATTTTATGAGGTTCCTATTTTGTCCTGTTTGGTACAGACTGAGGTACTTTGTCACCAGTTTTATTTTATAGTTAGTTTAAATGTTTGTGAGCATTTGTAACATGCAACTGCCTCTCAAGAGTGTGGCTCCCTATACATTTCCTCTGACTGTGAAACCAATGCTCTATGCCCACTCCTGCCACTTCTCTGTCCACTTCAGCTGCTTAGTCTGGCTCTAGCAAATTTTTTTGAAGGATTTAGGCTTGCTCAGGGTTTTATTTGTTTTGTTGTTCTTTTACCAGATCATTTATTTAGTCCAGTTTAAAGAATAGCATTGGAGCCAAAAACAGCAGTAGTGAGCTGTGGAAGACAGCAGAATCAACAGTACATGGAAGAGTGGCAAAGAGAGAAACCATCCCCTTAAGGAAAGCATTGCACAGAAGTATGTTCTCAAAATCACCATGCCACTTTCTTCAAAAGTCATGAGAACACTTCCAATTATAAATTAAGCATAGATTCTCTCAGTATTATCATACTTTTAATGTCTGAGCTATGTAGGGGGAAAAAAGGCAAAAAAGTAACTTGCATATTTGAACAAGACTTTTCCTCCCTGAGAGATTCATATAGAGGGCACTTAATCTTAGAGCAGGATGTATGCTAGGTAGTGAGTGTGATGTCAGTTCCACTGAAGTGGATGGGCATGTTGTCTGTCTCAAAAGTGTCCCCATTTCCAACATGTGAGAAGTTAATCTTCCCTGAGGATAAATTAACTACAGGCAAATTTTCTTGAAAGTTTTCTAGAAAGATTGAAAAAAATGCAGATTTCTGCAGCAAGTGGAAACCTGTTTGTTTTATATTGTTTCCTTTGTTATACTTCCCCCTATATTAGGTGTGGTCTCAGCTCCTGCTGTGAACTGTGAAGTAGCACAGCCTCACACATCTTTGAATTGGACTCTGGTTTGCTCTTGAGTTTGTATGTTTATTCTGTCATTTCCCCCCCAACTCTAAATATTCATTGTTAGCATTTTCAAGGCAAAACACAGAAAACAGAAGCAAAGCAAGAACTATTTGTTTGGGTCTGGGGAAAAGTGGCTGGTAATCAGGAGAGCACTTTGCTTCATGCTCCTGGATCGTGTGCTGCAAAGCACACTGCTTTGTAACAGAGCTCAGGAGCCTTTCCAAAACCTGAGAAAGCAACTGGTCCCAGTCTGCTGGAAAACAGCATGCAGGATCCTAGCTCTGGGAATTATATAGGAATCCAATTTTATTTCAAAGAGCAAGAATAGACAGCCCCAGAAAAAAATGGGAGTCAGTACATAATCAGATCAATAGGATTCTCATGGTGAAGGGCGAGTCCAGTATAGGTTATGTCCATGTCTGACCTGAAAGACAGTTAATGGGATTTTCTGTTTGTGGCACTTACTTGCCTGCATTGGAAGATAGAGCAGCATGAACAGGCATCCCACAGAATGTGTAAACATACTTAACATTGGCAGTATTGTCAATATCAGCTTTTCAGAGATGATGCATTAAGTGTTTAAAATTTTGTGATACTGGTTTAAAAGCCAGGTGATATCAAAACATAGTACATTTTTGATACTTCATATCTAGCTTCTTAGCTTTTATCCTTCATGGTTACCCAGGAGGTTGGATCAGGTGTCCTCCCTAGGTCCTTCCTAGCCTGAGAGAACCTTTCAAAATCACAAAGAGTAGAAATGCTATACCTTTAAAGTGTCTCCCGAGGTAATTTCTAATATTTTCACTATTTAAAAACCTGCAATTGAAAATGAAGCATCAAGAATCATAAAGATGTTGAAAGTACTTGGTTGCAACAAAATAAAATGTAAACATAGATTAATTTTGCCTGGCTTCTCTTTGAATGAAATACATTGTACATAAGTTTTTCTTAAAGAGAGTTCACTCAGATACCAGTACATCTCGCCTGACATACTTTTTGTCATTGGTCAAATTTTGGTGTACCTAAGCCAGGGAGCAGTTCTGGAGACACCTGCACTCCCCAGGGTATGCTCAGTGGAGTAGGTGTTCTCTGTCACCGTGCAGTTTTGGCCATGGCAGCTAAGACCTGACTCACTTCAGAGGTGATCTCTTCTAACTCCATGGTGAACTGTGAACTGGCTCCTTTATGCAAGGGAAAGGAGACCACCCTCCAAGTTTTTCTTTCCTCCAAAGCTGGCAGCACTTAAGTAGCCATTTCCTCAGCTTTTTGACACAGGGACTGACCTGGTTGTTCTGCTTTTAATGAAACTCTGGTGATGTAATAAGGAAGGATACCCATAATATGTAACGGTATAGACAGGACAGGGCAAAGTCAGCAGAACTTGCCAAATAAAAAGTTTTGGGCAGCCCTGTGATCATTCCCATGCCTTGTCTGTGCTATGAGCTGTTGTAAAGGCATCTTGAGTTTTATTATGCCTAATCTGCAGAAGGCCTCTTCCTGGCAATAGTTCTTTGTGCCAGATCCACCAGGAAGCATAGCCTTTTCAGAACTGTTTAGAATTCACAAGACTTAGTTTTGTTTATTGAAAGTACAGCCTCATTCTCAGCTGCTTTAAATTTGCCATTTGCTGCAGAATTTGTAAAAAGGGTGGCACTGAGAGAGCAAAAACTCAGACTCATGAGATGTTTGTAGGAGTCTTTGATTGCAAAGTCCTTCTGCTCCAAACACAATGGTAACATAGCAGTGACAGTGTTTTGTTCTTTAGGAGATCCATGAACACTGGGTGTGATTCAGTCTATTGTCCGTCTGTGTGGTATGTTATGGGTTTAACACCAAGCGCAGTAAAGTTCACAGTAAAGACACAGACAGTAAAGTCTCATCATCACCATCAGTGGGTTTTGGATTAGGCTGCATATGTTCAGACAGCTCATCCTGAGCAGAAAAAAGGCAACACAGTTTTCTAAAAGCAGGATGAAATTAAGGACAACTGTAACTGTATATGTATCTGAAAAGGGAAATGTACTGAGCATGAAACCACAGGAAGCTTATTCAAATTTTGTCATATGTTGGTAATGAAAACATATTGATCTAATGCAAATATGCAAATATAGTCATTGGAGCAGAGTTAATCCTTCAAAAATATTAAATATTTTTAAAAATAATTTTTTGGTTCTATGTTCTGAACATTTGTGTTTGCTTTCCTCAAATATTTTAGCAAACAGGTTTCCTTGTAAAAGTGTTCACATTTTAACCAGATATTGGAGAAGACTTGCAAAGAATGTATGCTCAGTAAATATTAATAATAATAAATGCATATTTTTGCTCCAGAAACCAAATCATGGAAGTTATGGTAAATCTGGCCAAAGTACACGGCCAGAGGTGGGTGGTGAACACCCCTAGTGCCAGTAGGCAAAAGTAGCTTTAATTTTTATTGTGATATATCTGCACCAAGAATGTTACTGAACGGTTGATGAGCATCAAAATTTTTTATTACCAAACCATTTAGATACATTAGAAGAAACAAGCCGTTTGTTTCTTTACCATGCAGAGCCACTGAGGCGTGTAGTCACTGAGGCGTAGTTGGCTCTGCTAGTGGAGAGGTGAAATATGACGGCAGAGCCGTGCAGAAACACTGGTGCCGCTCTGCTCGGGGCCAGAGGGTCCCTGGTAGTGACACCGAGGGCTGACACGGCAGGGGCCGAGGGGCCGCCGGGTTGCCGGGATACGGGCCCTGGGCGAGGCGGCGGCGCGGGGCCCGGGTCCCCCTGCCCATCCCGGAACATTCCCGCCCGCCGGCCCCTCCCGCGGCGCGGCAAGGTGCGGATTGTTCGGCTAGAACGTCAAGTGAGGGGAAGCAGACCGAGGAACGCATCCACAACTCCCTCATCCCCCCTGCTGGCACCTCGCTGAAAGGAAAATAAATGCATTTTGAATCCCATTGTGCCTACTCAGTACCTGAAACACCCGGGAAAACAAGCGGGGACCGAGAGGCAGGCGCTGGTCCGTGGGCACAGCAGGCCGCTGCCTGCTCTGCCGGCCAGGAAACAAACAGCGATGGCATCGGCAAAGGGTGAGCCAAGTGTCGCTGAGGCTGGAGAGAAGCTCTGCCACCGAAAATCCATGAACCGATTTGTTTTTAAACTACTACATGGCAAGAAATGAGATGCTGAGCTTGGCGGAAAAGGGCCCTGGAAAATGTGATTATGCCTCTCTTTTGATAGAGCTCTTATAAATATTCATAATATTTGCAATTTTGGAAAAAGCTGTTGTTTTGGCATGTAGTTTGGAATAGAAAACTAACTTCCAGGCAGTTCTAGGCATGGACAAAGCTGGAGTCAGGTTACTGCTCTGCTGCAGAATGTGCTTTTGTTACCGAAAAAACCGCTACACTGCGAAGTTTTCAGGAGGTTCACAATGTGGGCAGAGTATTAACTAAAGAGAAATGCCTAGGTAATTGATGGTGGATTTCAGTGAATGAGCCAAAGGAAATGAAACACGGGGTTTCACCATCAATGGCAAAATATTGCCATGGTAATGGGTAGCTTTGCCAGGAATAAACAAACAAACAACAACAGGCCTCTTCTCTTTCAGAAAAAAAAGTTAGAGGATTTTCTGTTCTCACCTCACCAAGTCTGTGCAATTGGACATCTTGGAGGGGAGAAGATGGTGTACCCTACTTAGGCAAGTCCCACAAATCCAGCTCCCTTCTCAGTCATACAATTAGATCATTTCCAGAGCATTTATACCCAAGGGAAGGCATCAACATTTGCTTAATAATGATTTCAATGCTTTGGTTACTGTAATTCTGTACTCTTTTCTTACAGAAGATGGAAGGGCTCAGAAACAACACAGGTTTCTGTTAAAGTCAATCCTGCTTCAGGAGAGACTGCTGACAGGGAAGATTTTCTTAAGAGCAAAAATGTAAGCCTATACTTAAATTAATAAAGAGCTTTACAAAAACACAACACAGAAGAGAGCAAGGGAGCTGAGAAAGCACAAGCTGCCCTTTCTTCCACAGGCACGGATGCCAGGCTGGAAGCCACACACAGGCATTACAGTCCTCTCCCAGCAGGGCCTTTGGAGGTGGCCATCTGCCTCTGAAAGCTTTCTGGACATTTCGGGCTGCACCCATTCCCTCAGAGGATGCAGTCCCTCCACACGGTGTGAGCTCTGTGAGTCTCCTCTCATCCCAGGCAGACAGACCTCAGGCACTGCCCAGTCAAGGATTCAGCAATATTGGGGTCCTGCCTTGTATCCGTACACTGAGTTTCTTGTAGTTTTGCAGGCTGTTGTTCCCCTTTGCCATATGTTCACCCCTAGCATATGAAATTCCTGCTAGACACCAACATCTGGATATGCACTAAGGTCTCACTGGCGTTGTTCCGGAGGAAGACAGACATGGCCTGGTGTTGATCTTGAGATTTTGTGCCATATAGAGCAGGAGCAATGGGCCAGAGCCACGTGGCCCTGTGGAGTCAGAGGAGAAGTAACCACAAGTCAAGAGAGATCTCATCAGGAGATCAAGTGTCTCCTGGTGAGGAGACAGCATCTGTGTGAAGGAGCCAGTAGTGAGCCTGACTGCATTAAACATCTGCACCATTGAGTTGACCCTAGTAGGCTTTGTGAGCTGTGTAATGTAAACAGTCCTACAGGGAAGCCTTAAGACCTCTTAAAGTTTGCAAAACTCTTCTAGTAGCAATCCTCTATTGAAAACAAAAAAATCATCCCATATGGCTTTCCAGCCATTTGGCATTCATTAGCTTTGTCTTACGATTCTTAATAACACTTAGGTGCTGCTTAAATTCCCTATAAAATATTTAGTGTAGTTTACTGTGAAGTCCTAAGGGTAAGGACTGTATCTTACAGAGTACTCATACCACACCTAGCACTCAGTTTGATTGCAGCTCCAGGCAGTATTGTAAAGATACAGTATTACCACCAAGATCCATCCCTATCCTGTCACTTTTCAAAGAAGGTCCATTCTTAACTACACGCTTAACAAAGCTGGTGTTTAAATAACAACTTTCCTTCTTTCATCTAAAATGATCAAAACGGTTTCCAAGCAAACAAATTTTTTAACTTGAAGAAATTAATGTAGTCCATATTGAGCTGTGCTTGATCCAGTTCATTTAACCAGCTCAGAAAACATGTAACAAATGAGAAAGGCTGTTTTCCTCAAAAAAAAAAAAAAAAAAAAA
>WEIV01023064.1:124343-152586 GCA_013390005.1 Calyptomena viridis
AGAAGCTGGGGTCTTATTTTGCATGAGAAAATATTTTGTTTAGGAATGACAGTCATAGGCATTCTCTCATACATTGTAATATTTTCCATGTGTGGCAGCTTGTTTTTCAGTGATACAAATATGTGCAATAAGGACTAAGGATAAAAATTAATCTAACAGCTTTTGCAGCAATGCTTTTGATGGTTTCACTCGATTTCATTTTTCTGTGGATACTGCCGTTAGTTCTGCTGCTTGAAATATGTGAAGCATAATTCTGAAAGGTTCACGAGGTTGTAGGGATCCAGTAAGAGATGACTGATTTCTCCCCCCACACGCATACACTCCACTCCACACCCACTCACCCACCCACCAGCAAAACATAATGCTGTACTATTTTTGGTAACAGGGAAAGGGCCTCCCTGTGAAAACAGAAAGCGGTGTATTTCTCAGTTACATCACTTTGCAATCTAATGCTGTGTTGTGCTCAGTGTTTTTGTGGTGATGCAAGTCTTTTTTTTTTTCCTTCCTTTTTTTTTTTTTCCCTTCAGCCGGTTGGATTTTCCCCATCTTACAGCACCTCGCAGGTCTCTTCTCTGAGCAGTACGTTGCCTGAGTGAGTGGAAACATACAGATCAGCTGCAGGTTTCTGTCTACAAAAACAGAGTGAAAGAGAAAGAAAAGGGTTGGGAAAGCAGAGACAAATATTGACCTGGACTTATAGAAAGACATCCAATGGCTGAATAAAGAACCCTGTTCATGTTTTGGGATATTCTTTCAACTGGCTGGAACGAGAGCGGATCAAAAGAATGGGAAATGCCAGCAGACCCTTTAGAAGAATTGCTTATTTCTTATGCCTTTTATCTGTGCTTTTGCTGACTGAAGGGAAGAAACCAGTGAAGCCAAAATGTCCTGCCTGGTGTACTTGTACCAAAGATAATGCTTTATGTGAAAATGCCAGATCTATTCCTCGCAGCGTTCCGCCTGATGTTATCTCACTGTAAGGGCTGTAAGCATTTGGTTATTTAATTTATGATTTAAAATGAACTAGGATGTGTGGTGTTTTCAGTGCATACAGAAGGATGCTTGCTGCAGGGAGTACCTCCAGCATTCAGAATCATCAGCTAATGTGTTAAAATTGTGCTGCATCCTTGAATCTTGATTTTTATATCTCTTTCATCTGTCTGTCTGTCTGTGTATGTGCACACATCTCATTTTATAGCTGCTTCTATACTACATGAAATCTGTAACATTGGGGTTTTTTGGGGGGGGTTATTTTTTTTTACTTACATAAATAAATTTCTCTGTGATGACCAGATCAGTATTATAACGATGGATATATGAGGCTACATTAATATATGGTTGTTTTTCTCTTCTTTACAGATCCTTTGTGAGATCTGCTTTTACTAAAATCCCAGAAGGGAGTTTTTTGCTCACACCATCTCTGCAGCTTCTGTGAGAAATATTTATATGATACAATTTTTGTTATGAAATGTATATGTATTCATAAATATTTTAGAAAGAGTCTCAGTGTTAATTTTATAAGAAACAGCAACAGAAGATTCATTAGATGATAAAATACAAGACTTCTTAGCAATTTGAAAGATAGTGCATGTTTAATTTTTTCAAAGTGTTTCTACTTAGTATTTTGGAAGGCTATCTGTTGTCAGTGCTACTTTGAATGCTGAAGCTTTTGGTGACCGTGTGTTATCTTCATTATACTTTAATTAACATTATAGTAGGGACTTGAACATTGCAACAACTATTCTTGTTTCTTTTCTGCAGTCCTGGGACCTGATCCCAGTATAAAGCTGTCCATTTGTAAGTCCCATAGACTGTGAGCTCTGAACCCCTCAGATCAGGTCCCTCATTGCAGTGGGACAGGACCTGAAGTCCTTTACGATGTAAAATTGCAATTGACTTCTGTGGAAGTTTAGTCACTTCAGTGGGAGTTTTGCCTTCATAGCACCTGCATTTGACCCTGTTTGTTATTTAATATTCTTAAAAGTAATGAAGATTTTCTCCCAATTGAAAAATTAAAGCACCGGTTTTTCAAAATAAAATACAGCTATGAGGTATACACAGAGAGTATTTTGAGATGTTTAACTATTAGCTGCATTTCAACATAGGATTTTTACATGCTCACAGACTTTCCTAGAAATATGGGCATACGATTATATAATTGTGAGCTATACAGAGGTAGAGGGGGTGTAACCTGAACTGTTTATAGTGGATGTGCTGCCAGCCTGACACACACCCAGATTTGTCTCAGAAATCCAGCAAAAGAGACTCCCCGATGTGATCAAAATCAAAATCGGATGTCTGTCCCAAACTGACTTCCTGTGCACTCGAGATGTGGTCAGAGGTGTAATGCTGATGTATTGGAGCCCTATGGCTGTTAAATTAAACTGTTGGTGTACTGATAGCTGAAGCCCTGACCCTGGCTGTACTCTGCTACCTCAAGTGGAGCTGATAAGGAGGTGCAGACATACTGTACAATTTTGGATACAGGGTAAATAGGTAAATGCAGTTACTATGGAAACCTAAATGCTTTTCCATGGTGCTTTATTCCAGAGAAGCTTTTCCCAGGTGGTCACAGATCACAAAAGGGGCACATTTCACATAATTGTTGCAATGGGCCCTTCAAATGAGAGGAAAAAAAAAAGCAGCAGCATTGGTGGAGCTTGTATCTGAAGAGAGTGAGTAGGACATCATCTCTTGGCTACGATACACCACCTACACTTAGTGATCCCACTGCCAGGCAGCCAGAATTGGGTAGGGTGGAGTAGGATAGACACAGTCATCTTGAGTTATTATAGTGCCTGGCACAGTGGGGTCTGGCAACAGCTTATGCCATTTTGGTAATGATAATAATTTCCATTTCTGCCATACGCTGAAACACATGTTCTACACTGCTGTTCATAAATGCTGCAACAAAACCTATGACCTCAGAAAAGCAGTTTTTGTTCCACTGTGGGCTTTGATGAGTGATTTGTTTTCCAGATATATCTAACATGGTTGTTGAGCTATTTGCCATCTTTAGAATGTCAGGCTGCTTATCTAAGTCAAATGACTCCTTAAACACAGACCATAGGAGCAGGATTGTATCTGTGGAGAAAATACTCCAGTTTGTACATGGAAAAGAAAAATTTTCATTTTTGGCAGAAGATAGTAAGAGAAATAAGAATATGGAAAACTCAGGTTAATTAAAAATTACAGTAGGTTTTAGCTTTGCACAATTATAGCTGTTTTGGTAGGTTTAATTTAGCCAACAGCAAGATTTAGCAGGCTATATATATTCCTGTAATAATAGAAATACATATAGAAATAGTAATAGTCTCCAGCATTACATTTTTGAAGTCCAAATGTAATTTGTTATCTCCAGCGCACCAGTCTAAATATGGACTATATCTACTGCTATTATTATTTACTACTATTTTTAATGTAGTAGCAGCAATGGTCTGTGGAAAAATCATGGTCTTGTGATAAATACTACTTGTAACTCCCAGGCCAGGAGAGCTTTTATTATTGTGTAATATGGATGGTATGCTCTGTGCTCTTCATGTGACATCAAAAATATGAAGAACCTACACATCTACAGTGAAGTGCCAGCAGGAGTGTTTCCTAAAATGTTGAGAAAATCTCCCTGCTTTCATCTCCAGCACTTATGTCTCTGTGTATCAGCAATGTGCTGAGGGTGCCCTTATACACTGATGACATGAAAACGCATAGAAAGAAGGGAGACAATCATGGCACCAGGATTTGTACCTACTATCACTGCATAGTTCCTGCTAAGCTACAGCAGTGCAGTGTCTTCAGCCTTTGTCCCCACAAATAGTTGGCTGATGGGTCTCAGATCAAGCAAATCTGGTGTTCGAGGTCAGAGAGTGGGAGAAAAACCATTCTGTGCATCGAATATGTGAGATACAGCCATTGGGGAGAGGTATGAGGTGAGAGGCAAATGAGCTCACCAAGTGCCAGACCTATAGTATAAGCCTGGCAATCTCAAAAATAGCTATACTCTTTAAATAAAGAGATACCACTGCTCTCTAAACTATACAGTAGAGTGCAGAAAAGGAAAAATATCTGGTGAAATCACATCAGAAAAGTAAAATCAGTTGCAGAATTTACTAAATTGGTCTGATTCAGAGATTTTGCAAAAATACTTATTTTCTCTAAAATTGACGTATTTCTTGTTTCTGACAAAACCAAAGAATTTCTTGCTTACATTTTTTCATACATTTCATAAAGGAATACACTTAAGGCGAAAAAAGCACAGTCTGAGGAGTCAAGTGAGAAAATAAATCAACCGCAATTTATTCTTAATGCAAACTTCAAAATAACAGATTAACTCATTAAGTGGATTAATTCATACTTGGAAATCTTGCATTCCTGAATGTCTAAGGATGCCATAGTATGACTCTATTTATGCATCTGGTCCAACTGATTAAAATATAGATGTGTAGCAAGTATTCCACTAGGGTAAAGTTCATCGTACTTGACAATGTCTCACCATATTAAGACTGTCCAGAGCTGAATTAAAATGGAAAAATGGAAACGTGGCTGATAAGCATAAATAATGCTGGAAAAATCAATGCTAGTCCACTTTTAATGCTTACAAAATTACATAAAATTAAATTTATTGCTGGTGTTTTTACTGTTAGATGCACACACTAAGAGCTATCTCCAGCAGGTATAATATAGTCTTAAAAATAATTCTGATTTGAACACTGACTAAATTTAAGATATTTTCCATTTTTTTTTCTCTCAGTAACTTCTTAGTAACCTCAGATTAAATAGCTCACAAGTTTAACTTATAAGTTAAGGGATATTCCTGCCTCTTAGTTGTGCAATTCAACCTGTTGTCTGGCTAACCAGCAATTTAAACCAAGACAATTTAAACCTCTATAGTACGTGAACATCTCATTGTTGTCCTAGTATATCTCTGGAAGCACAATCCTATTGTTTCACTGGCATAAACCCATGTTTATATCCCACAGAAGTCAATGGAATTTTATCAGATGGCCCCAGAAGACAATTGTTGAGTCCTTCCCTTTGCATGAGACTATGGTCCAATATATCAGCCTTACAGTCCTATAGTGCTTGCACAGAAAAAAAATGAAACCAGGCACTGGAAATTTGGCCTACCATGGTTTGCTGAACCATTCTAAATCTGCTAATAAACTAATGGTCTTTTGTTTTGCATTTCTTTCTGCAGGTTGTTTACATCCAACACTTTTGATGTTATTAGTGATGATGCTTTCATGGGCCTTCCTCATCTAGAATATTTGTGAGTGGACAAAAGTATATTTCCTGGCATTATTGAATAGAGTGGGTGGGCTTCCAAGTTCTAGGCATTGCTTTGACCAGAATGACTTTACGACCCGTTACAGGTTCATAGAGAACAACAGCATTAAGTCCATTTCAAGAAATACTTTCAGAGGACTGAAATCTTTAATTCACCTGTAAGTAAAGTGGTTGGATATATTACTTGGTATATTTAATACAGTAACAACCAGTGTTGTTTATTTTCTCCTTTTGATATATAGCTGTTTATATTTGTTTAGTTGCTATTAATAGTAATTTAATTAGAATGTTAATCTTTGTGTTTCCACCAAGGACTTCCAAACTGTGGTATGTGTAGAAAGCAATGACTCAAACAGCTTCCAAGCAGTACATGTTTGGCTGTAGCTCCCTGACTTTCTCTGCTCAGAGCACTGGGGATTTCCAACTGAGCGTGTAGGAGCAGAGAGAAAGGAGTATGGGTTGGGAATCTTGGCACTGATGAGGTGAGTCCCAGTTTGGGATGTGGAAAGGAGGAAGGTGGGAGCTGTGGTTAGGAAGGTGAGGGGCTGAGGGGTAGACACACACCTACCTCTTCCCAGGTACCCCAGTCTGGCATGGATCCAGAAGAGTATTTACAGCCATTCCTGGGACAGGCCATCACTGTCTGTACCCATGTCCACTTCAGCCAGTAATGGTATCCAGAAGAATTTGACTAAATCAAATTTTAAAATTCCCACCCAGAACAATTTTAAATTGAAGACTTGCAACAACATGCATTTATTATGGCTTGATCCATTTCTTCCACGTCACTGTAGGGCACAGCAGCCTTTAGACTCCAGTAGGACTGGCTTCAAAGCCCTGCTCTGCACCCTGTCCTCTTCTGCACACATCCCACAGTCAGGATCTGAGACCCACTGACACTGGGGGCAGCTTAACATTCCTTATTTTGCTGCCCAGCAACGTTTCCTGTCTTGGAAACATGGCCAACCCTTGCCCTCTGACAGGCTGCAGCCCCTTGCTGCATTAGCCAAGAGGGGAAAATAGTCCACGGCACTCTGGATGCCAGCGTGGCTGTTGGGAGCGATGCTCCCCGTGCCCACACCAGTGGGAGCATTTCTCACGCCGTGCTCAGTAACTGAAACCACACTGGCAACAAATACCTGCAACATTTTACTGCAAACACAGGATTAGTAACATCCTTGTGCTCTGAGCTAGTGAGAGAGTTTCTGGACAGGCTTTTGTCTCTTACCTTACAGCGAGTTTATCTTTTAGCAATACTTTTATTTTAGCAAGGAATAAATTTATTGAAAACACAATACATACCTGAAGAAAACAGAAAAAAAATAACAACAAATACTGGGAGAAAAAGAGGCTAAAACATCTGTAGTGTGCAGCTCTGAGCATCTGGATTCTGAAGCATCTCTCTTGGAGTGTGTGTCATAGGCAAGGGAGTGGATTCTGACCTTTTGGCCTTAAGATGATAACCTCCAAGAGAGTTTTGAAACAGGGTCATTTAACTTTTTCTTTCATATATTTTGACAGAGAAACCACCAATTTTCAATAGTTAATACATAAATATAATAGTCAAATTGCTATTCACCACATCCTTCACCACATAGTAAATGTATCATAAAACATTTTACTCTTTCCTTTTTGGTCAGGCCAAGGCGTACAACTGGCTGAAACCAAGCCTACTGTGACTAGTCGTGTAGATAAAGTTACTTATGGAATGGCTCTAGGTCTGAGGAAGAGGAAAGGAGAGAGAAGAGGGAAAAAGGTACATAAAAAGGCTGTGCACATCCCATAACAATCGATATTAAAGGTACAGGCATAATTATGCTGTTGTTAAAAAAGGCAGATAATTGGATAAGGCTGGTAACTGGGACCCTATCTTCAAAATATTTATGCACATGAATAGCTTTATATTCACAAATGGATCCAGTCCATTATTTATGATTTTCATTTACTTATTTAGTAGCTGCTGCCAGTGAAAAAATTGCTTTTCTAACTGAGGAAGGCACAGTTTCTTCTCCACAGAACATACAGTCCAAGAGTAACATCTTGTCTTGCCTGTTACATTGGTTTCTGATGATGCTTCAGGAGTTTCACAAGAGAAAACATATGCAAAAGACAGAACCACATTTGAGGAGCCACTGCTGTTTGCACGCACATTTTTGGGACACAGACTTGTGCATCATGCTGCTGTTGTCCATGAAATGCTATTCACAAAGACAATGAGAAATTTGCAGAAAAGAACTGCAAAGGCACCACGGAATGTGACTAGTTTAGTCTGCTTGCAGAACCACTCCCCATTCTTAGGGGAAAATTGCACATACATGTTAATAATAATAATTTGGCACCCCGAGGCATTTTTCATTTAAAAAACAAGAGTATTTGTGTACATAAAATATATTAAAAAGGATCATAGTAAATAAGCATACAAATGAGTTTTATGAAATTAGATGAACTTTGTTCTTTCATTCTGTTTGCTTCCTTTTCAATTTTGCAACACAGTAAGCTATTCAAACATTTTTATTTTTATAATGCAATTAACTTTGATATTTACAGTGTTTCCTTATTGTAAAAGAGAACCATCTAGTATTTACTGTTACTCAACAGGATTTATTTTCTGGTCAGAGTAGATTTAAGAACAGAAAAATTAAAGAAAAATAGCAATTTTTACTAATTTAATGTCAAAATCTTACAGTTAGTATTGGATGATAATTTCTATGCACAACATATAATTTTGATTGCATTTCTTCCAGAACTGTGACCATATGTTTGTGACTCAAACTGCATGTTTGAGTCAACCTTTAGTCTCCTATTATAAACCCAATACCAGCACCAAACACCAGCACCATCTAGACAAGCCAGTGTTTTCTAAGTATGCTTTTTAACAGCGGAATAGAAAATGTATAATTTTCATTCAAAAATTGGCAAATGTGTAAACTTATTTAAAATTTTCTGTCACTCATATTCCCATGGCAGTGGTGAACCACTGCTACTTCCAAGTACGTCATCCCTTTTAGTTTGCTATGTAATAATAAATTGTATAGGGCATTGAATTTGTCTCAGCTTGGAAATCCACACAGCATTCTCCATGCGAGTAATCTGACTTTTAGAGAATTGCTCCTGACCATAAAATTACATATAAGGGAAGCACATGATAAATACACAACCAGTGTTACAATCAGATGTACTTTGAAAGGGTGAAATCAGAATGGACTAATGGAATCATCCCATGTTTACTATTCCTGATAAGGCAAGCACTTAATTTTAAATGAGGCAGCAGTTCAAGTACATCTGGGCCTGTTCTTTAATTTAAGTTTATGCCTAAGTGTCTTAGCTTGGCTAGAGAAATTGTGGTTAATAAATAACTTTTATGTTTACAAGTGAAAACAGAAGAGGTTCTAAGCCTTACTAGATACAGATTCTAATTGGGATCTTAAACTAGAATGGTTTCTTTCCATTTTTGTTTTTTCTCATGAGTAATAAATCATTTTGTTAATAGAAAGAGTTGTAAACTATAACCTACAACATTATTCTTTTTCTGTCATGCCTCCATGACACCTCCAAGACCTTTGGTGGACTCACACAGACATGTCTAACTGAAATGTAATATATTGTTTGTTCAAAGCTTGCTCACATTTCCTCGTCACTTTTACTAGCTAGAATACTCACTGAATTTAAATGAGTTTTCCACAATATTAAAAATTTGGAATTAATGGCAGTCTTTTGCTGGTCTTGTACACACATACACACACTCAAGCACATTTCAGGAAAGAAATTCATGCTGATCAGCAATTTATTGTCTATTACTGCATATTTCCAAAAACTATGAGCTAAACCTAAACCCATCAGAATGTAACATTAAGATTTTCCTTCCAGAAGAGAGACAAGAAAGTGGGGAAATTCCAGTAATATGAACACCACGTATTGGGATCTCATAAGGAAAAAATCAGTAGATCCAATCATGACTAATTATTTTAAAATGTTAAATGGTGTTGGCAAAACACCAAAGGTGATTGCACTTTTTACTCTGCTAAGTAAAGTATTCTAAATGCTGCAAGACTGCTGAAGAGTGAGGAAGCAGAAGGAGGCATGGAATTTTAGTAGAAGGAAAAGTCACAAAGTAAATGAATTAGTCTTAAAAGCAATCTTTTACAACTAAGTGCTGGAGAATACCAGTGTTCTTTACTGTAAGAAAAAACCCCCACAAAGTATATTACACCTTGCAAAAATGTGTAGTTTCATGAACTAGCACTAATACTGAAGTGTCTTCTTTTACAGGAGTCTTGCAAATAATAATCTCCAGTCGCTTCCAAAAGACATATTCAAAGGCTTGGATTCTTTAACTAATGTGTAAGAAAGCAATTAATTAATCTATTAATTATACTAAAAGTATAAAGAGATTATTTTAGAGGACGTTCTGAGTAACCATTCAAACCAGTAGCCAGTAATGGGATCTTATTACTGAGTAGAAACTACACAGAGGGGATGGGATTGGTCTTTTGTCTACTGTTGTTGAGAATTTGTGTTAGTTTTGAATATTCCACCAATTATGAAGATAAGTAATATTGTTAGTAGTTATGTAATAAAGTTGCATGTTTATTTACACTTTGTGAATAAGAAGGAAGTATCCTTAGGGATGCATGAGAGAGTAAGGCATGAGTGGAACGTGGAAGATATTTAATGGAGTGACATTTTAATGTGCAAGTAATTTCTGGGAAAGCTCTCTTTTATCACAAAAGCATGTGTCTTAGTAAGTACCATATCTCATACTAAATCTAATTTCAACCAAACCGTCAACTCGTTTAAATATATATATTAAATACCAGTAAATGCAATAGTTGCTTCACTGAAATAGATCCTGTTTACACTATACAAAATCCTGGTTCACTTGATTTGGGATAATAAGCACAGAAAATCCTTTGCCTGCTCCCTGTATTAACCAGGTAGGCTGAATTCCTAGTGTAGAGCTGCAGTAGTAAGATGTGGAAATGGTCAGTGTATCTGGTGGCCTTACTTGGCATGACTGATCATGGCCAGGTGGTTACACAGCCTGGTCCTGGCACTTGCCTGTTCCTGTACATAGGATCAGAAATCTGACTGAAGACAGCTGTAAAACACTTGAACAGAACTCCTCGCTTGTGTCTTCTAAAGCCCTAAATGAGGATATCTAAAGGAGACAGGGAATACTGACGGCTGACCATCAGGTTATGTTAGTTCATATTTTGTTATCTAGAATGTTCTTATTGAGAAAGGGTAGTCCAAAAGAAACAGGGGTCAATAGTTTGATGGGCTTTTGAGTAATTGTATACTTGGGGAAATCAACAAAAATTTCTGACTGATCGTCAAGTTAAAGCCTCCTTGATTACCTAAATATAATTAAATCTCTATGGATTCTGGTATGTAGATTTAGCTATGGGTTAGGACAAATTAAGCCAGGAAGGCATCGAGTAGAGAATAAGCAAGAGGACACATGTTTAACACGAGTCTGTTTTGTTGTCCTGCAAAGAGAAATACATCAGCTGACTACTTATTATGACTACAATGCATGATTTATTTGTTGTAGAGATCTTAGAGGCAATGCATTTAATTGTGACTGCAAACTGAAGTGGTTAGTGGAATGGCTGGGCAGCACCAATGCAACAGTTGAAGACATTTACTGTGAAAGTCCACCAGAATATAAGAAGCGCAAAATCAATAGCCTCTCTCCGAAAGAATTTGATTGCATTATTACAGGTAATGTGCTTCAAATTATTTAATCTTGTTAAATTAAATTCAAAGCTATACTTTTTCATTCTAGAGCCCATTTAAACAGGAAGTCTGCATACTAGATGGAATTTCCACTAAAATTAATATGAATTCTGTGCAGGTTGTAAGTCTGACATCGGAATCATTTTGGAGCAGGGTATTACACTGCAGCATCTACTCAGACTTTAATATGTTACATAAGGATTTGGAGAACTGGGACGTAATACAACATCTCTTTTAATTGAGGAAGATTGAAGACCAAATTGCAGTCTCCTTTATCAACAGGAAAATTGGTCTAGTGATGAAATACTTTAATTTGTAATAAATTGGTATCTGATAAGCAGATATTTTTTCAGTACAGTATGTAAAGTATCTCTATGATTATCACCTGTTGTGTGCACTTTTGCAGAATTTGAAGTTTATCAGTCCCTGCCATACCAGTCTCTGTCAGTAGATACTTTCTCATATATGAATGATGAGCACGTGGTTATTGCTCAGCCTTTTACTGGAAAATGCATCTTTCTTGAATGGGACCATGTGGAAGTGATGTTCAGGAATTACGACAACATTACAGGTATGAATACTTCTTGGCAAATAACATTCTAACAGCTGATCCAAAAATTATGCTAACCCTGTCTTTTACTTTTCTTTTTATAGGTACTTCAACTGTTGTGTGTAAACCTATAGTTATTGAGAGTCAGCTGTATGTCATTGTCGCACAGCTGTTTGGAGGCTCCCACATATATAAAAGAGATATTTTTGCTAATAAGTTTATAAAAATTCAAGATATTGAAATCCTTAAAATCCGAAAACCCAATGACATTGAAACTTTCAGGATTGCTGAAGACTGGTATTTTGTTGTTGCAGACAGTTCAAAGGCTGGTTTCACCACAGTTTACAGGTGGAATGGGAATGGATTTTATTCCCATCAATCTCTGCATGCCTGGTACAGAGATACTGATGTGGAGTATCTTGAAATATCTGGCAAACCACATTTAATTCTGTCAAGTAGTTCCCAAAGACCTGTAATATATCAATGGAACAAAGGAACAAATGAATTTGTTAAGCGGTTTGATATCCAAGATATGGAAGATGCCTATGCAGTGAAACATTTCAAAGTGAAAGAGGATGTATACATTTGCTTAACAAGATTTATTGGGGACTCTAAAGTGATGAAATGGGGTGGTTCAGCATTTCTGGATTTACAAAGGATGCCATCCCGAGGGTCAATGGTATTCCAGCCACTTCAGATAAGTAATTATCAATATGCCATTCTTGGAAGTGATTATTCTTTTACTCAAGTCTATTATTGGGATGCGGAAAAGGCAAAATTTGTGAAGTTTCAAGAATTAAACGTACAGGCACCAAGATCTTTCATACATGTCTCCATCGATAAACGAGATTTTCTCTTTGCTTCAAGTTTTAAGGGAACTACATTGATTTATAAACATGTCATAGTTGACTTAAGCGCATGACACTCATAATTCTGAGATTACATCAGACTTTCTACCGTAAGCGGACAAAATGAACTAAATGCATGATGACTCTCTTATCTTACTTCCAAATGAATGCCTTTAAAAGTTGAGATTGCTAGAACAAATTATTACTAGTATCTTCATCTTTAATTGTCAAGTCTAGTGGTGTTGGAAGTTGCATTTTTTAACAAAAAGAAATTAAATTAACTGTTCTTTGCATCCACAATATGTAAATATGTGTGCAACTGCATCTGTTGCTATAAAGAATATTAAGATGTACTTTTCCATTTATTTATTCACCTGTTTGAAAAAACTGCCAAATAAAATGTTTACATTTTGTGTCTTTCACATTCCAAATATTATTTGCAGGTGATACTTTTTATTTGTGTATAAATGATACACATATAAAATAAATCCAATGAGGCATATTGCCCAACGCAGTGTTGTACTGCATAGAAGATGCACAATATTGAAGATCAGGTGGGTTTTACATATAAAAAGAAGTTCTCGATAAAAATACTGCATTGTAACACAAGCCTATAAATTATCACCTGGACGTATCCTTGCATTAATGAGAAGTTTCACTGATTTAAACAGGACTCTACCCGGAAAAAAAGAATTCAGTTCTACAGATCTGGTTATAGGATGAAGGGTTCAGGTATACACATCTAATTGTAGGATGGGGCTCTGTATACTGTGCATAGGTGGAAGCACCCGATTTTCCAAAATTTACAAAGAACTCAGCAGAATAAAAGACAAGGTAAAGGTCTGTCTTTCTCCAGCTGATGCTGAAGCAGCACAAAACAAATCTCTTGTAGAACACTGGGCCTGTTACTGTGCTGAAAGCGAGAAGCACAGCTTATTTTTCAGCTAGCAGTATTTCTATAGCTGAACTGTCACACATCACTTGCATGAATCCTGTGTGTCCCTGTCAAGTCTTTCCACTGTAATTGCATTTAGTCTTCAATGAATTTATTCCTTATTCTGAATGAAGGTAGTAAATGTGAAGTAATTATTTTCTGCTATCCTGCAATGAAGTTTGGTAACAGATCCTTCTGAAATTCAGGGAACTTTGAATGTAGCAGGATAAATTCAGTTCGTATAGCATATGCAACTCCAAGAAAGCCACCTATATCTGTTAAACTGTGCCAAATCTGAATTTGGCATCAAAACCTATTACAAACTGAATGTTAAAATAGTCTTTTGTTTACATACATCTAGTGCATCACTTGTAGAAACCTACACTGCTGCTGACGATGATTTGGTGCAGCTCAGGAAGAGAGCTCAAGCTTATTTTAGAAACCTTTGCACTTCACTTGAAGTTATCAAGCATTGTACTCCAGTGCCATCTTTAAAATATACACATGAATACTGCATACATTCATACACATTCTTAACATTTCTAACATTCACACACATTGATTGGCAAATAAGAATAATCTTGCTAAGCATGTCTGCTAATCACACGATCTGATTAATGTATATTTGAAGAAGCCAGTCCTAAACAGTGTGCTTCTACTATAAAGAATGGAGGTTTTTTATATTAAATGTTATTTGAAAAGAAAAGAAAAAACACTTGAACAATACTACTCTAATAAGTTCATTTTTCTGATGCCTTTTTACCCGTAACTGTCTGTGTTCTGGTCAGTATTTGGCTTAATAACTACCTATTCCATAAGTATTTGCAGTGTTCCTAGAAGAATTTTAAACAATGTTTCACAGCTGAAACTTCAAATTTTGTCTTGATAAATACCTTTCCAAAAATCATCTCGTTTGACAGGTTTCCTTTATACATCAAACTTATTTCCTTTATGTATTTTTAGCTTTCATATGAGCATGATTTCAAACCCCAGATGAACCCAAATAATGTTTTTTTAATATTTCTCAGTGTTGGCTGCACATCTGTGATTGCCAACTCAGTTTGTCCATTTCTTCTTCAGTGCACTTTGCATGGCAAAGGAATGAAATGCAAAGTCATGAACCCATCTCCAATGTACCAGCAAATCATGAAATTATTTTCTGCTTCATCTTGTCTTTCGTTTCAGTCTTTTACTTAAGGTGCTATTGAATTATATGCACTGGTTTTGACCTGATGTTTCCCATTATACTTGCCTACGTGCACTGTCTATCAAATTATAGAGGTAATGGCTATGTATCCTTCTCATTATAGACATAGTGTGAGTTTAAGTGGAGAACCTTGCTAATCTGCAACCAACATTTATTTACAAACACTATACCCCAATATATTGTCTCAGAATTGTACCCTGAGAAAGTTATGTTTGATGGAATTGTATTTCAGAGCCAGCCAGCCATGCTGGCTATGCCCTATGCTGTAGCAGTGCTATGGTTGTTTTCCTGAGTTATCTTACTCTGAAATAATATGACAGACTTATGGGAATTCACTGTTACTGCTGGGTTTAAAGGAAGAGTTTAAAATCCTGCAAGGGTGTGAGTCACTAGAATGTTACATTCACGATGCCTATAAAGCAGTACAGTGGAGGGTAGCAAGGGATTAAGCTGATGGAGTACACAACTGCATTATTGGTTTGGTTGTTCCTTCGGAAAATTTTACCTGTAGTGAAGAACTAATGATTCGGGAAGTTCTTAATGCCTATGTAATTTTTGGAAGGCCAACTAATTACTATAAAATGCTGAACTTATATCTGTTCTCTTTTGAAAATCCCTTTCTGTAGTCATTTTATGCCAGGTGGAGACTCACAGGGACTACAGCCAGTTTCTTATTGTGCAAGTATAGCATTTCTTTGCACCACATGAGGAACCGTGGTATTTTTAGAACAGAACTCATAATCTGTAACGTAGATGAGTGTAAAGGCTCATTAGGTGGTTCCCTATGCTGTTTTTTCCTGATTTCAGAGACTGGGCATTTTAACAGTTCATCTGAGCATAAGGCCATATTCCATCCTGGTTCTCTGCTCAGTATTCCCTCTAGTATCAGTGGAAGACCCAAACAAAAACTAGACTAGAACATTTTACAATATATACATTGATACTTTTTAAAAATGTTGTTTAAAAAATCCCATTTATTTCAGCAAAGTCTATGTTACTTGTGGCTGACTAGTCGTCTTCTGTAGGTGTAATGGATTTTCTAAATTCTCTAACTGTTTTGTTTATGACTGACAGAGTATATAAAGTACTAAATATATTACAGAAGACAGTACTGAAGGTTATTAATGAGTGCTGCTGATCCTTGATGCTGCTTAGTCATGTTAACATCTAAGACTGAAAAAAAAAATGGAATTGTATTGTATTCCTACAACTACTTCATTGTATTTTTGATAGAGCACAAATATAAAAGAATATACACCTCTCTACTCTGGAAGAAATATATAAAATATTCTAATTCAGAATACCTGCTACTAAGCCATGTGGAACTTTTTTATTTTGTCTGTTGTAATGTCTAGGACTTGCAGGTTTTTCATTTCTACTTATTTTCCATTGAAAAAATATTCCAAAATGCAGTCTTCCTACTAAGAAGAAAATTCAGTAAAAAAATCTTGTTGTGTAAGGTAACAAAACAAACTGAAATGTATTACTGGTTTGTATTTAATTTTAATTATAAATTCTCTAAATTTTTTTTTATTTTATTTGAAGGGGTTGTAACAGCCACTTAAAGTACACTGGAGGATGGGAAACAATTATTGGCACAGTTTGGCACCTGTGTGATATGCTTTGATATTTTGTAGTGGGTAGCTCACTGTCTAACACCTGTATTTATGTATATGAGTATTACAATATATTGTGTTAGCATTCAATGGAAAATAAAGAATATTTAAACCATAGAAGTAACAAACAGTCCTCAGACTGACAATAGCACCAAGAGAAAGCAGAGAAGTCAGCATGCCCAAAATGTTACAGCTAGGGACAAAATATAAGTCCATGGCAAGTCTCAAAAGTCTGGAAGTTTTCCTTCTCAAAGAAGTATTTTCCTTGCCACAAAACACAGAATGTATTCCTCCTCAGTGAGGACCCTTGAAAATCCAGACAATCATCCCATTCTCGCAAAATATAGTAAGAGGCTTACAAACATAAAGCACTACATCTGTGATCCTGACACATGGAATTTTTTCCTTTTGACACCTCTTTGTTACATCACTCTCATCCGTGGTGACACACAGGGGATGATAAGCACTACAGACCCCTGGAAGGGCCAGGGCTCTGCCAGGGCCGGACAGAAGTTCAGCCAGGTTCAGCAGATGGAAATGCAAACCCAAACCCTCGCTTCACTCGGCCGTTCGTGCCCCCCCCACTGCCGAGCACGTTTGCTCTCTCATTTGTTACACACATTGCCAACACTTGCCGCTACCTTTCATATGCCTGCAAGCCTTCTCCTCTCTTACTCGCTGATCTGGAGACCTGAGCATGGCAGTAAAGCTGTGATTTAGACTTCTATTGATTAGAATGGCTGATTGTGTTTTTGTGGCCAGGAACTGACCGATAAAAGTCGAGGTCTTGGAGAGTTCAATTCCTCAAGACAGAGCTGTGGTACACTGCCTGACTTACTGCTAATGGCAACTTTTCTTCGTTACTGATGACTCTGAATTCTAATGGCTGGTGTTACAGGCATGTCTCTGTTTATAGTTCACTTAAACAAAGTGCTCAGAGGCGAACCTAACCCTATTTCCATTCAGGAATTTTCCTGAAATGAACTATAACTACAAAGACCTCCAGTGTGCTATACAGAAGTGGTGTTGTATTTGCGCTTTGAGACTTTGAATCTCTCCAATTAGTTATGGTAGTGTAATACTTCTGTCTTCAAATTTGTTACAGTAGAAAGCAATTTGCCCCTAAATATGCATATTTATATTCTTATAATTGTTTATTTATACTCCAAATAAACTGAAGTGGATGATGGCAATAATTATGTTACTGTTCCCAATCTCCCATTCATCAAATCAGCTTCCGAATTCTCAAAAGTTGTTTTCAACTCAGCTTTACTTTATGCTTCCTACTGAATTATTTCAATTGAGAAAGGACTTTCTGACCCATTCTCACTTCCTGTTTGAAGGCCTGGATAGCGACAGCAGTATGTTAGCAAGTTGTCAACCTGCCCAGATGGTGAGCATCCAAAAATGCTGAAAGAGCTTCAGAATAAACAGGCTGATCTGCTAAGAATACACAGTCCTTCATTAAAAACCATTTATGTGCAGAAGAACTGGAAGTAATGAATATCATGTCTATTTTTATAATAAAGTTCATGGGATAACCAGCAGAGTTTCAGACCACTAAGATCCACATTTGTATGAAATGAAATAGAAGGGTAAAATGAAATGAAAATAGAAGGGTAAAATTGCAGGAGAAACTGAGCAAGTGGGACAGGCTGACTAGTGAGGCTGAGGGTCCAGAAATGCAAAATATTATACATAGGAAAGAAATGCTCACAAAGTTTAAAATTAGCAGTAAAGAAAGTCAACTTGACATTGGTCTGAACAACTCAGCAAGATACTGATCTCAATATACAGCCACAGGAAAGAATAAATGATGTTACCACATGTGCAGGATAATAGGGAGAATACAATACTACATGTCATGGTAAATCAATGCTGTTGCCTTATCTGAGATACTGCATCCAGTATTAGTGTAGCCATCTCAAAAAACACACTGTAGGCTGATTAAGGACTTAGAGAGATGTGGAAAAATTCATTGAAGGTGTGGAATGAGATGACACTTTACACTATCAAATGCCAACCCATAAACCAAGCCATAAACCAAAATGCCTTCCCCCCCACCATGCCCAATTAAACCATGGCAGTCATTGTAATAGGCAGTTGAGGACAATAACATAGCATTCAGAAAGTCAAACACGGACAAATTACATAAAAATTTTAATTCTATTTTTTAGTACTGAACATAATTGCTATTTATTAGGGAAGAGGAAGTTCTTTGCACTTCTGTCAGAAGCATCTGGCTGTAGCCATTTTGGATGAAAAGCCAAGCAGCTGGATAATGAATGTGCTCCAGTGTGGCATTTCCTATTTTCAGTTCTTGCGGCACATTGTTCAACTTAATTGCTGAGGTCCACAAAATAAATGTACAAGATGTACATAGGAACTATCCATTCAGAAGCACTTACAATACTGAGAACACAAACACTGAAAAAATCTGGAAGATACCAGCAACATAATTCCTTGATATTATGTCAACAATTAAAAAAAATTTGCAAACTGCTTGCCAGCACTTGAGAATGTAATTGCACAACTTAGGCTGGCTTCAGCTATTTTAGTCCTGACAGAAGTAGACTCCCATGGAAAGAACATAACTCAGCCTTTTTATAAACTTATTATTAAGATTTTAGAGCTGTAGGAATTTTACCTTGTGATTAACCAGGTAATAGTATTGTCCTGTGAGGGAGTAACTTCTAAGCCACAGGAACAGATTTTGAATTTTGGACGGACAAACAAACAAACAAACAACCCCAATGTCACAATTTCCAAATAACTGTGACATTCGAAACCCCTATCCTGCTTTTGTCCCCCATATACAATAACATAATGATACAACCCATTCAGGAAAAACACCAGTAAATATGTTGCTCCAGAGTGTGAAACAAAGAAAGAAAAAGGATAACTCTGAAACAGCAAGTTTAATTGCACATGTGAATGTCTAAATTTTCTGATATATAGATTATTACTGAAAAGAGAACATCCTTTTAATGCTTACATTTGAAGGCATTAGCTACCTGGATTATAGACTGCAAACACAAACAAAAGTCCACTGCTTTTAAATAATTCATATGCACTGGCATTAGTCCAGTCTTAAATCCTATCTAACTTTTCCTTAGCATTATTTAAGATAACAGTAACTCCTTCAAACTAAACTCACTTCAAGGCCAAGACTAAGGAAAAATATCTGTACAGCAGCTCCTATGAAAGCTCTGCTTACTCCAGGGTTCTGGAGTACATCAAACTGCAACAGCAGTACGATAATCATATTTTATTAGCTTGAACCAAATTGGAAATGAATGTTTGTTCAGAATTACAACTTGTTTCAGAATTTCTGTAAAATTATTCTGAGAGCAGTGACAATATCAGATTTAAGAAGAAAAAAGGAAGATAATTTCAACTGCTTCTCAAAAAATCCTGTGGTTGTGACTGTTGTCTAAAAGTTGCATAAATGTAACTTAGTACAGTTGCAAAATAATCAGTTAATTCAATTACATGAACTGTGAAGTGTACCTGGCAAGACTATTACATATAAACTATGCTAGAGCGATATCACTGTATACAACCAGAGCTCCCTTAAGCCAGTAAATGGCAAAGGCGTTCCCTTCTCTGGGAGCACCTTGTAGCCCTCCCTGTGCTTGTGCAAGGAGCAAGCAGCCTGGAAGCTGCCCTTGGAAGAAGGGAGCAAGCTCCATGCATGGCTCAATAGTGACAATTTCCTTGAAGTACAGCTACAGACCCAGAGGCATTCCTCCCAGTGACAAGGACAACTCAGCAAGGTCTTGAGGGCACCAGCTCTTGCATGGAACATTCGCAGTTTTGCTAGTATTTCAGAGGGAGTAATCAGCTCGTGTGTGCCATCAAACCCCAGCTCACTTAGTGTCCACTTGCTGGGGAGCCAGGAACAGATTGCAGAGATCAGCACACTCTGCAAAAGCTTGGTCAGCCCATTCCTGAGGGGCTGCCACTCTGGCACTGTTCACAGGATCTAAGCTAGCTGAGGTTACAGAGACATAAAAATAACTATTTGGAGTTAGACCTGGGTTCAAATGCTCCAATGTCCTGGCCTATTTGGCCAGAAGTTATGCTTATAAAAAACCTCAAGAGTATGGGAATTACAGCACAATGATTTCCCAGGATACCCTCTCAGCCTCCAGCAAGGAAGCAAAAGAAACCACACTTCTTGCCTTAAGGAGGCACTCCTGTGGACAACACAATGCCTGCAATAGGTACATTCTGCACGCCTGGCAGCAGCAGCAGGGTTTTTGCTGTAATGAGGAATGCTCTTCTGCACCGCGGCTCCTGGAGGTAAAGAAGCAGAAGTGACTCAATTAAAGAATAATGCAAAAAAAAGAACCCCCTTATGTCTGTGACTAAGGAATTAGTTGCAAGATTATCTCTCCATAACAACAGCTGGAGTTGCACTTCGGATCATTCCCCTTTGAACACCTTAGTACAAACAAACTGAGAGGAGGAAGCATTGCACCGGCTTGTCAGAACAAGGCGAGAGGTGCACAGGCTGAATTGTGCTACTGTTTTATATGTTTATCACGTGTCTATACATAATACGGAACATAAATATGTTTTATATAAGTATCTTTCACACTGTCTTGGAATGACTTTATGATGTATCCCAAATCGCCAACTCTACACCAGGAAAAATGCATCTTAGGCCTTTCTGTGTCTTTAAACTGGGCCCGAGAGCTGAGACAGCAGCTTGAGGAGGAAATTTCCAGCAAGATCCCTGGAATACCCAGGTCCAGCTGCAGAGCCTTTGGGCTCGTTAACACTCCTTCCTACAGCTGCAGGATATAAGGCTTGAAAAGGGCTCCTCTGGAGAGGTGTTGGAGAGACAATGAAGAGTGGAACTTCTGTGTTTTCCTGAGACTTTGGTTTCTCTTCTTTGCTTCTGGACTTGTTCAGGACATTAGAACATCAAAACCTCACTGGGAGACCCTTTCACCGGCCTGGCCTGGGGGGGCCCTCACATTTTCTCCTCCTTGGCAAAGGAAGAAGGAGATCATATCAACAAAAGGACTCTGAATCTTCCAGGTTCTCTCTTCCCGTGAGGGAGGGGGAGCTGCGGCCTCCTTTTTATCAGAGAATGTTTATCTCTCTGAACATATTTGTCCCAAACCAGGACACACACATATAAATACATAAATGTATGATAGAGTCCCAATACAGTAACGTTGATTCATCATCTGTGACAAGGTTATGTACATTGTATGTAATTTTTGTTCTGGGGAAAAGTAGAAGCTAAGAAACAATAACATCCTTCAAGTAAGGCATGTAAACAAATGCTTAATAATTCATAGGAGCTGCAAGTAAGGAAGTTTTCCCCCTTCATGCCCTGCAGAGCAGCCCCAGGCAGATAGCCCACAGAATAGGAAACATACTGTGCAAGTGCCAAGAAATGCAGCTGATTGAAATAGTTCTCTCCCTTTCCACGAAGAGAAACTATACATTCAGTCATTTCTACAGCTGTAAAAAATCAGTTAAAGTGACAGTGGAAGAATATAATTGAAGAAATTATCTTCTTTTAACAGTCACAAAGGCCATTGTGGAACAGAACAAAACAAGACAAGCAAAAATGGCAACTTTGAGTAATTCCCACTTTCCTCCACTCCTCCTGGGGAGCTCTGACACTCAGTGGCACTCAAGCTGTACTTTTGCTTTTTGTACTGTGCTTCCTGCCAGAAAAGAAATCTCTCAAAAGTCACCACAAACTTCAAAGTTACATAATTTTTCTTTGTTTTCTCTCCACAGTGCTGAGTGTCATGAAGAAGGAAGAAAATATTTCACCTCATCTACTACTAATTCTTTAACTCAGCAACATAGAAAGAGCATGAATTTCATTATTATATCATTTCTGTTCAAGCATGCTGCAGAATGGTAACTGTTAACCTGCTGCTTACTCCTGTTTTATCTATCTGTGGTTCAAAGAATATCTGCCCTTCCCTCTTCCAAGCCCTTTGGCTTTCATAGGTGCGCTGAACAAGCTTTTATAGTATTCTCAGCTATACATAAGTGGCAACTTGCACTAAAGTACAGGGAAAATTGATTTCCAAGAACCTTTCCAAGGAAGAGGTGGGAAAAAACAAGCAAAGTAACCAAAATTGCCAAACAATTTTTTGAAAGATCCAGAAATTGGGATGGATTTGAGAAAGAATTTTAAATGAAAAATATGTCAGAGGCTTATATTGTTGAAACATTAAATGTAGATCTTTCAAAATAAATAATTTTATTTTGGAAATATCTAAATTTAAGCAGGTACCAGGAAGGGATGCTTATCAGGAGAAGCACATACCCAGTGCAGTGAATACTTAAATTCTAGTATGTTCATTTCTTCACTTCCATACATCAAATGCCACCAAAATTTGACAGGTTTTTTCCTAGATTCCTTGTTAATTTTCTCTTATTTTCCTTTTTTTTTTTCATTGTACATCTCTGTATACACTCTCTGATCTTTTTAAAAGTAACGAATTATTCAAAGGGAACAAAGCTTTAGTTTTATAATGAATCTCATAATGTTCTCCATTCCCAGAAACAGTACTGTCACGTCAGGAAATGCAGTAAGGGAAAGGGAACATGCCAAGGTTGCAAGCTCTTCACTGCCTAAATGGTCCCAATAAACAACTGAAAGGGGAATTATAAGAATTACTGTGTTACAGAGAATCCATGTTCCCCTAGCATTTTTTTAAAAAAGGCACTTTCCTGGAAATTTTTTTACGTATTGTGAGTACTCAGATACCTTCAACCCACCAAATGAGACAATATGCCCGAATAAACCACCACCCACAATTCTTTTGCTAGAAAGGAGCCTTTTCCAAATTCAGATGTTCACATTTGTTGCTTTGCCAAGTTTATATTCAAAATATATATTCAGGACAAGAAGCAGAAGTAATAGCCTTCCATATGTTTTATCAAGCACTGCTAGTTTGAAACACGTAGGAATTCTGTTCATGACCTTCACTGTGTCACAGTATAAACTAAGTACATAGACATGTATGTGTATGCACCTGAAATGCACTTGAGTTACACCTGAGACAGAGGCACACGGGTGTGTAAATACACATTTACTGTTAAAACCTCTGGTCACTGAGATTACCATGGTATACTTGTTACATGACAACAATTTATAAAATTTCACCACAGTGAGACAGCAAGTACTACTGCTTCCTGAGAGTCCCAGGGCAAATACCTGAATGCCACCTGCCACCACTGTGCTTTACAAAACTCAGTGTTTTCACCAGTGGCAAATACAACTGATCAACAAAACCAGTATTACTGTTCATTTTCTTGTCTAACAGTGAGGTATCAAAGTTTGCTCTATTGGTTTGCTTAGACGTTTATGTTCTTCAGGGGAAATAAAATTATAGAGAAATAAAGAGAAGGAATCAGACAGATTTTTTATTAAGAGATTAAAGGATTTTTTTGTCTGACATGTATTGGAATAGCAGCCTTTTCCACATGCTTAGAGAGAACCAAAAAATTACAAAATCCTTAAAATTTAAGGATCACCATCTAAACTTGCATAAACTCTCCAGAAGTTTATGTGAAATACAAGAAAGAAAACACTAAGCTTACAGTGTTCAGAGTACATGGAAAATTATTTTTAATTTGTCCTCCCATGAACACTAGCTACATAGACTTGATTGCTTACCAAGCAGTGTATTTGAGCCATCTGAGGGTAGAAACAATGCCACATGACCTTTATGTGAGCAAAATCAGCTAAGCAGCACACCTTTAATACTGGATTGAAAGCACACTAACAAGTATAGAAGCAGAATTTGAATATTGTCCTGCTTATCCATTATTTTTCAATTCTTCAGAACTAAAAAAAAAAAAATCATTCATTCTGAAAACCGCTGAATTTTTTGTTACTGCTTACTTCTACCAAAATGTACTTATCTCAGTATTTTCAGTCTCCTGAAGAGCAACTGCCAATAGGGCAATCTGAAAAATGCAGTTAAAAAGAGCCCCAGGATACGGTCATTATACTGACCATAATTGCAGGATTCCCTATTATTACAATGATCCACCCCATCTCCTGTTTTATAGCACTATTCAGTATAACCACCAACTCAGGAAGAAGAAAACTGTGATACTCTAAACATACTGTGGAATAAGATGAAACATTTGTATAACAGTCCGAGATATACATATGGAAACAATTTGTGGTGATGGCAAAACTGAGAATCATTCACTATCCAACTTAACAGGGAAGTTGAAAAATATGGGTCTCTTCTAACATGTAAGATGGACACAAAACTCACCAAGACAGGCACTGGAATTTTTATGGAGCGGCAGGAGCTCATATGAACCACATTTTCACTAGGTTGCGAAACTACAAGGGTTGATTCATTTTACACATAACTTTTATTTTTTTTTAGTTTTTTTACTGTGAGTGTGATTGAACACATGAGCATGTTGCCCAGGGAGGTGGTGCAGTCTCCATCCTTGGAGGGAGAGTCTTGAACTCTAGCTGACCCTGCTTTGAGCAGAGCGGGTTAGACTAGATGACCTTTCAAGGCACCAGATGTGACCAGCAACCTCAGCTATTCTCTGATTCCCAAACAACTCTGGGTTGGCCAGAAGTTTGAATGGATGACCAGGACAATGAAACTCCTTGGTGCTGCAATAATAATCTGCTTTATGGCACTAAGGTGCAGAGGTAAATGGTTATTACAAGGCACTTAATAGTTGGATCCATTTCAGAAGCTGACAAAGTAATTCTTATCTATTTTTTGTTAAACCTTTTCAGAAGGAAATGAGAAATTCAAGTTTATTATTTATTGTGTTACTTCCTTTGCATTAGCCTATAATACTTTTAACGAATTTAATGCTAGACAAATTAAATCCCAAATTAAGATCTTAAAATTGGTTTTACAGAATTATCATCTTTACAGAATAAAAGCTATCAGCATGGACTGCTGTTTTGATTTAAGTCTTCTACTACTTTTATAGCTTCAGCAGTACATAACTGTGCTGACACAGCTATATTCAGATCAAACTGGAATAGATGTCACCAGGGTGTTCCCCATGCAGTACCAGGAATCCAGCCTGCTGTCTTTCCCTCTGGAGCTCTGCAAAGCCCTTGGTGCTTCCCTTAAGTGAGGTGAATAAGGGCTAGGTCAGTTCCAGGGCTCCCTCAGTTTATATTATTTAGTTCTCACTAAACCTCCAAGAACAGGAGTGTTTCAAAAAGCTTATCAGGATATCTCAGCAGCGGATAAAAGAAATTATGTGGATAGTGGATAAAGTTCTCATAATCTCATAGAAAACTCCCACAGTTGTCCAGAAAACTCACTTAATTGCTTTGTCATTTGTGCCTTTTAAAGTTTCTGAAAAGCCACTGTGAGGAGTCAGAGACAGCACTTGCAGGCAGGGAGATGGAAACAGAACACTAAAGGGTCCCTTACCAGGCACACAGACCCAGAGCAGCGACTCACAGCAGTACTTTTAAGTACCTGCCAGGTCTGTATCTCGACCTGCAGTGAAGTACCAGCTTGTAGCTGTTTGTTATAATGACAAAAACTGTCTGTCTAAATTCTGGATGAGGATGATAATATTCTTCCTTTGAAAAGAAGAACCCAAGAAAGCTCCCTGTGTGGAGAGTAGCGACTATGCAGCAGTTATCTTCTTTTCTGCACTTATGATATGGAAACCAAATAAATGCCATTCTAGCTGGTGTTGTAGTTTAACTTTCAATGATCAAATTGTCCAAGTTTATTAAAGCTTTTTCTTATGGACTTTGCACTCAGAGAATGTACTCAGAACGTACTCAGAAGTCCCTACTGCTCTACTGTGGCAAACTAGTGATGTGCTGGAGAAAGGAACAGCTAGTTCCAGGTACAGTATTACACAGACAAGGCCTAATCTGTACTTGAAAGGGCTGCATAAAACATTGACCTGTCACATTTATGCAGCTACTTTATTTTCCAATCTAGGACAGCGTGACTGCAAATTACATTTGCCTGGTAGCTTGGGCAGCTGCAACTACTCTGTCTCCATGCTCAGAGAAGAGGGCTGTACTTTACAAGGAGAGCTTGGAAGCTCTCAAGCTGAGACAAGCCTGGCAGTTTGACTAGAAGCAAAGAGAACACTTTATGTATCTTGGCATATACAAACACTGCCCTTAGATGTTTCCTTTCAAAGCCAGACATGAAGGGGTATGAAGGAGGTTGTTGCAATCTCTGAAACTGTCTACTTGGCAACTAAAAAATTTATTTTGGGTTTCACAGTGGCAGTATAAAATAAATATATCATCTGCATATTTTAACAAAGTTTATAGACAAACAGCCAGAAATGGTAAGAACTCACTAAATTTTGTTCTGTGTGTGTATTGTGGACTATGTTTTGGCTCTGGTTTTCTTCACGGAAAACTCAAGTTAGCCAGCTGCTTTTGCTGTTGCTGACTATAGAGGTAACTCACCTAGTGCCTGTGAAAATAGGCCACAAAAATCAGTGTGGGTGCACTCTGCAAGCCTGCTTCACCCTCACTGGCCAGGGGATGTGCCCAGTCTTCCTGTGAGACCTATGGGATCACCACCCTGGCACGGCTGCTGGGAAACAGAATCTCCACTGCTTTCACCAAACCTTGTCTGAGCAGGGCCAGCTGTAACTTCATGTTGGTGATTCATGGAACACTGACCTGTAAAAGCTGCCTTGGAGTACAGAGAAGTTTCTTAGGAAAGCAGCAGGCTTTACTTGCATTTTCCTCTCTAAATTAAACTAAGTTTGAGGAATAGGGAAGTGCATGAGGAAAGAGTAACTTCTTAATTAATGGTGTCTGTTTGGAAAATTTTGCTGACCTGCTTGTCCCCTTTGTGGGACAAGCAGCTGCCATTGCATCTCCAGATGCAAGACTTTAAATAAAGCTTTCAGTATAGACTTTGTAGAGGGCTATGGTCATAGAAGCCTTAATAAAAGTTATTTATAACTAGTGCAGCATATATTTAATTATTTTCTTCATTTATAGCAACAGGAGATCAGATAATGTAAATATTTAGAAATAATTCTGATTTCAACACAACCTTATTGATTTCTCTTACTTTTAATAATTGGTACAGCACATCTAATTTTTAGTTGAGAATAATTTGTGAAATAATTCTGGTTATACTAATCAAATGCAAGCTCCAAGACAATGAAATACTTATGGCCTCTGGTGGGTTAGCAAGGACTATAAAATGTGCTAAGTCAGAGACAAGGAAAACTTGAAATAGCTTTTATGAAGTAGCTTGAGGGAAAACTTAAAATAGTTTGTGTGAAATAGCTCATATTTACCATTTAGTATTCATTTTGCTAAAGCTATATATTACACTTCCCCTTGTTAGAATAAAAAAATAAACACATTAATTTATGCAGCTAAGAGATTAGTGTAAGCATAAGTCTCCTTTTTGAATAGAAAGTTAACTATTGATAACAGCTCGACTTACTCAAAACAGAAGTATTTCAGCATTTGAAAGTTATTCTACTTACTTTACTTTGCACTTTTTAACGGGTAAGGAAAAAAGGCTACTCTGTATCTTTCGACCCTTTCGGATTCCCTTGCCCAAAGACACAGGGCAGCATTGTTTCTTTAAGGAAAACACACCACGAGAAGGTGGTTAAATAATTCCCCTACCCTACTAACAATCCTGACTGAATGGCCCGCCAGGTTCCCACGTCCACCGAGACCCGCGAGCAGGGCCGGTGCAGCAGCTCTTCCAGGGAGCGACGCGCTGCCCCTGCCAATTAACACGGCAGCACTGACGGGCCCGCCGGGAGGTCGCCTGGCTCTTCCAGGGGCGCAGTCTGGTCCGCCGGGATCACGGGCACCCGGAGCGGCCGTGCCGGGGCGGTTGTGTCGGGGCAGATGCCGCCGGTGCCGATAAGCGCACACGGGCTGGGGAGCGCACGCTGTGAGGGGTCGCCCCCACGTACAGCAGCAGCGAGCACTTCCACTTCATGTGCGCAGATGACGCAACAACGCCCCTAAAACAACTTCGCGCCACGTTTTCCAGTGTTTCACCTCCTCTGCTCGGCGGCAGCCGCGGCCTGTACGGCCCCGCCGGGCACCCGCTC
>WEIV01023064.1:152918-176391 GCA_013390005.1 Calyptomena viridis
CGCAGAGGGCGCCCCGCACCCGCACCTGACCCGCCGCTTCCGAGCCGTCCCCGGCGGCGGCGGCTCACACCTGGTGCCTGCCGGGTCACCGGAGAGCGTGTTCGGCCTCGCCCTCTTCTTCCCGCTCCTTTTTGCCGGGCAAGACGGCCCCGGTGGAGAAATCCCTGGGAGCGGCAGGCGCGACCTCTTGGGTGCCCCTCGCCCCTGCCCGTGCTGGGTGCCCGCTGTCCCCCCGGAGCGGGCAGAGCGCTCGGCCCCGCTCGTCCACAGGGGCGAGCGGCTCCTCTGTCGCCTCCGACAGCGCGTCGGGAGCGATTATCCCTCGGGAAAACAGTACTTCCTGTTGTCAAAGTTTTAAAGACTTGACAGTTTGGGGTAAGCAGAGGTACCTTCTGGTAGTGTGAACTTCTGGAACTGTAAATGTGTCTGAGCAGGGGCACGAGTGCAGTTCAACAAATCCACGTAATTGTGACTGACTTAATGGGCAGTTCTTACTATGCTTTAATGTGAGTGTAGTCTTTGTTTTGTCTTAATCCGTGCTTCACTTCTTGGTCAGTTTCAGTTGTTAAAGCCACATACTTACTGTGAAATACCCAACATGTGTCTGCAAGTTTAATGTGGAGTTCTTTTAAAACATAAATGCCATCTTAAAACAATTCCGGAAGTTGTTACCTGATGTACTTTGGCATATGTAGTTTTTAAACAACTTCACTGAAGATATGTTTGTCATTAAATTGATTGTAGTTGACCTTCTAGCAGATAATAGATTTGTTAGTGTGCTGTGGGGAGGTCAGAAGACAAGAGTGCACTTCGCCAGTGAAGTTCACATTAGTGTCATACTGAGGCAAAGCCTGGGGGGTTGGAACCCCAACCAGTGTTTGAACTCCTGAGAAACTTGCATTAACTCACCAAAAAGAGTACTTTGTTTTTGGATAGTCTGTCCAGCAAAATTGTTGACTGAGTCTGTGACTGAACTTTATGAATCACCCTGTGATCTTGTTTGCATGACCATGATTAGTTCATACGCAGGCTGTTGTGCTCCTGCCACTTCTCAGAAGTCCATGGGAGAGCTGTTCTGCTTTTTATCATGTGAAGAACAGATCATACTCTTCTACGTTTCCTAAAGGTCTGGGAGAACCATCTCCATAGCCAGTACTCTTTGGCCTTTGCTACTATTCTTGAGATACATGTATATGAAAAGTGCAATTTTCTTCACTATACGCATTTTTCAAGTATAAAAACAGTTTGAAACAAAGCAGAGCATTAAAACACAAGCAGAATTTACACATAAAATGGTGTCCAGTGAGAGGCATTTGCCTAGGACTTGGAACAGGAATGGAAAATTGTTTGAAAGCTTTACATATGGAGATAGCCAGGGAATAAAATTGGAAAACCAAATCTGTAGCCACTCAAAAAAGAGGGCTTTGGGTATTGATTGAAACCTTTGTGTTTCCAGGCTGCTACAGTCTTAAAAAAGCACGAGTGCTTGAGTGTTTTGATGGCTTTGGGCTAGTACTTACAGGCTTTATATTTTGTGGGGTGGGAATGTTATCTTAACCTAACTTCTTACAACTTACTTTGAAATGAGTACTCTTCAGAACTGCAGTTCTTGTTTTTGATGGAAGAACTTGTACCATTTTATTTTTAAAAGGAAATAGAATACTTTCTCATTGCACTGAGTACATGTCTTGGCAATGCAAGATGTTGATGGTTAAAATTCTAGTATTAAAAAATTTCTGTTTCTGATAGGCTTGGTATATTGGGTAGCTTACAGAAATTAGTTCCTTCTAGTTTTTCTTCGTTCCTCCCAGTCCAAAGCTTAGTTCTGGGTATAAGATCCTTTCAGCATATTTTGCTTTAATTTGATTGGTTTTCCACTTCAACACTTCCAGTATTTAGATTGGCTTTGTTCTGTAGTAATCAGATAAGATATCATGCCTGAAATAAAAGTTAATGGTTCTGTTTGTGCTGTGTTCATCCGTAAGCCAGCATGGGTTTGGATTTCCCACTTCAGTTATAGGCCAGTCTGATTCCTCATGCTTTAATATTAGAGACGTTGTTGATTTTGTAGTTCTGTTGCGTGACTGTGTGGATTAGGACATTACATAATTCGTGAACATTTTTTTAAATCCACTCTGTTTCATAGTTGGTGGGTGTCCCGGTCCAGTGTTGGTTGGTGGTAGTTTTAATAGTCAAATAGTCACTTTTATGTAAGTGGCTGTTGCTAAATAGAAATATTTCAAGTAGAAGCTGTAACTCACTTTCAGCTGCAGAGTGGCAGGATTCCTTGAGAAGCAAGTCCTTTGCCTAGTTCAGATTTTGGTTGCTGTTGTAAAGCCCGGGTCTCTGGGATTGTGTCAGCCTGCAGGCTCATCTCTTAGGTGGTAGGATGCAGTTTTTCAGCCTTGAGTGCTGATCTCAAGGAGGATAAAAATGGTTTGTGACAAGTTTCATTAATTTTATAGGAAAAGAAAAAAAACACACCACACACCCAAAACGAGCAAAAAAACCCCTTCTCAAAACCATAGTTAGTTGCTAAGCAACTCACAGTGGTACCCTGCTGATTATGTTTTAGAGGATCCATAAGGCTCACAGGCTGCCACGTTAATGTGAGATGAGGCACCCTTTTATCAAAACACTGCCTCTGGGACATGGAGTTCTCCTATCTTTAGAGAGTGTTGTAGAAGAAAATGTAACTCCCAATGTTTTATGCAGATAGAGAAAAAGAGATAGCGAGGTAACATCCCACTCAAATTTTTATGTGGGTTCTCTTTTCCATGGTGTTAACCTCTAGGTTCAGTGGAAAGATTGTTCCTTTTATGCAACAAAGCAATTAACAAAAAAGGCTGTTTTCTTTGGAGATGGTGTTGAGGTCAGTAGCAGCAGTTCTCCCTCTGTTTGCATGTTTGGGGTTTTTTTTGTTTAATAGTTGAGGATGGACAAAATGAGTAGAACGAGGAAGACTGTTGCTGAAGAGAGCCTGAGGCAATGGGGAAACTTAAATAGTAACATTAGAGTTGGGAAACTGTTTCAGGAAGGGGAAGTCTGATTGATAAGCATAAACTACAGTCTTCAAGGAACTATGAGAGACATCAGGCCTGTGATGTTTTAATGCTTAAAAATGTATATTTGGTGCCTATTTGAAAAAATATTTGGATTCTTACAGCAAGATAAAATCATAATATGAAAATTTTGTAAGTCTAGGTCAAATTTAGGGTGATTTAGCTGCAAAATAAACATGAGGTATAAGAAAAAGTGATGTTCTGTACATGGATTTTATATGTGTGTATTTGTGAGAAAAGATATCAAATTCTTGTGATCCTTAGTTAACTAAGATTCATAAGCAGATGATTCCCGACATAATGAGTTTCAGAATCTGACCATGGACCATTTTGTAGTCAGTTATATTTACCAGTGCTTGGGCAGAATCATGACTAGTCCCTATACTATATCACCCATACTGGTCTGATACCTACAAGAAGCAAACCTTAGTTTTGTATCTCAAGTGTTAGAGTTCATCTCTTATCCCCTGTTCCAAGAAAAATGGGAGACCTGCGGTGGTCAGTGAAAAGTATTTCCATGGTACGTCTGGTAAATACATGTAAAATTTGCATTTGTTTCTTTGGTTCCCCTGCCTTCTGTCAGAAGAATCACTACAGATGTATGGAGCACTGCAGTGTGTAGATCAGAGAAGTCTTCTAATAGATCCCTATTAACTGTAATTTATCTGTTGCAGGAACAAAGAAGAAAGCTACCTGTCCAGGACTTGGTCTGTTTTATACCGTACTGTCTGCCTTCCTTTTCTCATTGGCCTCTTTATGTCTTAAAAAGATAGAGGATGTCCATTCAGTGGAAGTGAGTGCATTTCGATGTGTTTTCCAAATGGCATTTGTTCTTCCTGGTTTAATATACTACAAGTAAGTATAGCAAATGTTTAAATTTAAAATTATTTCTTAAAAATAGGTGTAGAATTGTCACTTAGTTAAATCGGATTGCAATATTATTTTAATTTGGACTTCAATTGCATAGCTGCATTGTTTTGGATTAGTTGATAGTTTTTTAATATGATTCAGAAAACTAAGAATCTTTGACCACCTGAACTGTAGAGATTATTATTGTATAATAATCTAATAACTGTAGGTTATGATAAAATAATCCTTTTAAAAATAAAGGATTATTTTATCAAATGCTTTGATCTTCCATGAAGTGGTGATCTTAAAATAATATAAGGTAATTTGTAGATACTCTGGGGTTATTTTGCAAGCAAAAAACTAATAGCTAGAAGAACAGGTTCTGAACTCAGTGCGATTGGGGGTCATGATCAAAATAAGTTGTTCTGAGATCAGACAGTTAGAAATACTTTGATATTTAAGTCCCTCATCTGGAAAGGTGTGTAATGTCTAGATGAGTGTGTATGTTTAAATGTATTTGAATTTTAGTCATGAAATAAGCAAGCCAGTGACATTAATGTGACATTTCTGTTTTTCAGAACAGGGGTTTTGGGACCAAAAGGTAAAAGAATTTTTCTTCTCTTCCGAGGATTCCTTGGCTCTGCTTCAATGGTTCTTCTCTACTACGCCTACCAAGTCATGCCCCTAGCTGATGCCACTGTTATAACTTTTAGCAGTCCTATTTTTACCTCATTGCTGGCATGGATCTTTCTCAAAGAGAAATACAGTATTTGGGATCTTCTGTTTACCCTCTTTGCAATTGCTGGAGTGATTCTTATTGCTAGACCACCATTTCTGTTTGGGTCACAAGTTACGGGGANACATTTACTGAATTGTAGTACCAAATTACATCCAATAAAAAAAGTTGATTTTTTTTTTTAAACCTAAATTTAAGATGTTTTAGCAATTGATTTGGTATATGTTTTTCTTTCCCGTTTTTAGGCATGCTAATATGAGCAGTAGAAAGATACTTAAAAGTTGTTGCTTCCTATCAGAAGTGGACAATACTCTCAGGCCCATGGTGTGGTTCTTGGGATGTCCTGTGCAGGACCAGAAATTAGTCTTGATCCTGATGGGTCCCTTCCAACTTGCTATATTCTGTGANCCTCTGTTTGCATGTTTGGGGTTTTTTTTATTTAATAGTTGAGGGTGGACAAAATGAGTAGAACGAGGAAGACTGTTGCTGAAGAGAGCCTGAGGCAATGGGGAAACTTAAATAGTAACATTAGAGTTGGGAAACTGTTTCAGGAAGGGGAAGTCTGATTGATAAGCATAAACTACAGTCTTCAAGGAACTATGAGAGACATCAGGCCTGTGATGTTTTAATGCTTAAAAATGTATATTTGGTGCCTATTTGAAAAAATATTTGGATTCTTACAGCAAGATAAAATCATAATATGAAAATTTTGTAAGTCTAGGTCAAATTTAGGGTGATTTAGCTGCAAAATAAACATGAGGTATAAGAAAAAGTGATGTTCTGTACATGGATTTTATATGTGTGTATTTGTGAGAAAGGATATCAAATTCTTTCTTGTGATCCTTAGTTAACTAAGGTTCATAAGCAGATGATTCCTGACATAATAAGTTTCAGAATCTGACCATGGACCATTTTGTAGTCAGTTATATTTACCAGTGCTTGGGCAGAATCATGACTAGTCCCTACACTATATCACCCATACTAGTCTGATACCTACAAGAAGCAAACCTTAGTTTTGTATCTCAAGTGTTAAGAGTTCATCTCTTATCCCCTGTTCCAAGAAAAATAGGAGACCTGTGGTGGTCACTGAAAAGTATTTTCATGCTACGTCTGGTAAATACATGTAAAATTTGCATTTGTTTCTTTGGTTCCCCTGCCTTCTGTCAGAAGAATCACTACAGATGTATGGAGCACTGCAGTGTGTAGATCAGAGAAGTCTTCTAATAGATCCCTATTAACTGTAATTTATCTGTTGCAGGAACAAAGAAGAAAGCTACCTGTCCAGGACTTGGTCTGTTTTATACCGTACTGTCTGCCTTCCTTTTCTCATTGGCCTCTTTATGTCTTAAAAAGATAGAGGATGTCCATTCAGTGGAAGTGAGTGCATTTCGATGTGTTTTCCAAATGGCATTTGTTCTTCCTGGTTTAATATACTACAAGTAAGTATAGCAAATGTTTAAATTTAAAATTATTTCTTAAAAATAGGTGTAGAATTGTCACTTAGTTAAATCGGATTGCAATATTATTTTAATTTGGACTTCAATTGCATAGCTGCATTGTTTTGGATTAGTTGATAGTTTTTTAATATGATTCAGAAAACTAAGAATCTTTGACCACCTGAACTGTAGAGATTATTATTGTATAATAATCTAATAACTGTAGGTTATGATAAAATAATCCTTTTAAAAATAAAGGATTATTTTATCAAATGCTTTGATCTTCCATGAAGTGGTGATCTTAAAATAATATAAGGTAATTTGTAGATACTCTGGGGTTATTTTGCAAGCAAAAAACTAATAGCTAGAAGAACAGGTTCTGAACTCAGTGCGATTGGGGGTCATGATCAAAATAAGTTGTTCTGAGATCAGACAGTTAGAAATACTTTGATATTTAAGTCCCTCATCTGGAAAGGTGTGTAATGTCTAGATGAGTGTGTATGTTTAAATGTATTTGAATGTTAGTCATGAAATAAGCAAGCCAGTGACATTAATGTGACATTTCTGTTTTTCAGAACAGGGGTTTTGGGACCAAAAGGTAAAAGAATTTTTCTTCTCTTCCGAGGATTCCTTGGCTCTGCTTCAATGGTTCTTCTCTACTACGCCTACCAAGTCATGCCCCTAGCTGATGCCACTGTTATAACTTTTAGCAGTCCTATTTTTACCTCATTGCTGGCATGGATCTTTCTCAAAGAGAAATACAGTATTTGGGATCTTCTGTTTACCCTCTTTGCAATTGCTGGAGTGATTCTTATTGCTAGACCACCATTTCTGTTTGGGTCACAAGTTACGGGGATTGAAGGAAGTTACAAAGATCACCTTAAAGGAACTATAGCAGCGGTTTTAAGTGCAGTATCTGCAGCTTCAACTTTTATTATTCTAAGGAAGGTGGGAAAATCTGTGCATTATTTTTTGTCAATTTGGTATTACGCAGTCATTGGTTTAATTGGATGTGTTATAGCATTGTTTGTTTTGAATGAATGGCGCTTACCACATTGTGGTAAAGATAGGGTTCTCCTTGTATTAATAGGCTTGTTAGGGTTAGGGGGTCAGATATTTCTCACAAAAGCATTACAGATAGAGAAAGCTGGACCTGTATCCATAATGAGAACAATGGATGTGGTGTTTGCTTTTATTTTCCAAATTCTTTTCCTCAATCATCTGCCAACTTGGTGGACTGTGGCTGGCACCCTTTGTGTATTAGCCAGTAGTTCTGGAACTGCCATTCGCAAGTGGCGACAAAGCGTGAAAAAAGCTACACAGAATGAAATCTAAGAGTGTGGACACCACTTCATTACAGAAACAAGCAATTTTGAAATATATATACAAAATATTTATTTTTATTTATTTTAAATATCACATTTACTGAATTGTAGTACCAAATTACATCCAATAAAAAAAGTTGATTTTTTTTTTTAAACCTAAATTTAAGATGTTTTAGCAATTGATTTGGTATATGTTTTTCTTTCCCGTTTTTAGGCATGCTAATATGAGCAGTAGAAAGATACTTAAAAGTTGTTGCTTCCTATCAGAAGTGGACAATACTCTCAGGCCCATGGTGTGGTTCTTGGGATGTCCTGTGCAGGACCAGAAATTAGTCTTGATCCTGATGGGTCCCTTCCAACTTGCTATATTCTGTGATTCTATGAATATTTATTTTCCTAAAGTTCCTGACTCTCCAGTTCTTAGACCTTTTCTTTATTCTTCAGAGCAGTGGAAATAGTCTCCCAGGCCTATTTAATATTATCTGTGCTTGATTTCCAGAGGGATTGCAGTACAAAAACTAGAAGGGAATGAAGAGTTAATAATCTTTAAACAACCAACTTTTATAGAACAGATAAAGCTTGCACATTTACAAGCTATTTTTTTTTTGCACAAAACAGATGCCAAATGGAGATTTATTTTTTGTTTTGAATTTTAAAAGACCAAAAGCAAATTTATCTTCCCAAGTAATATAAAGAGAAAATTAACTTATGAAAATTATCTATCAGCTTTGCTTTCTTTAAAAAAATGTTTGTGTTTGCACTTGCATTACAGATATAGTGAAACAACCTAATCCCCCCCCCCCTTTTTTTTTCCAATGTGATTTTCCTGATAAACATGTCTTTAGTTGCTGGACTTTCAGTGGTGAAAGACAACATTTAATTGTATGCCACTTGTAAATTAGCCATTTCTTGTGGTATGGAATGTTACCTGTAGCTGCACTTTACTTCATTCTATGCAAAAGAATATATTTTTTAGGTATTTAATATAGGTTGGTTTTAATGCTGCTTATGACCCTTCTGTTTAGATTCTTCTGTATGAAAGTTCTTTGAGACCAAGTTTTTCTCCTTGGCCTTCATAAAGTTAGACACATTTGTAATAAAGCTTTTGCTTACTTCCTAAGAATGTGCAAGAGCGCAGTGTAATTGCAGTTTGACAGAAAATGCAGGTTGGCCAAGGTCATACAGAGATTCTACAGAAGAGGTGCAAGGAGAGCTTGGTGGAAGGGTGGAGCTGTGCATACACATCTCATCACATTGAAGCATCCACACTACACCAGGCAGTGCTAGCGGGCAACTTCAGCTCCATTTCTCCAGGTGGACCTTTTAAATCTACATTTATTGCTTTTCTTGCACATCTCACTTTTATAGGCTTTATCTTAATAGCAACCAATACTAAAAGAAAATACTTATGTTATTGATCTTGGCATCCTTCGCATTTGAGGCGGACTAAATGTTTACTATCAGGAAGTAGGACTTTCCCAAATTGAGTCTTATGTACTTTTGGGTCTTGTCTCAGTAGAGTTTAAAGAAAATTTTAACTTGGATCTTTATTTGGTCATTTGTATTGTGAGGAGATTTTGAGTTATTTACTCACTCTAGTGTTTTTCTAAAGGAGAATGCAGTGTTCTATACATGTTTTTTTTTTTTTTTTCAAAATCGCTGGCAGATTGGTGGCAGATGTTTCCTTATTTTGATTTATAGATGTCTAGTCATATGTCTTTTCCTTTGTCAATATGCTTTGCTTCCTGTCAGGCAGAGCTAGGGACTTGAGTCCTCGAGGACTGAAAAGTGTGCAGTACTTTGGGATGTACCTGGATGTGAGGAGCCGTCTCTGTGAAAGCTCTTGTATGTAAACCAGCACCCTGAATCCACATGTGTTTATGGATATGAGCAGATTCCACTTGATAGAGTCAGTTCCTGCTTACAGCTGTCCGTTTTCTGCTTCTCCTCATGGCTGAAGCTCACCTACTGTTAAAGGGGTCAGGAGTAGTATGAAACTGCTTCCCTATCTCTCTAAAGCCTCATGTAATAAGAAAATTCCAGTTTGGCACCCATTTTGCTTGATACTTGAAACTGAACTGGGATTGTTTTTCTGCTGCTCAGCCATCAGTGCCATTGAGCAATAGCTTTCAGGGGAGGGGAGGAAAACAGACTGCATTTTTTACTGCTTCACTTCATGTTTAATATGCATGTATTTGAATGGCTACTTATAAAGGTGTGGTTCCAAAGCAGTTCAGATTGATGTAAACTTGGGTTGTCAGCTAGCCCTGCTCCCTCCTGTTGGCTCAGTGCTTGTGCTTTTGTGGTTATGTGATGAGCTAGACACGGGAGCTGATCCAGCTACTTATCTTTTTAGTAAGGTTGTTGGAAAGGGCAAAGCCAGAGTAGCCTGAACTGGATGACAGCATAAAAACATTAGGAAGGGGAATTAGATAATAGTTTAAATTACAGGCTATGAATGCTGCTTTGTCAGTACAAAATAAAAATAATGTGGGAGCTGACATAAAAAAATCTTTAGCTCATATGATTTCAATGAATCTTATTTACACATAGTAGAGAAGAACAGGCTACTGAAAAAAAGGGCCGGTTTCTTGCCCTTAACCGATTAGGAGATCTAGAAAATAAGCTGATCTGAAATCGACATACAGATACAGTGATTGGTAATTTTTGTCTCAAGTTCTTGCAGAAACTCTTGATATATTTCCATACCTGTAGTGCCAAACACCCCAGATGACTATTTTTTTCTTCGTTCAAACCTATAGGGTTTCCTTATGGCTCCATCTGCTTATTTCCTCTTGCTGTTCTTAAACCTTCCTAAATATTTAAGTTGTTAAAATAATAATCTAAACAAGATCTTAGGTTGGAGAACATTATTTTGATCCATCTTTTAGAAAATTGTTTAACTCATATGAGAATGAAGGACTTAGTCGACTAAGGCTTCTCTAGTCTTAAAGCATGACAAGCTAGTTTCTATAATTAGCTTTTCTAGATGATATTGGGAATGGAAAACATTTAAGCTTTAAGTTTTTCAACTGCCTCAATTTGAAATTTTTTCTTCCTCTCAATTATAAGCTGAAAACCTAAATATTAGTTGTAACCCTTGAAGATAATGAAAGTATACAAAAGTCTGTGAAATGTTTTTTTTTTAATTGGAAATATTTCTTAAAATTTATGTTAAGATGGTAAAACTTTTCTTCAAAGCTTAACAGCTCTCAAATCTGAAATGAAACTGGCTGAGCCTTGATTCTTTTAGATTCTGATCTTTTTTAGCTTTTAAAGTTTTAATACAGCAAGTTTCTCAGGGTCAAAAGTTATTTTTCTGGGCTTTGAGTCAGAAATATATTAATGATCATTGTCTGTAGTGTCCTGTTGTGATCTTTAAAGTTCGATAAATGTACTTTTCTAATAGAAACTTCTTCCTTTGTAATATGATGGAATATTGTTGCATTGCAATTGCTGTGCTATGAAGTTAAGTTTCTCTTGAATTTTAACATTTTCGTTCAATGTGCTGATTTCAGAGGATTCTGATTAGAAAGAGTAATAATTATGGGTTGTTTTGCACATAAACAGAGGGTAAAAAGATTTGGTTGTTACTGATGCATCACAAGCATGGTTCTGATGTTCCTTACTATGCAAGACACTGTAATCATCTGTGGTCTTCAGTGGGCCTTTATAGCCTTAAAGCCTTATGTACCCAACTCTCCTATAGAAAGCTGATGGCTGAAAAAGCCATGTACTGTCACTGTGCAGCAGCTGGTTTCTTTCAGGTTAAGTTGGTTGTCAAAGTAAGATCTAACAGCTCTTTAAATACACCCTCACCAAGACTTTGACAAGGTCATTGTGTAGACAAGGGCAGCCTACATAATTAAAATGGATTTCCTGCATTTGTCTTACAGCAGGCATAGAGTAACCTCAGCTCAACAGCATTGGTAAAATAACCAGTTCAATGTATCATTTTTATTCTGAAACCTGAAGCTAGACTCTTTCCCAATTCCAAAAATTGTTCCAAGATGGTGCTTCCTGTAATTGGTAATGATAAGATGGATAGTACTACCCTTGATCATAATTTAGAATAAACACTTACCCTCACAGTATTTTCTCTTCCTTGAGCTTTTGTTCAAGCTGTCTTGTTGGAAGAAGGTTTATTTCTAGGGAGGCAGCTTATTTAGAAATTATTTCCTGTCTAACTAGCAGTAGTTAACTAGGAAGAGTCTGTTTCCTAGTTCTCTAGCCATGGTAACTATGGTAGGCTCATCTGTGGCATCAGTCCCACAAGGGCAGTAGAAACATGATCTCTGTCCCTGCATGGATTCAGGGTTGGCAGTGCTGACAGCAGATGTGCAACACCGACTTCAGCAGGACATTGCAGCTACCAGCAGTATGGTTTTGTGCTCATAACTCCTGTCCATCCAAAGAAAAGTTGTGGCTTTATATTCCTGCAGATGCAGGTGATTTCAGGGTGGAACATACATAGACTTCTATGGTGATAACACTTCTGTATATCAGAATGAATAATTTTCTACGTTATGTGAGTTATTGTTTGACAGAAAGGGGGTAAAAATACCCTCAGCGTTAATTAAAGGATTTTTACTATGTCCTATATATTGTTAATTATATGTTTTGTAGAAGTTACTGGCTTTGTTATGTAGTAGTATATTTTTATAGACAATTCTTATATATTGAAATGTTAAGAATATTTTCATAAGAGATTTATACTCATCATTGCTAATAAAATGATTATGAAGAATTAATCTCTGGTTTTGCATTGATTAGTGGAACATAACTGAATGTAGTGATTGTGAAAACTCTATGAAAGAATTGTTAATCAAACAATCCCTGTTAAACATTGACATATTCTTAAAATTCTGCTAATATTAGCATGCTGTGTCACTTTTTATGCCTTGCAACAAGCTAGAGATGAAAAGAAGCTTCGTCAGGGTTCATACAGTTTCTTAACTGGAAACACTGTGGCATTGACAGAACAGTAAAGTTAAATTTTCCTGTGTGCAAGTGACAATTTGTTTCTGTGTATTTTGTTTTGTTTTATTTTTCTGTGTCATGATACGAATTTAAGTCTTATATCTCTTGTCACAAGGTGATACTTAATTCATCCTCGTGCTTCCCATTATTTAATGTGTTGATAATTAACTTTTCACCAAAGAGGAAAAAGAAGGAAAAAAAACCCCTAATTTTTAACCACCATAATTGTTAAATATTGCAAAAATATTGGAGTAACTTTTTTATTGCCCTTGTAAGTACTTCTTATGTCAGACTTTGTAAGAGCAGAAGATAAGAGAACTGGACTTCTGAAGCTTACACTTGAGAGCTTTATGTGTGTAACAAATCTTTATTTCTGGGTGTGACTTGACTTAACGTTATAGAGGGACAAATAGATGCGGGGTGATGGCGAGTGGAGAATTACTAGCAGTGTCAGCCTGTCTATTCAGCACCACCTTGTTCGTTTTGTAGGCTCAAATATTAACTCACTGTAGGACAACTTGATGCCATCTATTTCACAGGCTCTAAAGTAAAGGGAAGGCAAGGTACTTCCAAGAAAACTTAATGTGACAGGCATATGCAAGGGAAGTTTAATTGTGAAAGAAACTTTGCGACTTTCTCTTGACAATTCTGTGAGTTTTCCGGAACAGCTAAAAATATGTAATAGATAGAAATTTAGGCTTTAAGGGAAGGGGAAAAAATTTTTGGGTAGATAATACTGAAGTCTTCCTTATTTATTAATGGTTAGTGACAGCATAAGAGACAAGGGCTATTATCTATTACTAGATAATAAAACGCTTATAAAAAAATTCTAGAATTATGTCTATTCACTAAAAAAAAGACGGAACACCAAAGGGAAAGAGAACAAAGGATTTCGAAGGAAAAAGCATCCCCATTATTACCTGGAAAACAAATTTCACTGAAGTTGCAAAATACTTACGAGCACTGTGAGGTATCCCCCTATTGATTTGGTGAAGTGTTCTTACAGACCTGAGCACAGGCCAGTAGTACATGAGATACAATATGCTGATGAACTGTTCAAATAGGTTTCAGTTGATTCTTTCTATTCTTCGATTCGCTTTTACTGAACTGAAAGAAGTCCGTATGTTATCCTGTCAAGAACCAGTGAATTCTGGAAAAGATAATGAGAAACTAATCTGTCATCTGAGTTTGCATACTGAGCAGAGGAGAAAGGAGGGATTTGAGTTCTGCTGAAATAAGGTGGTTCTGGGGTCTGTGTGAAAGGGGTGGAAAGAAGCCCCGTGTTTTCTGGTCAGCGAGTATGAAGATCCACTCTCACTCTCTTAAACTTTTGTTCTGTCGGCAGGTGGGGCTGTCTTTCTTATTTCTTAGTGCATAAACTTAAACCCTCTTAAAAATCCAAATCCACAGCTCTAGACAATAAGTTTTAATACAGTGTGATGTACATATTGTAAATATTAAATCTAAATAGCAGGCCAAATACTACTGAAACATTTAAATTACTGTACAGAATTCTGCTCAGCAGACCCTCGATCTCTTAAACTTTTCTCTGATGTTTTAAAGTGTATCTTTGACCCCTTCTCAGAGCAAAAGATTCTGGAGGATACAGAAGGACTTTGGCAAAACTCTCTTAAATTTTTGGGAGCAAGGAGAGGCTGGGACTGCAACGTCAGTGAATTGGCAGGTAATGACATTGGACACCTCCTCAGTAATGATGTTAGCGGATGTGATGCAATCTACATATGTAGCATATATAGCATATGTCCTAAGCATTCTTTTTATTAAAAGAAAAAGAAGAAAGGGAGGGATAACAAGTACATTCTTGATATTCTTTGAGGCAATTTGTGATGAGCTAAGATGAATTTAGGCTACTAGTTCTAATTTTGAACAGAAATAGAGGGCATATGCTGTCTGAGCAGTTGATCAACAGGTTGTAACTGTTGCCCCCTGTTTTTCTCCTGTTTGGCTGGGGGATTTAAAAATATATTTCTGTTCCACTCTTTTTTTTTCTGGGCTGGGGTGAGACCCCTGCATAGTTCTTGAGCAGGTTCTTGGTGCAGGTGCTGGGGCAGGGAGGCCCTATACATCATCTTGTACCTCAATCCCAGGGCCCTACTGCCAAATGCTTCCAGTGCCAGTTTCCCAGTAACTCTGTTCCTCTGGCTACCACTGCACAGGGCTATGGACAGGACCAGGTGTGCTGGAAGAGCCTTGTCAGTCAGAGCAGTTGATTAAATGGGTAAGTCATGTAAGCTTTTGAGCATAGATGCACCATGCTTTGCCTAATGCCTGGTAGAATTGGGAAAGGTTGTTCCAACTTATGTTAGGGGAGAGAAATATTAGAAAGGAAGGAGGAGTCAGAAGTACTACAGTACTTGTCAAAATGTTTTCCATTGGAAGGTTGGCTGGAGGATATTTTGCTGGTGTTAACTGGCACTGGTAGGTGTTGTTCTACTTAATAGGAAGTACTGGACAGTGTTTGGGAAGCTAAGTAATGTTAGAGAAGAGAAAAACCTTTTTAATACTATTTGGAAAGGCTACGTGGCAAATCCATTTTATTTCATAAAAATAAACACAGTGCACTGTGAATCAGATATTAATATTTACTTCCTACTTTCCCATTTGTACTTTATTTCTTAAAACAAATATCCCTTTATATTACCATAAAAACTGTTCAGTCGTGATTGAGTTTTGATCAGGAAGTGAAGGAAAATGCTGATCACTCTTAAAAAGCAACCCTGATTGTGTTAGGTTGTTTTCACTTTACCAGAAATATTTCAGGCCAACCAATGCCTTGTAATAGATGTATGTTTGATTTCTTCATTAAACATTATGTAATATGAATAAGACCCTATGTTCTACTATTTGTATTAATGTATGTAGAGAGTCCATATGAAAACACTTAGCTAATGTTCTTTATTCTTGTCATATGACAAAATATTTTCTTAATTATTAAAAATGGAGAATGATAAATACTACAATCTGAAATCTCCTGTGGGAGGACTGCAAATAGCAAGGTAGTCTTTTCTACCCCAGGAGCCTCATTTGCTCATGTGATTCATCTCCCTTCCCTGCTTTACCTGCCAGAACCACGTAGCTTATTTCCTTTGCAGTTCATTGGTTCTCAGTTTGCAATAAAGGTGTCTGATTTCAATTTATGATATTTTTAGCACAGTTAGGCTATGTTCCTTTTTCAAGGAAGGAAAGTGTGAAACATACATATATATTAAAACAAACTGTAAACTTTACAGGTTAACCAAATTTTCTGCATCAACAGGACTTGTAAATTTTAGTGTCAATTTCTATCATAAATCATCTTGACCCAGCTTTAGAAAACAGCCTCCTGTATGTGCTGTTCTCTTGGAAGAGGGAAGGAGCGGGGAGAGAAAAGGGAAAGGAAAAGTCTGGGGGAAAATCTTTGTTCTCTCACTGGCAAGTACTCTGTAGCAAAGCTGTCCCAATGAACTCCGTGTGATTGGGTACAGATTTAAGGAAGAGAAGGAACAGTTTGTTCTCTGCTGATTATATAAGAATACCCTTGAGAGCATGTTTCTTGCTTCAGATTACAGCCTGTATCCCATGATTAACATGGAAGAAAAGAGGAAAACTAGTTATACTCACATTTTTGTTTCTTTCATATGCCATTTTTGAAACCTGGAAACCTTGGGCTTGAGGTAATGGATGCTACTTTATGGCAGCCTGTAGCTTTCCAGAAGTCAGTTTTGATCAACAAGCATATACTGCTTTCCTTGAGAGAAATCTATTTGCCAATTTGATTCCACTTTTTTAAGTTTTCTAGAAGACTTTGGTCTTTCCAAGTTCTGTGATACCCACGGATATTTTGTAACATGTTTTTCTAATTTGCCTTCTGTCTCATTTTCTTGGATATTTAGGACTTCATTTCAGGGTTGAAAGCATTCTTTGCAGTCTTTACTGATCATTTTTTTGTGACAAGACAGATTTCCTCTTTCATATCATACTTAGAAGTATTTTCCAGGTAGGTAATTGATGAAAAAGCGTTATTCACATTTCTTTTCTCCCACTGAAATGCTTTTAGTGCATTAAGAACTTCTAGACAGAAGCATGAAAGATTGCACTACACTTCTCAAAAATTATAGCCTAGTTCTCTTTGTCTAGAGGTTAATGGATATTTTTTAGAACCCCTAATTTTTATATAGCTCACTACATGCTTACATACACTTTGCTTGAAAGAATATGGCTACCATCAGTTCCCCAGCTGTGCTTAGACTGTCATCTGTCACGGGTGGAAGCAATGGGGGCCACTGTGCTTGTACACTCAAGAGGAATAGTGGGTGTGCAATGACAGTGCACAGGAAAGGGAATACAGCACTACAGATCAGTCCAGACAATGTAAAACTCCTAATTCTGCACACAGCGAAGATTAATGTGATTTGAGATTGTCCATCTTATGCTCTCTGTTGCCTCAAGTGCTCCCATCAATGGACTGTTCACTGGAAAGGCAATGGCATTTACAATATACTAGCAACCAAGAAACTTGGGACTGGGAGATACCAACTCAGTACTGTCTCCAGAAACCTTAGAAATGTATGTTTTGGACAAATGCTTTATGAAGATCTTCCATATCAGCCTCTTTCCCAAACCATTTGACTCTTCAGCAACAGTTTTGATGTTACAATCTGATTGGCAACTTTTCTGCACATGGTCTGAGGTGATTAATTTAGAATCTGGTGGCGTTTGTGTTTAGTTTTATTATTTAGGGTTTTTTTTTCCTTTAAGTCTCAGTTTTATTTTTACAACTTCTGTGATAATTTCAGGTGTACTTTTATTGGTATGTTATCACACCGAAGAATTTTTGACTAGGTCATTTGAGATTTTCAGTATTAAATGCCTCATAACCACATGTATTTAGTTTCTTAGCCTTAGCGTATATATGACTCGAACTTGTAATTAGTGACTCAGTGTTAAATTGTACCAACACGTCTATAAAACACAGCATTTGGATATTTTGGTGAAAGGAAATTGGGAGATACTGCTTTTATAAACCTGAAAGCTGCAGAGCAGATGTGGAAGGAATTACTGCAAAGAATCTCAACTGGCATATAAAACAGAAGCTGAAGTTTATTTTGCTTTTATTATAAAAGGAAAAACATTTTACTAAGGTTCTGTTGTATTTAAGGTTACATAAAATTGAGTTGTTCAGGACTAGCTGTGAAACTAAGTGCACTGATTTGACAATGGAACAAGGAAATTTTTTGTTGCTTTAAATATTTAGTACTAGAATTTTACACGTTGATTGTAAAATATGTATTTTTAGAATTTACAGTAAATTTAATAATGTTCCTTTGAGGGGGAGAAGGCTATAAGAGATATTGCAAAGGTAATATACCTTTTTAATTTCACGAGCAAAGAGCAAAATAATGATTACCTTTTTTGCACTCTGATTGTCTGGCTTCTTCCATGGAAAGTCCTGGTCATATATGCTCATTTCTGAATAACTATTAACCATAAGCATTTCCGTGCTCTCACATTTTCAACACCTAATGAGTCAGCCTGACTTTGTAGAAACTTTGTAGATTATTATTTACTTACCTTTTATAGATTTCAGCAAAGCATTGAAGTGCTCAGCAGGCTAAAAGATGGGTGCTGTTATAGTGCTAAAAGATTTTTCTCACTTTATTTTCCTTTTCAATTAGTCTGTTAGTGTAATACTATGTTAGAATTGCAGTGAATTACACTACACAGGGAAAACGCTGCAAGATTTTGAGTTAAACTTTTTACGTAGAGGGTACTTGAAATCATCCAACATGAAGTATCTTAACATTAAGCAGAGCAAAAATACTAACATACTGGGTAATTACATGTTTTCTAATGTCATTGCCCACTGAGTTGGCACCCAATTTTTTCAGCTATTAAATGAAAAACAAAATACCTTATAGCTTTTACCATTCTAGTTGGTTACCTAATTCTTGTGTTTGTTCTTGAATTTGGTCAAATGTATACTATGGCAGGTAGCCAGTAATGGAACTGAATGGAGTTAATAAAATTAACATGTACACTGCTTATTGTTTAGACATGAGCATTAAAGACAATATAGATTTTGTAATTTATTACATGAATAACTCATTGTCCTGGCTGCTTGTTTAAAGGCATGACAGAGCATGGTCAAGTCGGCTCATTTGTTGTTTTGCAGATGAAGTGAATCCATGAGTACCATAATAATTGGGTATTTAAACTAAAGGCAAAATTATGAGGCAATAGGAGAACTACCTTTTGGTGAAACTTCCTTGAAAATGTCAATAAGGAGGAGCAAGCCTAGAAATACTGTTCAACCTGATTAATCAGGTGAATTTGAACAATTAATAGAATTTATACAAAGACAGACACATGTAATAGATTAGATAAATCAGACTTTCTTGTTTAGATGCTCAGGACAATACTCCATCCTGGTTGGACCATGTAATTTCATGCAAGAAACAATACTTTTTATCATTGTGAATGTGTTGAAGACTTTACTATATATTTGAGGAACTTTATATCTAAGACTATATGAAGAAAGTCATAAAGTAGGCTTTTCAAAACATTTTCATCATGAGTGTATAATTTGATCTGGAATGTAAATGTTTATTACTTGCCACTTTAATATCACTAATATTTATACACTATTATTGACCCTCAAATTCTCATAGATTAATCGATTAATAACTATGCATTTTCCAGCTTCTGTTTTTGGTGAGGGTCTTTTTTAGAGAGAATTAACAGAAAATTATGGTATAGTATTCAATTTTATTAAATTTATTTACTTTATTCAATTACTAGTATTGATACCTTGAATTCCATTTTCTCTCAACTACTTGGCATACTAAAATATAGCTCAGTTATGATGGGAATACAGTTAAGGCATAAAAGGCTTTCTTTAATTTGATCTGTATCAGAAGTTACTCCATTGAAATAGGAAATTTCTCAGATTAAAACTTGTATAGCCAAAAAAGTGATAATGCAATTACTCCATATTTATAATTAATTATTCTTATCATAAATGTTTTATCTTAGAGATATTTGAAAACAGTGTGTGAGGTTTACTACAAAAGCTTTTGTATCTCTTCCAAAGACTAATTGGGGGATGACTTGAATGATTTGAAAGTCAAACAGCTGATGTCAATTCCAAAGTTAATTGTTTCAGCTTATTAGTCTTTTATAACAGTTATGTATTTTATCTGGTTAATTTTTTTTTTCCTAATTGAAATGTCAGAAAGTCTTTGAGCAATTTCATTAAACTTTCAGAATTGCCTCCATGACTGCTGGTAGTTACAATGGTCAGATAGGCAAAACAGACCTCACATTACATCACATAAAGTAACATTAAGTCTGTAATATAGTTACAAAGGTCCTGGAACATTCATAGAATAGCAAGCTTCATAAGAAACCTCCAGGCCAGAGTTAATAATTTAAAAACAATTTCTGAAATTCAAGTAGTTTGTCCTATTTGTTTATTATTTTGAATCAGTAGAGAAGTTGTATTGGTTGTGATTACGTGTCTGGCAATAACAACCTCAAAATCCAGCTCTTAATAAGATAATAGTTGTCTTAACTGAAACTGTCTTTCTGTAAAAACTCTTCTCACAGGGCAGAATCACCCCATGACTGAAATGGGGTTGTACTTTATAGAGAGAGCTAAGCTGCCCTGACAGAGAACTCACCACCCTGCTTCCATGGGCTGTACTTCTGTACAATGATAGACAATTGGTTTAATAGAAGCAAGGAATTAATTGCAGATAAGGCCTGTGTGTTACTTCACAAGAAAAATGTCTATCCATTAGTAAATCAATGACAATTTTGCTGTACTGAAACCAAAGCGCTGTTAAGAAAACGTTCTCAGTCCTTATTTTCATGTGTTTCTAATTTTCTTTTAGAATTTCTGTTTGCCTGTGTGCAAGCGTGCGTGCTTTTCTTTAGTCCTAGCTGAAGGGTGAATTTTGGAGCAAAGCCCAAGGAAAAACCTTTTGGCTATTTTTTTTAAATTAAAAGCATATTTTAAGTGTTTTATGTAATTTGTTAAATAAATTGTTTGAAAATATAGCTATGTAATATTATTATTAAAACAAAAATATCCCTTTATAGATGATACTGCAGAGGTTAGGCAAGTGATGTATAGTTCAGACTGGGTGCAGAAAAAAAGACAGGTATTCTTGAGTACTGATGCTACCACTGTAGTTACCTTTTTTTCCTGACAGGAAAATTGCCCAAGTAAACCCACATTGCTTTAGTTTCCCCATGTGTATAATGTGAATAATACTTACCATCTTGCAGGAATGTGTGGCATTTAATATTTATGCATCATTTTGAAGTTCATCTCTAAATCAGTGTTGTAACCCAAACTCCAAAAACATGGTCAGTAGAAGACCTGATTAAAGTGCTAAAAGACACATCAGTATTTTCTGAAAGTCCTGTATTTTTCTCTGCATATAAGTACTGGATATGAGCTAAATGTGTCTTTCTGTATTGTCAGGCTTGATGGGTACAGTGTGATGACTAACAGTGAGTTCTCATGAAAACTGATGTACAATGAAAGAGAAAACTGAAGCATTCTCAAGGCACTCTCTGAGTGGCTGGGAATGTTAAAAAGAAACTGTGACCCATGAGTCAAGTCCAGAAGAAAAATATTTTCTTCATCTGTAAAGCACTGAGGATACCAGGCAGCTCAAAATTCTTGGGCATGGGAATTCCCCCGAGAAGGTGGAGTTTTGGGTGCCTGCAGAGTTCTCCCACCTTGGGAACAAATTAATTTTGAAAAAGCTCAGTGACTTTTGTTGAGGGGAGTTATTTCTGTTGTGTGTACAGCCAAGGAGAGAGGTCCAAACCCAGTGAGTCTCACCATAATGGAGGTAAACAGATTCCCTGGGAAACTATCCTAACAGGCAGCTTTCTAACCTGTCACCAAGGAAATGAGCTTCCTCCCAAGTAAATCTGCTTGCAGCATCTCAGAGGATGATGTACTTCTGTTGGAATGGAAAGAAGATGCCTTGCTTCAACTGCAAATGTGTAACTGGGAGGCAGTTTCATCTTTCTCATGATCTGCATGTAATTTTTGACTTGCTTTTTAAACACTAAACACTTCAAACATTTTAAACTTAATTAAAACACCATTATTACTTCAGATTTTTCTCATCCTGCAATGCTTTACAGGGATGAAATTTCTGAACTGTTAATTGCATAAATACATTTTAGGAAGACAGCAGTCCTGAAGCTTTGTTATATTGGTAATTTCTTCTTTCCTATGGTATTCAGAGAAGAAAATGCATCCCGGTGAAATAAACATCTAATTATTTTGTAGATATCACCTGTTACTATTTTATCTGTTACTATTTTCACACTATTCAAAAATCCTACTGTTATTAAATAATCTTCCAGTGTCCTGGTGAAACAAGGAGGTCTTCAATTTACAGGTGAGGAAATGGATCTCAGGAATGAGATCCTTAATACAACAAATTGGTCGAGCATGTTATTGGCATACCAACCTGGTATGCCAAGTTGGCATTTTGATGTGTGCCTGAAGTTAGACAGATACCTTAATCTTTTGGCAAGTCAAAGATATGATGATGTATCCCAATTTTCCATTCTGTAAAATGTATCACTTTCTTTTCAGTACAGGATATCTTTTAATGTAGAAGTTTTTCAAGTTGAAAAAAATAAAGTGCAAACACATTGTGAAGGAAAAATTATATATATTTTCCCTTGGAATAATGTGATAGTAACTTTCCTGCACTCTTTAAAACAAATGGAAAAGCAGAGAGAAACTGGAAGCAGCTTCCATGGAAAGGTTGCCTGTGTGTTTAGAGGATAGTTTATTGTAACTAATGTAGAACTGAAAAACCTATCGCATGATTTGTTATGAAGTAACTGACACTAACAAATTGTAGAATACACTAGAGTATTATTAATTGAATGTATTTTGGACCAGTATTCAGTATCTAAATATATGAAAGTAATGAAAAATATACAGATCACGCAGAACATGAATTGGAAAAGATTCACTACTCAAAATGTACTTTTTTGCAAAATATCATAGTATGGCATTTTTTGGGTACTATATGCAGTGAATGAAATCCAGGCCATGCTGGAGGCAAAGGGAATATTACATTTTTCATAGAACCTGGACTTTATCCAATACGTACTGTATTTCAGTATAGAATGCTCCATATTATGAGTTAATTATCTGAATTAGTTCAGACTAGCCCTATCTCATGTTCCTTAAACAAGAAATGATTTAGATGTTACATTGCTAAAAAGATCAGGGTGCTTTACTATAGTGGATGTATTTTCTCTCCTTATTCTAATAATCAGAACCTATAAGCCATGGAAAGAGTCAGAAAAGATAATAAATGTAAAGCAAGGAAGTAGTAAGCGAATACATTTATTTACACGGTATCTGACCTAATTTGTTTTAAAAAGTCCAAATATGACCTTTTTGAAAATACATTACTTACCAGTGGGTAATTTCACTGGCTTTTTTTAAAATGTATTTTTTGAGCAGACTTTTTGCAAATAGACTTTCTCTGCTATGATTATTATCTCCAGGGTATCAATATTCTTGTATGATGCTCACAAGACAATTGCAATGAGGTGCTGAGTGTTTGCTGAGGTGACAGAGTAGAACATGTAGGGATAAATCGGACTTTCAAGCTGTCATATAGAAAATAGCATGATGAGTTCCTTGCATTGGAAGAGAATGAAGTAAATGAACTGTAAGTTTTATAGCCCCTCACTGGGACACAATCCCCACATACTTTTGTTATGAGAATCGGCGCCCTCCACATAAAATGTCCTAAATAAACCCGTGTTATCTATGGCCAACTTTCACCAGTTTAATAAATGAGAATGCTTCCTTTAAACTGGAAGTTTACGAGACTCTTTTCTTTCTTGTACTCCTTATGGAAAAGATCGCCCAAACCGCGATTTTTCCGCAGCGCCGATAGAAACGACGCCGCGTTCCCCTCCCCTGGCCAAGGCTCCGCGCTCTCCCCGGACGCGATGCTGGCACGGAGCACAGCGCCGGGGCTGCGCGCCGCGCTCCTCGGCCCGCTCCTGAGCCCGGCTCGGATCCCG
>WEIV01023064.1:176863-201839 GCA_013390005.1 Calyptomena viridis
GGGCGGCCCCGTCCCGCAGACCGCTCCGCCGGCGAGGCCCCGCCGCCACTGGAGTCACCGGCCGATCCGAGGAGAAGGAGGAGGAGAAGGAGAAGATGCCGGGGGGGCGTTGAAAGGTGCGACCCCTGCTCACCCACGCCCGCTTTCACGGGCTCTTTTCCTGACTTTCCGAGTGAGGCTGGCTGTCTTCTGGGGGCTCCCTGGGGCAGTATCCCGGCACCTCCGGCCACCCTGGCCCGGGAGGGGGGTTGCGGAGGGCTGCCCGCTGCGGTCGTGCCTGGGGCGGGCGGGGGCTGCGCTTTCAGCCATGTTCGGCAGCGGCGGTAGGACCCACAGCCCCCCGCTGCCCGCGCCCTCCCGGCCTGACCTTCGGCTTCGGGAGGGTTCAAGAAAACCCGAAATGCAAAAGCAAATTAGGATGGGCTGCCCTTACCCCCATATGTTAGAAATTGTTATAAATGCATCACTCACTTTATTCCGCTGTGCTTGTACAACAGTCGTATTTTTTACATTAAAGTCTGGCGAATTGTAGTCCAAGGGGATGCAGGTTGTTGGAGATGTGGTGTTGGAAGGAGCCTGTGTCTATAAGCGACAAGGGTGCTGTCTCTCTTCCCCACTCCGTGTGCTTCAGTGATCTCGTCTTGCGGGCTCTGAGCGCTCTGTGCGGCTGCTGCAGGCCCTGGCGCCCAGGCATGAAGGGTTGAACGCATTCCTTCCAGCTCCAGACTTCTCTTTGCCCCACTTAGTGAAGTGTCGTTGAGTTACAGTGACTCAAAATCTGCAAACACTTACAGAAGTAGTTCCACTGAAGTGTTTGTAGGATCAGCACCAAAGTGTCTGGATGCGATCCTTATCCGTTCTGCTGTATGCTCTTGGGATGCCACCAGCACAGGTGATACAGAGAAGAGCCAATACAGGTGATTGTGACCTGGGCCTCTGATAGAGGAAGCTTAACAGCTGGGTTAAGAGTGCTAGAGAAATGCCTGAAGGATCAGCTGTGTTTTAAGGAACAGTAAAATGTTTTGTTTCATAGTGAGGCAATCGTGTGAGGAGCAGAATTGGCCATGCTGTTGTATTTAGTTTCTGAAAAGTCTGACAAAAAGTTTGCTAAATATTTCAATCCTTTACATTTCTATATTTGAAAGGAGATCAGAGAACCTGCCAATTATGAAGAAGCCACTTAATAATCATTGCAAAGCTGTGACCATTGCGTAGTTTAGGAAGTCATGTGTTTCAGTCTACGGATAATCATTTTGGTATCTCATCCCCTGAAGACTCAATGGCAAACAACCGGTGTTTGTGATCATTAAAAAAAATACCTAAATAAATGTGTGAGCAGTGAAACAAATGAGGTGAAAGCAGAAACAGACACAACATTTTGTGTATTAGGAAGTGCTTGGGAGAGAAATTCCCATAACATAAAAAAGCATGTTCAGTCTACATAAATTTGCAGAGGATTACTAAAAGTCTTTCTTTCTTAATCATCTAAATAGAATTCATTCTTGTTCTGCCATATTGAGGTATTAATCTCAGATTTTGTCATGCGTTCATTCCTGTTTTCAAACATGGTAAGGTCTTTTATTAAGACTTTGTGACTGCAGACCAGGCAGTACAGTTCCTGTCCTCCCGGTTAACATAGATTTCATGTGATACATCTTATCCAACGAAAGTGTGGTGTTCAAACCAGAGTTCTAACACATTAAGAAGGAGAAAGAAATCCCCCATAAAGTAAAATTTTAGATCAAGAGGCATGAAAGCCCTACTGCAGAATAAAAAAATTCTGAAAATTGTGTGTACTGGGAGCATAGAACGAGTTCATGAAAGAGATGATAATTTGAAGCTTGGGAGATTTGGAATATGAGAAAAAGAAATTATCTATATTTAGGTTATCCAACAGAACATCATGAAACAATTTGAGCTCTATTTGTAAGTACTCATAGAAGAGAGTATTTCTTGTATCAAAGGGCTGTTTTAATTAAGAGAAATATGAAGGTTAAGATTCTCCAGTGGATCTTTTGATCCACCATCACCAAAATCCAGTAGAGCAGCAAGGCAGTTGTGACTGTTCGTTGGAAACATCTTGCTCAAGTTAGCAGCTTTTCTATATAACTTCAGTTATGAAGGAGGCAAAAAGTAATTAATCTATTATTTTATTGGAAATCCATGATTCGCGTAGGGATTTTTTTTGTTAAGCAGTGAAACTAAGGGGTTCTTAGTGATCAGCTTAATTTATCTGCATATTTACAGGAGTTTTTTTTAAGAGTGTCATCTTATAAAACACTGAAGACCACACTAGGTCATCTACAGTAGGACAACCCACCAAGGGTTGTCATTTTGTTTACTGTTGTAAACTGTTTTGCACTTATTGCAAAATGGATTTGGGGTGGTGACTACGGCTCTTAAACTTCATAGATGACAATGCTAAGTGTTATTAGCGATAATTTGCATATTTTTTTTATTTTATATACTTCTTGAAAATACCAGTAACTGAAACATTGAAACAAGTCATGCAGCTCCAGAGTGGATAGACTTTGATGCCTGTTCACAATGCAGCCGTTGATGGTTTGAGCAATGACTATCGTTTGATTATGCAGACAGCAGGTTAACAGCTGTCTGTACCTTTAGTATGCAGTCTGATTAATTTGTAGATAATACTTTTCATTATGTCTCTGTTTTAGAAAGCTGTTAGCATGCTAACGTGAAATCTTTGTTTTTACTTAATTAACTCTTTCCCTTAATCATTTAGAAGAGAGTTGTTGCACGTGTACTTGAGGATCTAAATGACTGAGTACATATTATGGGAGAGCAGTCCAGCTTACTCTGCACTCTGTTTTATTTGTCTTGGCAAACCTATATATATATATTTATCTGCTTGTGGGTGGGGCTTTCCATAGTCATGGTTCTGACAGATATTGGTCATATTTCACTCTAATTTTTTTTAAGCAAAACATTAATTTACTGAAATGAGACTCATGTTCAAGACCTGAGGATAAAGTGGTGAAATTTTTTCTATGAATTTCCTATATTGGGATGTCTCTAGCATCTTACTTCTGTTTTGAGGGACATAATTTTGGTTTTACTTGAAACAACGAAGTTAATTTGTAAATATGTTGCTGTGGGATTGAAGTCTGGTCCCTCTGGTTTCATATACTCTGATGTCATGCTGACGTCTCTGCATAATTAATGTCACTGATTTGAACTAGGCCATCCACAATACTCTCTTCTTAACTGCCCAGCCATTCATAAATAATCCAGCATGTTCAAACAAGAGCTAGATGTGCCATCACGTAATGAAAAACTACAAGAGCTAAAAGGAACGAGCTCAACTGTCCATCAGAATTATCCTTCTTCTAGAGCCTGCTACATTGCTCCAATTTATCAAGTGTCAGTACAAGTAATACCAGCTCTTTCAGTAAATGATTTAAAGCAGCAAGGACACACCTTGTGGGGTATGTGATGTGCTTCACAAAGCTGCCTTCTGCATACTTTAAATCCAAAACTCATATGTACTTGGTGTAGCTTTTGCGTATGGACACAGTGTGGGGGTTGAGTCTTGTACAAGGAAGTGTATTCTGTTGGCCAGTATATTTACTGTGATATTTCACTCACAGTAGTCTGAGGCATATCATAATAGTTTAAGTAGGTTGTCAACTCTGGCATACTTTTTATTCTACGTTGCTATCAGTAAGTACTGTTTAATTTGTTGCAGCATTTTCAGTGGAGCCTCTTCATTAAAAACCATTGAATATAGTATGAAATGTTGCAACTGACAAATATAATAAGTAACTAAAAAAATTAAATGCTCAGCTATTTTTAGTATTCTTTGTGTTGCTCATTTCAGTGTTTTAAATGACAGAAAAAAAAAGTAGAAACACTGAGAGCAAAGTTGAAGCTACCATTTGCAAACATTTATTTTTGGGGTAATGGTTTTATTCTATTAGCATGCACAAGTGCTGCATAACTTGCATCTAATAATAGTGTGTTTTCTTAAACAGATGACTCTCCAGTTGCGTTGACCTTGCCTTGTGTAGTAGGACCTTGCTGTCTGCTGTTTCAGACAATGCTCTGATGTGAGACCTCTCCTCCCACAGTATTTTTCTCTGTCTGTGCTACAGCATACAGCAAGAATGCTGCTGCAGTGATCTGCGGTATTTGAGGTTTTCTGTTACACTGCATCTTCTTTCAAACATTTTCATAATGCATTCCTTCACTCCAAGTACAAAACTCTGTTGCTTGGATTAGGTTAATTTCTTTCTGTAGCGGTACAAATACCTTTCAGCAGTGTTTTAGGGAAAACCAGCTTGGTTTCCCTTTGGAATTTAGCAAGATAAAAAAGGGTCATAGCAGAGCAGCTACTGCTTTGTGCACTACCAACAGTTCACGTCAAAGAACAACCTGTAGATTTCTTCTTGAGGAACTTTCATGGCGTGAATGCCTCCTTTTTAATTCCATTACGGTTGCTACAATTGTTTTGGATTTGAGCTATGTACCAAATTGCCAGGGAAGAAGAAAACCCAGTGTTTTAATATCCAGGCTGAATTGGTTTTTGAAGGTGGTATCCTGCTTCTGTTCTAATTTTAGGTAATTTTCATACTCTGACTTTTTTCAAAGATATATTTTCAACCAATTAGTTATTGTTCAGTTTGGACAAGTATGTTAAAATGCATTTATAATCACATTGTTGCATTGGTGGGCAGAGAATTCTAATAATTGGTTAGTATTTTTCTAACTTTTTGTAGAAAAAGTTGCACTTTTGATGGTTTTCAAGTATATCAGATGTTCTGTGAATACATGCATTGTTTCTGCTGAAACCTGTGGGAAAACAATATAGCTGCAGGTATTTCTTGTGAAAACTTAGTTTCTGATTGCTCTATGTGCACCCATTTTAGTTCAACAGGCTTATGGGGAGCAGTAGATGTAGGGGAATATCTTTGCAATGCTGGAACCCTCTAGATTTCTGACTGCAGGAGAGACTGACAAACAGGGGGCTTCCCTGTTTGGTTCTGTAATTCACCTTTGCTCTTTAGCTACTCCAGGGACTGTAACATCCTGAGTGGCAAACGTGTCAAACAGTACCAGGCAGATAATGCTTCTTGAAGTCCTTTGTTTTATGATACTTCTGTATTATTGCAGTACTTTGACGTTTTTTACATGAATATTTCTTAATGTGGCTCCTTTAGAGCCCTTGAAGTTTTTCAGAGGAGCATGAATAGTGTGTTATTTGCATTTTCCCCCCCCAAAGAACAAAGTGAACATACAAAAAGGGGAGAACTGTGCATAATTACCTTTGTTTTGTTATGATTGCATCTTGTTTATTTGTTTGGTTTTGCTTTTCTCAATAGTTAATTTATGGAATAGACAACAGAAATAGAAACAATAAAATCAAACAGTTGGACACCTGCTTATGTTGGAAATATTTTTGTCTTAATAGCCACTCAAAATGTTCCTGTTATAATTGATTTGAATATACATCTGCTCTAATTTTGTGCTTTAGTTCAGCAAAATATAAGCAAGAAGTTCCACCTCAGTGGTGGTGTTCACTCAGTAGACATAAAAATGAAATATGGAGAAACGTTATAAAAATGGATGATTTCATATGTGTTTGATTTACTGAAACCTCTGTGACAATCCTATTTAGAGGCATTCCCAATATCATTAGCCTGGGTAATTTAAATATGTAAGTACAATTATGGTTTTTTTAAGTTTTATTTTTGAAGGACAAATTTAGAAAGTAACTATCCCTATTTCATCATCTCATGAAATTATATTAGTTTAGGCCAAATCCATGTAACATTGGGTGCTGTTTTCATTATGATACTTACATCTTTTGGCTCCCTAATTAAAACAGATTTCAGAGACTGTATTGCAAGTTGCAGCTACATGGTTGAACTAACTTACAGGATGAAACATAATTACTGATTTATCTTTAATTATTTTTTTTAGAAGTTGAAGAAAAAGATGGTTTTTTTACCTAAGCCAAACTAGCCTTCTTGATACTTAACCAGAAAACATTTGTAGATGAAGATCTAGAGTTTAAACTTGTTTGGAAATACAGTTGAATCCCAAAATGTAGTGTTCAGTTGTTTCCATTCTCATTTAGCTCTTCTGAAGTAATAGAAAAAGTGAAAGTTAAGTATATACATAGTACCTTGGTATAAGAATGTTTGATCATTAAAAATCTGGCTTTAGCAGCCAGTTTCAGTGTAGAGAAAGAATATAATGTTAATATTGTCCTTTCTTATTTTGTTAAACAGATATTGTCCAACTGCCAGTCTGTTTGCACACATTAAATTTGTTTATATATAGTCATGGAAATATTTTGGACTTGCTATAAGGAAAAAATATTCCTTTAAAATATTAGTTTAGACCCATGAGCAAGAGGGGGTTTGTGAGTCTCTTAAATTATTCACTGCCTTTTTTTGGTTTTTAGTGGTCAGCTAAGATTATTTTCTTGTTCTAAAAAATTCTGACCTGTGGCAAACGTTTTTAACTGAACTCGTGTGTCACTCCATTATGAACACTCTTTGGAAGAATGTTTTGCTTGCTTCGATTATGTTCGTGAAGCAAATTCTGGAACTCTCTTTTAGAACTTCTTATTTCTTTGTAATAGGAGATATAATTAACTGACAAGATCAGGGAAAATAGAGAGTCTTGTTTAAAATTTTATAGATTAATTTGTATAAAAGAATAGGAATAACTTTGAAATCAGCAATGTTTTGGATTGCAAATGGTTCCTTGGACTTTACCAAGATAAGGCAATACTAAAAGTTTGGATTATCTTTTGTAGAATTGGAAAAAAGAGTGGACAATTTGTGATATTAATAAATGGATAATATCAACAATTGAAATGTATTTTCACAGTTTTTTCTAGTCACTCAAATCCACGGGGCATGCCAACAAACTGATTTTATTATGAAAACTGTGTTGTCAGCACCAACTGCTCAGAGCATCAAGTTCCAAATTCTCATTATCCTTCCCCTTCTATGATTGGTATGTCCTAAAATTAATAAATGTGGAACCTTCTTTTTTGTCTTAAAATTCTGAAACCTTTATTGTTCCCATTTTCATCTTGTTTTTATAACTAAGGGATCTGTTTTTAAAGCTGAGATTATGAGTAATTATGTAATAGTACAACTAAGGGCTTCTAGAAAAACAGTGCCTTTCTCGGTACATAACTGTAAGAATTAATAATACTGTGAAGCCTCTTTAGAAATTAATTCTCCATACTATTTGAGCTGTGATTCTAGATGTGCAAGCCAACTTCAGTAGTGGTTCGTAGAAATAAACAGTTCCCTAGACAGCAGGCTGTAAAACAGGTCAGTGTTAAAATATGCAGTAACATCTTTCAAATGTCTGTATCGTATTAGACTACTATGTCTGCCTAAATTCTCTTTGAGGATTCGTATCGTAACATCTGTCTGGAGCTTTGTTACCTGATAGACATAGGAATGATAGAGATATGTAGCCAGCAAAGGGGTTTCTGGAGGTTTTTTCACTTCCACCCATCTAGAAGAGGCAAGTTTGTGCATTCTCTTAAAATTTGTGAATGTCATTGTACTTTGCCCAAGGCTTATCTCCATGCTTGTGTTATTCATCATTTTGCTCCATATCATCTTTATTCTGTTATGCAAGTTGATAATGAAAATGTTTATCCTTAACAGTCAGTTGTCGTGTTGGCTAAGTACATAATGCTGATTTTGAGGCTAAAATTTCTCAGGACAAAAGATAATGTACCACAGTTACAACAGTACAGCACAATATTATCCTCTACTACAGTTTCAGTGCACCCCTGGACTTCATTTCAACCATGGTACTTTATAGAAGGCTGTGTAGCGTTGACTTACGAGTTAGTGGGAGAACTGTAAAAATATTTGAGGAAGGTGTGTGCACAGATTTAAAGCAAGGAAAATTGTTTGGTATGACAGCATTGGAACTCTGAGAACGCTGTTGAGAAGAGCGGAAAATCTTGAACAAAAGAAAAAAGCAACAAACCCTTTGCTTGCTTCTTCTTGCTTGAATTTATAAAACTCTCCCGTACATTTTAAGTGCATTTGACTGAAAGAAATCAATGGATAATTTAAAGAAAAAAAAAATAGCTTTTGTCGCCTGGTTTTCCTGCCTTACCCATCTTGCTTACAAAGCTCTATTCTGTGAGGAACCATATGCATCCCAATAAAGGTTTTAAAGTTTGAATTGAGACAGAGACTGTCTCAGCTTTTGGCCAGCAAATGCAAAGAAAGTTGGCCATGTTCCCTCTACTTGCCAGAAAAGCATGAAAGCTGGGGCCCCTCCTCTGTCAAAGTAAAAGGGAAGCTCTGATCTTTCTGCATACAGATTTTTGCAAATATTGAGTCCCTGGTGTATCCTTGGTAGGACTTGTCTATCTCCTGCTTGCTAGACATGGCCCAGAGACCCCAGGAAAAGACGTCTCATCTACAGTGAACTTGTGTAGATTAACCTGGGCTTTTTCCTCTGATTATCACTTTGACAGTAGTGTTTTTTTCCCTCCAGTTGCAGTCTTAAGTGTCAACAAGAAATCCCATCTCTACAGAATTATGGTTTTTATGCATGTGACTTGTCTCTCCTACTAAATCTAAAGAACTGCTTGCTGGTTTTTTTTTTTAGTATTTGATGTACATATGAGTGTGCAATTAAAAAAGAATAGAGGCTGTTATTGCACTATTTACTGTATGTTTGTTTGGATGTAGGCACTTCCAATACTTAGTTCTGTCCTGTGCAGGGCTTTAAAACTTTAAGTGTTTAGATAATGTGACATCTGTTGATTGATGTATGACTATATAAAATAAGAATATTAAGTTATGAAGGAGATTATCCATAAAACTTGGGCTTATTTTTAATATGTTCTGGTATGGTTCAAAAATATTAATTTTTGTCAAATATTTGAACTTAAAGGATTAAAAATCAGAATGTAGAGTTTAGAATTAGTATAGTAATAATACCTCTTGCACATTCTGTTTACCATAACTATGCCTAAGGCTATGTAGAGGTTGGTATGTAATTTTTTTCCGGTGAGTGAATAGTGAAAACTAAGCAAGTGTTTTGGCTTTTGTGGTTATTACAGCAATAATTATGCACACCTGGATTATGTACAACTATTATACTGTTATATAAATAACATACACCTGACTGCTGGGTTTTCCTCTATAGTTATAGCATATTTTCTGTAGTGGATGTAATCTTTATTTTTCAGAGAGGTCACATATGAAACCAGAAGTGATGAAATGCATACCTTGTATTTTCAAAAATATGTTGAAATGTTGTAGTACTATTAACGTTATTCTTTCCATAGCTGTTTCTACTTTTATAAATGCATTAAAATGCTTAAATAAAACCAGCCAGCATTAATGAACAGGTGATAATCCAGAAAACTATACAGAATCTGTGAAGACCTTAATGTGAGGGGTGTGCCATCTGTTTCTGATTTAACCTGTTCTCAGATTAAATGAACTCTCATGAACTGTTCTAAGTTCATCAAATACTTTGAGAGGGCTAAGGTAGATTTTGGTTTTGAAGTTAGAGCTTGCCTTTCCTAAACTAAATTTCATTCTACTGATTTTATTTTTCTTAAAGATAGGTAAAAAGGGGAGGCAAGATAGTTTTGGGAATCAATAAAAAGACATCTTGAATATATAGTTGTTCTGAGTTTGACATAATCCCTTTTAAATTAACAGGAATAGATCTAAGGAGGCACTAATAGATTGCAAGATAAGATTATAATAAAATAAGAGGACTACTGATTTAAAAAAAAAAGAGAAAGGAAAAAAACAAGCCCTAGAACTTAAGGGGTGCCAACTGATTTGGAAAAGACGGAAATGAAAAAGGTCTGCAGGAGCAGCTAACTGTTTTGAGGTGTGGCAGTAGCATGCCTAAGAAGATGGATGAAAAATGTTTAATTTGAAATCTCAAAGGACAGGTTAGTCTGCATTCATTTCCGTATGCTGGTTTTATATGTTCTTTCTTCATAGGTCATCTACTGTTATCCGTGAACTTTATTCTAGACGTACAGGTACTATATTTCTTTTTCTCCTCACCACATTTCTCAAACTACCTGATTTTTCCTCGTTGGCTTCCTAACAACCAGAAAGTTGTTACTTAAACAAAGAAATCCATGTAGTTCTGTGCAATGCAAGATATTAATTGGGAAAAGGGAGAGCTTCAGTCTGCCTGTTGCACCTTGTGAGTGCGGGTACATTGAGTTACCATTTGTAAACTTTCTCTTGTAAGCTTTCTCTTCATATCATCTGTGAACTTGACCAGTTGTGGTAAGCCACTGATATGCATCACCTTGCAAACTGCCTTGAAACAGTTTTTTGTTTTTACACTGTTTTGAAACATTACATAGGTTTTTGTTGCACACAGAGCACTGTTGCCGTTGTTTTGTTCAAAACTGTGTAGATTGCACAGACCATTAGTTTTTGTTGCTGCTTTGCCTCCCCTCAGGGATCTTTTCTCATGCCAGTTATTACTTCATAATAACTCAGCTGCTTGGTAGGGTCATCACTGGTTTGAACGGCCTGTCCTGCAGGTGAGTCTCCTCCTGCACTGGTCTGCAGGGTTTTCCCCTCAGCGGGATGAAGTCATTGTTGTCATCTTGCCCAAGAGAAGTGTGATTACAAGGCCTTGGGCTGCTCCTTATCTTTCAGTTTGCTGCCTCAGTACTGGCCTGATAGTGTTTGATTCAGCGTTTCAGAGTAACCTCCTCATCCCTGCTCTTGGCAACATAGAAAAGTTATTTGTTGTGCTGTTCGAGTATTACTTGATCATTAGTTTTCCTCAACTTCTTTTTATCATTTGTGGTGAGAACATGGTCATGCCTGACGGTGAGGCCAACGACCCAACTGGGGAGTCGCAGGAGGGGTCAGCAGGAGGATGAGCAGGGGGCTGAGGCTCTGCCCCAGTCCACCTGAATCAGGATGGTCACCAGCGGGTGAGTCAGGTCCTGATGTTGGTCTGACAAGTCTGGTCAAAAGGTCAGGAGCAGCAGAGAGGAGGGCCTGAGCCCAGGGATGCCCCCAGCCGAGCTCAGCCCGGGGGGGACTGAACAGAACTGCAATGGCTCCTGGCCTGTTGTGGGCCATCACAGATGAGGCCCATTATGGCATTTAAGAACTTGGTGTTCTTGAAACCTTGACTGTCCCTCTGATAAATATCTCCATTGACCCACTGATTGACATGGGTAGCCTTGTGCTATTTGCAGCATTGGTGTGTCGTTACCACACCCAGGTACGTTACAGAAAATGGAGCAGTTTCATCTTTAACCATTACAGCAGAAATAACCTTGAGCATTTCAGCATGCACTCGCTGCTTCATTATCTTTTACAGTCTTTTTGTGGTTGTGTTCCTTGTCTTGTTTGACTGTGGCACCAACCATTTCCTCTCTGGTGCTTTGCCTTCTCTGTTCAAGTTCAGGGTGTACGTCAGGCATATGTATGTGCCTCCTCCCTTCTAGGACCTTTTTAACCTAAATACTAAGTAATGTGTTAGCAGCAGGGATGCACAATCAAATGGATGCAAACAAATCTTTCTGCTTGACTGAGAAAGTATATATGTAACACTCATTTTTAGGTAATATATTATTACTGAGGCATATGAATATTGGAATGTTTGTCTGTCTAGGGTAAAAAACCTCAAGATTTCCTAGTAGCATTTTCAGATTTTAATGAAGCAGTTTTGTTTGGATGCTAGCATAGTCTCTGGCTTAAGTCAAAGTAAAAAAAGGCTGTTCCAGAGCAGGAAGTGTAATTTTCCAAATTATGACTGCAGTTTTTAGGCTACTTTCTTATGGAAATGACTTTGCAAAGTCACACCATGTGTCTGTATATATTTTCTTCCAACTTTTAACTTGGTTTGTAGCAATTGAGTTTATTATGAAGTGCAGATCTCAAAAATGCTGAAGACTCAATAAATTTTGTGCAAATGTTACTCAGGTGCAGAAGAGCAGTTCTGTAAATTATTCTGGCTATGAAGAAGTTGCTCTGAGAGTTCACACATTAGTGGAAGGTTCATATAAGAGAAAGTCCTTAGTAACACCCCAGCTATAAGAAAAGCTTCAGTTGCAAGTGACATTTCCTTAAACATCATAATTATTCCAAATTCATTACTTCTAGAAGTAACTAGGGTATATAATGCTGGATTATTGTGCCTTCTGTTGTTTTAGATTGTACCTTTAGCTATTCATGTAGAGATCATTAAACATCCTCTGAAATACTTGTCCATTAATTTTACCAACAACTTCACTATGTTAAAATTCCATCTATTCAGGTAAAAGTACAAGAACTTTTAAGAAATGTATGAAACTTTGGACAAGTGATTGCTTGCATTAGATAACTACAGAACTAGCTCTTGCCATACTTTATCCCAATTAACTATATTGTGAAGACTGAAGTAGGTTAAAAATCTGACATGAAGTTCCATCTTATCAAAGAATCAGATTTTCATGTCTAGAATTCCAAATTCTTACTATTCTTGAAGCAAGGAGCTCAAGAGTGAACTGTTTTCTGATGACTGAAGTTGAATACTTGCTGAAGGTTATCTTTTTATCCCCCCAAAATGGGTGAAATACAAACACACATTTAGAAGCCAAAGGTTGTAAATACAGATCTCACAAGTAATCAGAAATACTTTCTTAGAGTCTCCGAAAGATAACCAGGAAAAGCAAATAATCCTCTATTTCCTCAGCAAAGATGTTGACATTCATTGCAATAATTTTAAAGATCTTTAAATAAAGGTTCACCTAAATGCATCACAATCGTATATGAAGATATGCTGTGTTGGTCTTCAGGCATGTTTCTCCTTCAAATAGGTTGTTAAAGAAATGCAAGCAGAACTTAAGGAACATGGAATTTGCTGTGTATTTTCTCTATGTCTGGTTCCATTTATCTTGGAAGACATGACATTATATTATAAAAGAAAGCCTGTAATTTTCATCCTGGATATATTTGTGTCCTATTTATTTATTGAGTAAGATTGAATAAGTAGTATTTATAATGTGAACTACAAAGATGCCTATGGGAGTTTTAAAATACTGAAACATTTAATTCAAAATTATCACTTAGAGGTCATTACCAACATAATCAATTTCATGTTAGTATAATAAACATCTTGCAACATGCTGAAAAAATAATTTGGAGTTTTGTGGTGGCTTGCTGCTTGCACAGTTAATTTTGGCAAGAGCCAATGTCTTAGAGATTACTTGGCTTGATTTAGTCAGATGTCAGGATGGGCTTTCTCCCAGAGAATGATGTGATTGATAGAACCATCATAGGCAAAAAATGAACGTGCTGTTGATTTGCTGAGCAAATATTGTTCCTTATATTTGAGTAGTTCCGTTTTCAGTGTCATAGTGTTTAATATCTGGAAATATTAGAACAGTAACAATAGTATTTAAATCGTTTCCTGTATTTTCAGGGATGCTGAATCAGTAGTCTTCTGAAAAATGCATCTTTCTAAAGCAGATAATTTATTACCCTCTAAGCAAAACAGGTTGTTTGTTCTTGCCTTGTTTTGCTCTAGCCCTGTTTTTTCCTCTTATATTTTATATTAGGCATGATAGTAATATGAGAATGAAATAGCAGATGTTCAAAGGAGAAAGAATAAGAGACTGAATATTATGATTTCTGAATGAATGGCACGAATAGGTCAAGAATGGTACACAAAGAAAACATATTTTGAGAAAGTGGAAGAGTAATGCAGTAATTTAATAATGTCAGTCCTCAGCATTTGAAATATTTTTCTTTGCTTTTGTAGAACTAAAGTGTAAGTGCGTAAGTTGACAAATGACTGAACTTTTGTCCACATACAGATTAGCATTTCGTTTTTATTTGAAACATATACTGGGGTTTCAGACTCACTCTTGTTGCAGCTGTGACAGCTGAGCAATAACATACAGGTTATTATTCAAGTAATGTTGTAAGTAGGACTACTGTGGCTTAGCATACTGTGAGTAAAAGTGTTAGCTTGGGTTTACAGAAGATAAACTGTAGTGATATATGCGCCTTTAACATACCCTTAGACATTTTAGTACTTAGAAATATTTTTATTGCAGGTTTGTCCTGTTCTCACCAGTGTGGCTAGAATTACAGCTAATACAGAACAGTGAGAGAGAAGGAAATGAGAGAAGACTTGGGTGCTCACATGAGAAAAATACTGTAAGGAAGAATGAACAAGACAAGGAACCTGAGGTGTTCTTGTTGCTTATTGTGTCACCTGGATTGGAGTAATTTTAAACTTTGTCAGGGTGACAGTTTCTAATGATAAGGTGCAGTTGAAATGTATACACCAGTGTGCCACTTAAAGGCATGGTTTCACACTGGGTGGAAATGCTGGTGTACTCAGACAGGAAGACTTCTAGCAGTGGCACTTTGTTGTTAGCCTGAACTACATAAGAAAGAGGTTTGCCAGGGCTGGACATTCCTGTCAGAGGGGCATGGGTTTTGGTTTTGTGATGCCAACCTCTCTGGTGCTGCTTTTGGAAAATGGAGGACGAGAGATAATGGTTTTAGGATATTTGGTAAATTGTTCTTTACCACAAGATTGGATTGTCACTCTGTTCCCAGTGTCCAGGCAAATAAACCTACTGCTGTAGAAACTGATGTGCTGATTTCTATCACTACTGGAGCTTGGATCCCAGTGCAAGGAGAGAAACTTTGCTGGGTGGTATAGGTGGTGCTCCAGGCAGGGCATGGAGTTTGGTTGGCATGCTGTGATATCTGAACCCTGTTCACTGCTCTGAAAGGATCAGCTCACTGTAGGGCTCAGCTGATGGCTGGATTACTGACGTATTTATCTCTGAAGGCTTGAAGCAACTGACTTAAGGCAAACATTTTGGTCAAGACAGCATCTCCAAAAGCATCTTTCACATGTGTAGTAGGAAGAGAATGGGATCAGAACATGGAACACCCAATTCTGTCACTGGTGTGCCATTGCAAATCTGTGGCAGGATGTTTTTTTGCAAATGAAGCCCTGCCATCAGTTTTGTACTTATTTTCCCTTTGCATTTAGGAAATTATCTGGCTTTCAAATCACATAATTTTTCCTGCTCACACACTGAGTTCATAAGTGCGAATGACTATTTGGAGAGAGAGTTTGATAAAAACTAAAATAGAGGGAGCATACTATGTTTACAAATGACATTAGTATGTACTCCCAGGTTTCTGTTGACTTTTTAGAGTTGTAAACAGTTCATATTTCCAACTTGCAGATTTTGAATATGGTAACGAAATTCTCAGGACAGTGGTGTTTGTATCTATGCATTCCATTTTCTATTAACGTAATTTTAAGGCCACAGAAGTGATTCGCAAATGGCAGGAAGTACATGTAATAATTTTCCCTTTATTTATTAATTCTATTTTGATGACAAAAATTATTTTCATTCATATTTTAACAGAAGCACCTTTTGCAATAAAAAGTAATTTGTTATTGAGATTCACTGTGCACAAAACACCTCCTTCTGCTTCTTTGCTTCTGTTTGATGGGCTTTACTTAGAGCCCTGATCAGTAGAAAAACCTTCTTTTATTTTCAAGGATATTTAGTACCAGGTGGCCTTAATGAAGGAAGTGACTGTGCTTTATCGACTGAGGAGAAGATAGTAAACTAATCCAGTTTTGTAGTTTTGATTAGAAGGGGGGTTGTGTGTGTGTAGAACTTGAGAATTTGTTAAAGGATAAATGAAGATATGAACGATGGCATTGAGTTCAGGGGAACCATGAAGTCTTCAAAGGTGGACAAAGCCTTGAAATGGGAAGATGACTGAATTATTTCCCCAATCTGAAGCTCTAGGTGTTTTAAGGGATCTGAATGCCTGATTGTTGATACTCAAATATACACAGAACATGAGGGCAGTGCTGTGAGTGTGTTACTTGTTGTTCAGTGCTGATTATGTGAGTAATTCCAGTGAAGCGGAGGATAACATCTCAATTCTGAAAAATGGTTGAACATTTCAGCTACTACATTTCACCTAGTACCAATTTACTGTTTCTTATTATACGTAAGTAGTGGCACTTGCCTTTGTTTTGTTGTGGTTTATCTTATTTGTTAGTTAGTTGTTGCCTGAACCTCTCAGATTTTTATATTTACATGTCTCTGTTTTTATAGATCAATTTTCAAGATGTATTTTGATGACTTATTAAGACTGTCTCAGTGTGAGATGCTGCAGATACATTTTTATTCTGGTCTTGGATTCTCCCTCAGTCTCCACCCTGCCTTATGCTTACGCTGTCTCTGTTAACTTACATAATTGAGTTATGAGGGACATCAAGTAATTCTTCCTGAAGACTCTTCCATTCTTCCTGGGTTAATTTTCCTCTTTAGTTCATTTTCCTCTTCAGGATTAGTTGATTCTCCTCCCTGCAGGAGTTCCTGTTCAGTAGATAGTGAATATACCTCACTGAAAGTGACAGGGAATGAGGGATCAGCTACTTTGGCTAGAGCCTGCCAGTAGGTTGGCTTAAACCTCATTTTTAATCATGTTTAATTTTTTTGCATGGTTAGTGTAATTACTTTTTAAAATCTCAGATCTTAAAATAAATCCTGATGCACTGGTCCATTTGTCTTTTACCTACTTTTTTTAAAATTTTTGTTTTATTTCACACTATATTTTCTATTTTTCTTCTGTATATTTATCCTTGTCTTTAATATAATGTATTTTATTAATTGTCATTTATTTCATTTTCCCTTATATTTTATTGAATCTTTCTAAGAAATCTACTTGCCAGTGACAAGTTTGTTGAAGTCTGTGCTTTGAAGATTTTTGTTTTAAATTCTGCTGCACATGTGTGAGACTCAGTGCTCAAAAATAATTTTTATGCATTTAAGACTGTTTTAACAATTCCTCGAGAAATTAAGAAATTTATTTCAGAAGTATGTGTTCAAAGATGGAGAAGAATAATCCTGCCTGAGAGTTGTCCTGCATCTCGGACAGAACGACTTGTTCATCCAAGTGTCAATGATGCCATTACAGCTTTCAGATAAGGTCACTTATCATTGAATTTGAGTAACCACTGCACAGAAAGTTTATTTAAACAGCTTATTGCAGATCAGATCTAGAAAGAAATACAGAACTGACCCTGACAATAAGATAAATGCAATTTTATATTCTCTCAGTCCATCTCCTTGTGCACAAAAAGAATTTCTATAAAGAAATGAAGAGTGGAGCTGTTTTCTGGCAGAACCATCAGATTCTGCCTGATGCAGCGATGAATGATGAGGCAATTGAGAGGGTTCACCATCTGGCAGACATTTGCATAGTTTGAGACATCTAATACTTGATCATGTTTAGATAAGTATTCCAAAAATTAGAAAAAAGACTCTAACTTGACAGGATATATAAATACTGTAGTTCTTCTTTCTTGTTGTTGAAACACAGATGCTGGTTGTAAATCTGAGGTTCCACATGATGCTCTATGCCAAATAAAATGTTGTTATAACTTGCATCCAACTGTTCAAATAAGATTTGTGCACATCTTGAGTGATTTTAAAGAGTCTAGCTATTTCCTCCTTGCTGTTTCCCCATGGTTCCCTGGGCAGAAGAGAGGTTTAGAAAACTGGTGATGACATGTTGGTGCCCTGTTCTTGTACTAGTATCTCCTGCTTTTTCTGCTAGTATTCTCCTGTTTCTGTGATAAAACACTTTGATGAAAAACTAATAGTGTGCATGATAGAAGATAAATTAAAGATGAGTTAATAAGTGTGAGGGTTTTATTCTGTTCAAGGAACTAGTCTGGAACAAACTATAGCTTATTTACTAAAAAGAAACCTCATTAATTTATTCTTTTTTAATTGTACATGGATAATTGTAATATACAAACCATTTTCCTTACGAATCTGTTGTTTTCTTAAGAGTTTGAACTGGGATGATATTGTTTAAACAGAGTTTTTGGGTTGACACTACAGAGATGATCAATAGTTTTTTATCCACTTACCATGCCACATTATTTCTGTAGGTTGATGTTTCCAGAGAACCTCTCACTAACTGATTGCTTGTGCCATAAATACTGTACAACTACTTAATAATTTGAATTAATTAATAAAATTATTTGCTTGTTGATTTGGGGTTTTTTTGTATGTGCTGAAACATAATTTTCTTAGGATAGATTGCCGTGTATATGTAGCATGTAGGATGAAAGTTGGAGAAATAGCTATAGGTGTCCAGTGTAGCCAGGGAAGAAGGGGAGAATTGTCAAGTTGCCTCCATTTGCCCTTTAGCTGTCTTGAATTACCTTCTGTCCCAGTCCAACAGCAGTTAGCCCGTGGAAACCAACAGTATGTGTTTAGTAATGTCATGTATCTGTTTGTCAGTCCCTCTTCCTCTCTGCAGCCATAACCTTGTCCCCCAGCAGGCATTCCCTGACTTCCCTGTGCAGCTCCCACCGTGTCCTACATACGGAATTGCAGTTGGCATCGCTGACAGCCACAAGTTCTCTAAACAAGCCCCACCTTCACCTTGAGACCCATCCCTTACCTGACCCTCACAGAGTCACTGCTTCTTCCCGCAGTCCAACCAGCATCCTCAAATATTTATGTAATCACCTCTTCCTTTGACAGCCTAGAATTGAAAGGCTTTCTGACTTACCACATCGTGTGATGGTTCTGATCCTTCATATGTCTTTCCTAAGACTAACTAATACTGTGAGCATTAACAAACTCTGTTTTGTTTTCTCTGAAGCAGAGTTCTTGCTGGACTCAGAAGGAAATTAACTTGAATAATGAATTATAGGTTAAAGAGATAGTAAACTAATCCAGTTTTGTAGTTTTGATTATGTTGGATGTTTTACCTAAACCATTGTAGACTTTAATTCTAGATGTCTGGGGAATAAGAAATCATTAAATATTATTATTAATATTATTAATTCCTTAGAACCAGCTTGCACATTGACAGCAGTAATTTTGCAGTCAGTGTAAATGAAAAAAAAAAGTAGAAAATTAGTTTTGTATCACGTTTTCAGACTTAATACATTTTGAGAATGCATGTACTGAATGGTTGCTAGATAGTTTATTTTAATTATTCATTTGTCTTTGTTGGCTGACCTCAGCATCCACAATGATTCATTAATGCTGGATCTAGTTTCTTATATTTTTACTTTCCTTTACTGGTAGAAGGAGCACGTTACATTTCTGACATAACTTAGGCCTTGTAAAATGAACCAGTGTAGTTATTAATGGATTTCGTTAGCTAATCTAGAAGCTTTAAAAAATGCCAGCATGTATTGAATGCAGTGCAGGCTTTGCTGTCTACTTCATGTTCTTTTTTATTTAGATTTAACTGTAAATCAGTGTGTTTTGAGTTGAAGGTACAACAGGAAGAATATACTTATGAATAATTTCAGCATTGTTTTTATATGCAAATGCATATGTTTGAATGAGCATTGGTGTCTTCGGCCACCCACGTGCAGACAGGCAAATAAGGGAAGCCACAGGGAGTGACAATTCTGCAATTTTACAGTAAGATACAAAATACAGTTTTATTGGTTGAGCTTGTGAGTTTCACACTTGATAGCACTTATAACACTATGTTAACGCACTTCATAACATGTCTAATGAATTCCATCGGTTTCAGGAATTTGCTGGGCACAGTGAGTTGAAATCTGTTGATTGCAATGGAAAGCAGAGACTCAGAAGAGTGTAATGTGGGACATATGAAACCCTTGTCATCTGTTCAGCAGAGCTGCAGCTTCAGATATCTTTGCAGTTGTCCATAGATCAGAGGCTCTACCATCGTGGATTTTACTCGCTATTTCATGGGGTTTTACATACTCGTACCCTAGACATAACAGATTAAGAGAAAAGTTCAGAGTGCACGTAGATATCCTAGCAAATATGATCTAAACTGAAGCTTCTACTGAGATGTGTGGTCCCTACCAGGGATTCCTAATATTTTCTTTTCAAGGAATATAGTGATTGTGTGACCACAAGGTGAGTCAGTTCATTTGGATGAAAAGAATAGTTTTGTCACAAATCAGCCAGATGAATTAACTCTGTGGACTCACAGTCTCTAGATGAGTGAGATAGGGGAGTTGGGAATAAAAGGTGCAGAGTGAGGGGAGGAGCAAGTCTGCCAGCTTTGGTGGCAGCTACCTGCTAGATTGACATAGCCAAAATATCAAATTGCAGCAATGTGTAAACCGCCTTAAGCAACACTTTCCTCCCTTCCCCGTACTGCTCATTTTCCTTCTTGTTGTAGCACATTTGTACATCCATACTATGCACTGGATTGGGAAAATGTTCTAGCTGTGAAGTAACTTGAGTAAAAGATTCTTGAGATGGATCAGTACCCTATCACATGGCAGTGGTCACAACAGGATGGGAACAGCTGGACATGCACTAGGAGCTCCTTAAACAGACATTCTTGATGAGTTGGATTTCAAACAGGCGTGGATAGATAGCGAAGAGAGACATGGGCAGGCACATTGCCTCAGGAGTTGGGGAGGGAGGTGGCCAATGGAACCAGTGTTGGGGAAGATTTGAGATAGTTGCTAGAGAAAAGAAAAAGGTCTGAGAGAAGCACTTTGGCATAAGAGAGAGATGGGAAAACAATGTGGAAGGAAGGAGGACTGTGAAAGGCTGGTCCTAGCCTCCGAATGAGCTTTGTGGACAGTCTGGATATAAGTGGGCTTTTGGCTTTAGCAAATTTCTGCTTAGAGAAGCAAATCAATGATGCAACTATTTTTCTTAAAGTTTCTTAATAAAATACAATGTAAAGAAATTCACGCTAATGTGTGTGACCATTGCTTGATGTTAAAGTTGCATACTAGTGTTGTCTTTTTGCCTAGTAGAGTGACTTTTTTAAGAGTTTCATTTGGCAAAGAGGTATAATATTGGCAGTGACAGTCCAGTTCATTAATTTTTATTCTTGGCTTAGCAGTATTACAGGGAGTATATTTATGAATATATTTTAATGGCTTGTATTTTCATTCTATTGTCTGGAAATATTCATTCTGATGCAAACAGGAAAAATAAATCAGTAGATTTGAGACATTGATAGATCACAGAATTCCTTAAAAAATTGGTACTGAAGACCATTACTAACACATCTATATGTTTTATACCTTTTACAAAGAATTGTGGTGACTTGATATAGCAAGAAAGAAACCTCATACATGAGAGAAAAACCTGCTCCTTTGATCAGCATCATCATATGTAGATTTGGACTGAAAGGCATGGAATGGTTGGCAGAAGAAATGTGATGAGATGGTTTCTAGATGGATTGCTTGCAGTTTCCTACGTTACAAGTGTGTAGTGACAAAAAGCTATATAAGGTGTTATCTGGGGATTTGAAGAGGAAGTGGGACAGGGAAGACAGATAGGAAATGGTAGAATAAGAAAATTGCTGAAGTGCTTTCCTTTTTTGTGTGCGTGTGTTGTGTTGATGTTTTGTTGTTTGGGGTTTTTTTTAAGTGATACAGATAAGATTGAAGAAAGTGGATTAAGATGAATTGCAGCGTACCATTTAAAGATATAGGGACTACCAGGGAATGTAGACCTAAAGAATTGCTTGAGTGTTGTTTTTTCATTGCATGTCCTCTACAGTTGTGCTTTCACAGTATTTCATAGGGTGCTCAGTGAGCTGTGTTGGTGACATGACTAGTTCAAGTCCCATCCCCCCCACACTGTCCCACTACTGCCATCTCCTTCTACATAACTTTTCTATGAACTGTACCTGTTATTTTCGTTTCTGGTGGTAAAACTCTGGTAGATCTGAAGTTCCCATCTTTCCTCTCCTCTGGTTGATCTGGCATGCACATGCATTTTGTAATGGGTGGAGAATGTAAAACTTGTGGCTCTTTGTTTTATCTCTGTCACTTTCCTTTGTGACCCTGCCTTTTGTTAAACGAGTATTGATTGAAATCTCGATTGAAGTATTACACTTCTATTTTTCCTCATGTGTTTGTGGTAGCTACTGTTGGAAGAAACAATCCAGTTCCCTGGCTAGTAAACTTTGAAGCCATAGATTTGTAGCAAAATGTAATTTTTCATAAATTTGTTTCCTTTTTTTGTGACACCTCCCCTATACCCAGGAGAACGATACATTTAGTTACACTTTTGCATTTAATTGTAAAATAGCATCTCATGCCCTATTAGCTGATGAGTGTGTTTTACCTTTTGATTTGTGCCAGGCTGCTTTTGGGTGAAGGTTAGTAATCAATAAAAATGAAAGCTGGCACTCTAATCTAATCTAGTCAAATAGATTAAAATAAAATTGTTAATCATAGTTACTCAAGAAGAGTATCACAATAGATTTTACTCTCATTATTGAGCTTTCCTGATTTTATCCCTCCCATCATTCCTAGATGTTTTATCAACTATAAATGACTTAATTATTATGTTTAGCTGATCAAGTGATTTCATCGTTTGCCTCAGTTTTGTGGTATTTTTTGCTCCTGAAATGTCACTTTTTTTTCCCTTGTTTCTACTGAATTTAGACTGTTGTAGTACGTTTAGGTCTTAATATAACTTTCTGCATTTTTCATACTTTTAATAATACACTTTAAGTTATTCAGTGATAAATATGAGACATTGAAATGTAAGTGCATGTTTTTTAAGTTCACCATGATTTATCTATATATGTCTCTTTTATTCTTTGTTTCCTTTGTTGAACTATCTGTAACCTCATATTTTCTGATTCCAAGATTTACTTCTACCATGCCATTTCCAGGAAAGGAGCTGAGAATTAATGGCAATGTAGAAGGGCAGGTTAACTTTTTAACTTAAAGCATATAAGTAAAGAGATCAAAAAGATTATTTCTAATATTTCAGTCTTTTACCTTAATCTGTCTTCATGCTTTTTAGTCGTAAGCTTGTGGCAAAATACTGTGTTTTCCACATGATTTTATGGTGTCAACATACAGTTTAATGAAAGCAAAGACCACATAACACCAAAACAATTGTAGTTATAGTTCTGAATAGGAAAATAATAATGCAAAAAGACAGTGTAAGTTTAAAATTATTTTCTTCTTCAAAATGTTTTATCTTGGCTATGAATTAGAAAAAGCATGGAAAAGATTTTCTTTTTTCCCCCTTGTATGTTCAATTTCAGTGTTTCAGCTTCAGTAAAGTTAGTTCTCTGCAGTGAGGTGGCTTTCCATATTGAAGGCAGCTATTTAAATATGTAAAACATGACTGATTTTCTGAAAATGTTACGTGTGATTTTACAAGAGTTTTAAATGTGTATTTTGGTATTCTCTAGGTCTCAGTATAATTAACTTGCATTGTTACATTGTCATTCTTTTTACATGAAAGAAATTTCTATGTTTTGTGTGGTGTGATGGTGGATTTTGTGTCATGGATGCTGTTCAATATATCTATATATTTCTTTTCTTTACAGAAAACCAACTTTTTGGATGCCCTAAGGGGAGATGCATCTTTGACATGGAGTATGTGTTTGGTCATCCACAATCAGGGGCAACAGTGTGTGTGCTACATATGACAGAAGAATTAATTGTGGAAAGAGACCAGATGAATGGCTGATTTAAAATTAGAAACTGGTTTAAAAATGTTAGTGTTTCATTCCAATAATCCAAGGCTGGGAAAGCCTAGTAGCCCAACAGTAAAAAATTTTACCTTTTCTTAAAAGCCAATTCAAAAAGAACTGACATTCAATATATTTACCATGCGTTCCCTGATTATTTAGCACTGAATCTTTTATTACACTGAAATCATGGTGTGAGGCTTAGTGGACAACATCCCCCCTCCCCACCATCCCCAGCACACATCTAACAACTAAAGACTGTGTCAAGATGACCTCTGAGGAGATGACAGCGTCTGTTCTCCTCTCTGTGGTACGGGGTAAAGTGATACCTGCTCAGTCAGCTGGAGATGAAAATACTGAAAATGCTTTGGACACCAGTGTTATAAAAAGACATACTGCCAGTTCAGGAAGGCAAACCACACACACTCTGTCATACTTACACAGACTTGAAGAAGAAAATCTTCAGGGCTCGGTGCCCAAAATATGCTCTCTGGCAAAAGAAAAACTGACTAATGACAAGACTAATGAAAACTTCTGGGAGAGGAACAGCTCCATCCCTGATTCAGTGGAATTTCTTAATGTTAGCTGTAACATCGTACAGAAAAACTTCAAGAGTGATATCCCCTGCAGCCAGTTGTGTCAATCTTGTGATCCTTTAGCACGGGGAGAGGCACACCTGGAAACTGGAATTCCTGTTTCACTGGAAAGAGCCATGCTTGCTGAAATTCAGTTGAAAATGAATGGACCTTCATTAAGAAGTCAGACAGCAGTAAATAAGAATGACAGCAGCGATCCTGACAAAGTGGCCTTTTTTCGCTTGCATTGTGCTGGTGAAAGGAATATATCAAAGGCTTTGTGCAGTTTGCACAACAGCTTCATTTTGGATGACTGCTTGCAGCCCGTGAGCGTTGGTGATGGTGACACCTCTGGTCCCCCAGCCTGCACTTGCAGCATAATGGAGTTGACAAATAATTGTGAGAACGAGAATGGGCAGCAGTTGTATGGAGATGCTTTAAGGGATAAGTATTTATGTCTGGAAAGAGCACCACGAAAGGTTAAAGTGGCGTGCTCAGGTCCCAACTTCTGTGGAACTAACTTTACTGGAAGAATGCCCTCAAAGCCCTTTCTGAGCCATTTTGAGGACTGTAATGATAACTGTGAAGATGAGTTGGAAGAGGATTTTTTTAGAAACAAAAAGGAACGTTCTACTCTATTAATAAGACGTTTCTGTAAAAATGATAAAGAGGTTAAAAAATCCGTTTATACCGGAACGAGAGCAATTGTTAGGACTTTACCTTCAGGGCACATAGGAACTGCTGCTTGGAATTATGTTGAGCAAAGGAGAAACAACAGTGGCTTGAAGCTTTCTAGGATTACAACAGAACAGCTAACTATAATTCAGTCCTTAATAAAATGGAAGTATAATTCCTGTCCTGAGAAGTCTTTATGGTATGAGGTAAGCTTTTCATAGTGTTATTTTTTTGGGGGTTTTT
>WEIV01023064.1:207806-224882 GCA_013390005.1 Calyptomena viridis
ACAGTTACGAGCCCTCGGTCATGAAATTTTCTTGAAAATACAGATGGGTGGCTGCCTAAAAAAAAGGGAATAACAATTGAACACAATGCAGCCATTAGGTACTATCCAAGTACGTGTGAGCTGGAGTATCGAGTGACAGGGGAGCTCTGAGGGTGCTCCCACACCAGCCAAAGCTAATTACATCAGTGCAGCAGTTGGAACCAGTGTGACTCAAGGCAGTGTGACAGAATACAGCTTTCATCAGGAATGTCGGAAGTGGGGCAGCGCTGGAAACATAAACATTTAGCTCTGGCATTTGTAACTATTTTCTTCTGTTTAAAAAAAAAAAATTCTCCTAATAGTTTTACTAGAAAATTGTGTAGTTACTTACCTGCAAAACACATGTTATCAAACAGTGCTGGTGTTATCCTGCAAATTGTGTGAAAGTAAAAATTTGTTGAATATTTTCAACTGTAACCAGATACAATAATTTTTGAATTTATATTGAAGACTCACTTTTGAGATGCACTCATCAATCCCCTACATGAGTATGAGAGAGAAAAATATATTGGATTGACTTGTGGTCATTCTTATTTACAGATAATATTCTTGTTTTCCTGTTTGTAAAAAGTCCAAAGGAGTCTTTTAATCTCTGGAATTATAACACTTATAATACATAAACATTTAAGGTTTCCTTAGTATAGTGAATACTCAAAGATGGAGACTTACAGAGAAGTTTGCTGTCAGAGCATGGAAATGAGCAGCAGTAATGAAAAAGTTTATCTTGAAATCAGCACATGCACTTGTTACAGGACTCTGAATACTCTATTAATTCTTGTGGAAATGGGTTGGGTTTTTTTCCCTTAGCTTTTCCAGTGACTGTAATGCCTATTGAGTGTTGCTACCATTTGAACTTTGAATCCACAGTAAAATAATGTGAACTTCTTTTAAGGTGATTAAAAGCGATTCTTGTGTACTGGTTAGTTTTACACTATTCTCCTGACACTGTAAAAATTGTTTTCAAGCAATCACAGCATATACAGNCATTACCCTTGCCATGGGAACTGTAACACTGGACATCTATCTGTTGTATACAATCTTGGGATTGCACAAGGTGGCTTCTGTATGTAAATGTATTTATTTTATGGGGGAAAAATGTTATTTCGTGAGCATTCAGAATATTTCCCTTTTAGGAAATTAACTTGTATTTTAGCTTACCTGTGTGTCNTCAGTCTTAGTTCTTAGTGTTTAGGAATTCCCTTCAAGTATTAAAGAATGGGTGAAGTCCTGGTCATACAGTAATCTGTTTGAAATCTCCTATTGGGATAATGTTACTTGGAGGGAGAAAATGAAGCATATGCAGAATGAAGCTATTGGCTTCATGGGAACCATTTAAGAGAACATGGGAACATTTTAAGAGACAGACATATGCCAAATTTATATTAAGCAGTTTTAAAACTATAGTTTTAAACTAAAAATATTGTCTATATAAGTATGTGTAACACATTGTAATGTAACTCAGGTGGAATCATTAACTTGATAAATAAAACTTCCCTCAGTACCTTTTCAGTGGCATATGCTGTTATTTACTGTTCAGGTCACCACACTGCTTGGAAGCCCTGCTTCTGGACTTGAATCTGTATCCTAGCTGTTTTACAAACAAGGGATGATCTCATCTGTTCTCTAGACTTTAGAGGCAGTTAGTTCTTGGTGAGCTCACTCAGAATTTGGAGAAGATAAACTTCTCCCAAACATTCTCCATGTGCTGTGACTAGATTTTCTTTTATCTCAGCACACTTAGTAGCTGTGTGCTGCACTGTAGTCTGCAGAAGAGACATAGCCCAAGTTTCCAGTAGGGAAAAAACATCAAACTTACCCACCAGTTCCAAATGTTAGGGAATTTTAGTGTTTTATGCATAAGAGCAAAGAAAAACCAAGTTTTTAAGAAAAATACATATAGCCAATCGACATTGAAATACTTCTAGGCTGACTGTAGGTGTGAGTGATAATGCTGAATAGTTCATCTTTCGGCAAAAAGGTAAGAATTTATCTGAGCCATGAATTGTTCTAAATATGATTGTGATCAAGAAAAAGACTTCTGAGAGAAAACTGTCCTCAATCTTCTCTGTTTTAAATTAAGAATTTATCTTGAGTAACTTTGCAGACTTAGAGCATCCTACAGAATGTGTGAGACCATTATAGTTTTGACCATGTGCACATATAAGATTGTTTACGTTATACAAGCACATTACCCTTGCCATGGGAACTGTAACACTGGACATCTATCTGTTGTATACAATCTTGGGATTGCACAAGGTGGCTTCTGTATGTAAATGTATTTATTTTATGGGGGAAAAATGTTATTTCGTGAGCATTCAGAATATTTCCCTTTTAGGAAATTAACTTGTATTTTAGCTTACCTGTGTGTCCTTTTGAAACTTGCCTTACATAAATACAGCAAGGGAGAACTATAAGAGTGCAAACCCTTTTGCTACATGAATATTTCATTGAGATGTAGTGATTTGCCATCAGCCTAAAGGAGGCTTTGGTCTGTTCACACTAAGTCCCTCAACAGGGTGGAGGCTGTAGAAAAGGTAGGTAGAGGTTATCAACAAGCATGAAGTATAACATGGATTATATATGTTAACATATAACATATTATATAGTTACTAACACCATAGGGATTCTTTTCATATTCTCTGGTAGTCCAGAAATAAAGGGGGTTTGTTTCTTTTCTTTGTTTTACTTTGACCAACAGACTGTGGATGGACTTTTGTAATAATTTGAATGCTGCTTTTGAGCAACAAAGTTCTTTCATCCTTAGCAGGCATTTGTGAATCACTGCATATGTAATTTAGCTTGCACAGTGATTCTTTGCCATTAGTTTGTAAAAACTGCAAATTCAGCCTTCATACATGATGATCAGTTTTGAGTCATATTTTTTTAGTTTTGAATACATTTCTCATCACACTTTAGCTTTGACCAGCTGTTTCCTGTTTTTCCTCCCAGTGGTTCAGCTGCTGAGGAGATAAATGCATCAATGTTTCATTTCAGAATTAAAATTATCTTTATAAAATGATGGAAATGTAAAACAAGTAAGTTGGACACCATTACAAGTAATGTTATACTGAAATCTAAAAGATGAAGTATGCTGTACCTAGATGTTTCATATATTACAAAGCTTTGGCTGCACAGGGAACTCACTTGTTATAGAATAATTAATCCACCATCGGAAACACCAGGATGAAGCTTTGTGTGGGGAATTTGGGTGTGTGTGATGGAATTTTTCAAGCAGTTCCAAGTTTTAGTGTTTGTATGAGAATATTTTGATTTATCTGATATAGGATCTACATAATGACCTGACCATTACTTCATATGTGTTCTGCTCTGCCTCCCCCCGAGTTTTTGGACTGCTTTGGATAGAGGATATGTTAGTTTTTGTAATCATACAAACTATTTTTGAATTTTATAACTGAGTTTGTGCGTGGGGTTTTTTTGGAATAAATCGGGACAGATGTATCAGGCAAGACAGGAAGAGTTGGTATATTACCTGTCTGTTAGGACTGGCTTGTGCAGTACACTTTTTTGTTTATGCAAACTTACTCTATATCCATGCAGACAGCAGCTGTGTTTTGTCCTGGCTTCAGATATCTTTTTTCAGAACCTTTGAATGAGTTAGTTACTAACCCAAAAGGTGTTTATATATATAGTAATGAAAATAATGTTCCCTGTCTTCATATTTGAGGTTGGCACTGTGTAGGATTGTGAAAGGATGACTTGTTGACCCTTCCTTTTTTGTTCTAATGTAGCAGGCTGTTCTGTGGCATCCAGCCTACTCTGTCTCTTGCTCTTCTCTTGTCCCCTCTGTGACCTAAGTCACACCTTTAGTCTGTACCCTCTGGCATGATAGAAAAGCACAGAGACAGCTGATAGCATGTCAACTCCCATGGCCAGTGATTTCCCCTGGATTTAAATCAGGGCTTTAAATATTCCTTACCTATTAGGTCACTGAGTTTCTTATCAGTGAGTAGCAGAGAAGGAGCTGGGGCTTTGCAAAGGTCCCAGCTCCAGAACCTCAGAACATGCATTTGCTCCTCTGGAAAAAGTGCTGTATTCCTCAACTATTTTTTTTCTTTATGTATTTATAGGCCTTATCCCATACTGTTTTAAGGGCTCTGCAATCTTCTACAAATGACAGCCTTAATAGCATTTCCCCCAGGAAATTATCCAGCTGCCACCAGCTGAAAAGACTCAGTCCTGCTTCTTGCACTCTCTTAATTTCCCTATGGTTTTTCTGGGCTCCTTCTGCCCAGGTCCCTTTTTGTGGATTACTCTAAGATTTGCTCACTCTTTCTAGGCTTCCTGACCATGGAAGTCTCCATAGGGATTCTCATTAAATTCAGTGATGGGAAGGGGGAAGCTTTCTCCTCTCTGCCTTGAAAACGCTGGTTATTAATAACTCCCATTAACTAGTTTTACTCTTTTTACTTCAAGCCTATCAAGTAGCTGTTTGTTCTTGTCCCCTAATGCTGTTCTTGAACCTACTTTCATCTTGCTTACTATTCCCTAGGCTGGTGGTCTTTATGGACTCTCCTTTATCCTTCAATCTTTTGTATAGAGAAAAAAACTTTCCAATGTATTTCCCTTTAGTTCTCTGCTACTAGGTAGTATTTTTTCATAGTATTCACAATCTACTCTTCAACTTCAATAGTTAAGGCTGAAATTCCTTCTTCATGCAATTGTGTGGTCTTAATGGACATTCCTGTTTCTATGGCTTTAAGTCCAGCTTTGTTGAGCTCATATAACTTCACATGTGAATTTATAGCTATGTACCACTTATAACTATTATGTTTCAGTTTTAACTTTTTTTGTCCTCTTTTTTTCTGTGTTCTTTTTGTGGATTTTTTTCCTGTGAAGGTTAATAAACAGCCTTCAAGCCTTACACTGGGTGATTGATATGCAAATGGTTGTACTATTACACTTTTAGACTGCAGTTGGCTTTTCAAAAGAGCTGGTATTTTTGGCTGAAGTTAAATGTCTATTTCATCAAAACTATCATAGAGAGTAGTACATTTGTAAATTTTTTTTCTACTGTATTCATCGGGAAAAAAAGAAATATTTACTAATTAGTATTTATATTAGACATCCTTGCTGAATTTAAATTACTACACTCTGCAAAAAACCACAAGGAAAACAACAGCCAAGATGAAAGCAGATTCACAGGACATACCGATGTGGCGGTGACTCAGTGGATCTGAGAGAACAAAAACTGAAAAAAATCCTTTTCATTAAGGAAAAGACGTGGAAATTGATTTAACAGTAGTGAGCAGAATTTGCTAATGAGATATGAAAGGTAGTTAACTGAAAGAACTAATGAAAAGGAGCCCGTGTTCTATGAAAAACTTGGAAGGAAAATAAAAGAGATAGTTGACAAAGAGTCCTTTGAGTTTTGGGGCTTGAAAAATGTAGAGAGCAAAAACCAACAAAATCTTATTTCCAAACCTAACCAGAACTAACAGTTTTGCTGGTTTTCTGTGGAACTAAGACATATGTCTGTAGCCATATCTTACAGGCCACATATGTCAACCAGTGTTAGTGCTATTATGATAATTATATACACAGGTTGCACTTTCAAGCTGAAATATAAAGAAAATTAGTAGAATTTGGAGAAATTATTAGTCATCACTGGATTTCTAAATCATTGTGAACTGAGACACTGGCAAGGTTTGGTGTGACAAGGCCAAACGTGTGTCAAGGCTCAGTAGTTGGGCAATTTTACTAGTTTCTTGGGGATTTAATTGGATGGTATTTTATAGTTGTTTTTTTTCCTCAACAGTATTTTCTGCTGTGGAAAGTATCTGATGAACATAACATTCTTTTTTAAAAATGATTGTTAGTTTAAAAAATTCAGACCTGCAAGCAGAGTTACTGAGCCTCAAGTTTGATAAAAATCAGTTTCTAATTCTTACCTGGTCACCAAAGCAACTTAAATAATGAAATAGAATGAAACTTTATTTTGGAAAGCTTAGAATAAAAACGTTTCTTGGAAGACTAAAATGAGGCATATCAGAAAACACCACATCACTGCTGATACCTTGAGTCTCTGTGCTTTCCAGAGACTTAAAGACTTCCACCTCTCTCCCAGAGAGGAAGAGCAGAGCTCCCAAATTTATCTTGCTCATATGTTACCATTATTGTGGTAGCAGCAGTAGTATGTATGTGCACATACATACAGTAAGAGTTTTTGGTTGCTTAGGTGACACTGGTGTATCATTAATAGTATGTGCATCACAGCTTGGAAACCCATGACTGAGTCCATGGCTTGGCTGGATCAAATTTTGTAGTTTGGCTGAGATGAGATTATTTGCTTCATGTTCTGCTGATAAATACTATGTTGGCCCCCCAAAAGATTACCTAGACCATAAATTGTTTACAATTCTGGAGAACAGAAATTCTGAGCCGACATTAAAAGTAATTTTTAAAAAGAAATTAAAAGGAAAAGCCCTATGAGCATTGCATCATCATTCTGTAGTCTAACTTATGCCTGTGCCCCAGCCATGTTCATGCTGCCCTTTTTCATTGCCTCCCTCTCCTCTGTGATCTGCAGTGTAGGTACCTTTCAGGTTCAGATTTTAAACTCCTGATGTCTTTGTTATGGTTCTTTTGTCAGGCATTATGACTGCTTTTAAAACTGTGAGTGGCCTGAGGGCATTGAAGCCACTAAAACTGTGGTTTACTGAAACCTTGCTGACCTGGGCAGAGTTATTGCAGGGCCTTCCTCGCATACCCTCCACATCCATCATTTACTGTTCAGATTTAAAGGGGGGGAAGATACTGTTCTTCCTATTCACGTACTTCATCTCTTAGGCTTGTCCTGAATCACAACATAGAGCTTTTGCTTGTGGCTTTCTCAGCTCCAGCTGCTCAGGGGGGAATCCCACAGCTGTACAGGGAGTTGGAGCACCTGCAGCTGCTAAATGAGCAGGGGCTGGATGGCATTGTGTGCCTGCAGGATAGGAAAGCAAGTTCAAGGTTTCCAGATATTTATTTTTAAAAAAACACTTGCCATGTTGTTAGGCCAAATATTAAGGTATTAAATCCTTCAAAACTCCTTCAGATTGAGAACAAACTTCTTAATGACTTACCAGTTATCGTTGTGGGATAATAAATAATTTGAGGTGTATTTGTATAGAATAGATTTGTCATTATTGTGTAACATGGAAAGCTGTATTATTTTTTATTCTAGATACTTGTCTCATCGTAGATTTTTTTTTGTTTTCAAGAGGAAAGGCCCACAAAATTGATTAATACTGACAAAATATTAACTGAAAATTTGAAGCCACACTGTTTTTGGAAGATGGCATTGTTGCTGCCTGCAACAAAGCTGAACATTCTGCAGTTTAAATTTTTGTACTTTTTAATTTTTACCTTAAATAAAGAAGCAAACACTATAAGGAAGTCACTGGTACCAGTTTTTCTCTAGAACAAAACATCTTTACCTGGACTTTACCTGATTTTGTCTTTCATCTGGTCTTCTGTAGTTAGAGGACATCCTTATTAGTATGTCAGTTATTAACATGTGTGGTCCCACTGTTGATCCTCTGCATTTATTAACACGAGATTTAAGTAAGAATGAGGAGCACACAAGAAATTATATTCTGCATGTCCTGCAGTTTGATCATAGGATTTGGTTGGATGACATGGTTCTGGGACCATGAGCCTTTGTACATCCCTGCTTCAAAGTCTGGCCTATTTGCTAATTGATGCACGTTGCTGCTGTCCAACCAGCTGTTGTCATGTGGGCCAACATGGGGCCTTTGGCTGAGCTGAATACTGTGGATAGATACAATTGATTTGACTGACATCAGTCAAAGAAAGCATGAAGGTTTGAATTGTTCTTGGTCGGAGTTGATCCCCCAAAACAGGATGGTGACAATCTGAGAAAGCTTTGTTTATACAGTAGTTCTTATACTTTTTGAAAGTAGAATTCATGCTTTAGTGCTATTCAGAAAGGTTGCAGCCAAAATTTTTAAATGCAGGCGTTTAAATTAAACACAAAAAATTCATAATTAGTTTGCTGGATAAGATTATCACGACTTTCAAGGTACTGAATGCATTGTGTTTCTGACAATCAGACCAGCAACATTTAAAAGTCTTAGGAATTTACAGGTTTGATTTTAGTAGTCCAATTTGAGAATTTGGGCTAAAATTCCACTGGAACACTCTCTGAAAGTGTTGACAGGGCTTGTGCATAACTGTGATCACTGACTTCAATTTAGACCTGGTTTTCGCACACACACACATATATATATATATATGCACATACATATATTCAGATCGTTAGCAACTGTGAGTATGTGAAACAATACCCATAAAGATAAAATCATTGTCTTGCTGGAGTTCTTTTAACAATACAACTTCATTAGATAAGAATCTTTATACTGTATTTATGCTAACCCAGATCTCTGCAGGGATAGTTTTACAGGTGTAACCTTCCTGGTAGAATTGTACCAGCATCTCCTTGCTAAGAAAGCAAAGGCTAAGCTTTCAAAACAGCTCATAGATGGCTGTGTGTATTTCAAGTATGGAAACGAACTCATTTTTCCATACCTTGGCTACACAACATATATTTTCATTTGTTGAAACTGTATGAATTCTCAACTATTATTGAAATGTGTACATTAGAAGAAAAACAAACAGGAAAAATCTGATCTTTATGCCTGTCACTGAAGTTTGGCTATACTGGAAGTAAAATGTGAGGCACATGCCATCTGGTGGATAGAATTATTCATACAGTTCTATTGGTAATCTTGATATATTTGAAAAGAGGCTTCTATTAATGTTTTACATCCATTTCTATTCTCTGCTGCATTATTACTTTTAATTGGCATTGGTAGATATTTCTTAGTCAGAAGTAAAGGGAAAAAAGTCTGAAAACTGAAGTCAAAGCAAAATGGAATTCCAAACTTGGCTTTGGTGTTTGATTAGACAACTGGGGATAAGGAAGAAAAACCCCAATACCCAAATGGAAAAGTAACCATTTTCCTTCACTTCAAATATTGATTCAAGAGATTTAAAACTCTGTACTGCTTAGTTAAAGTTCTCATCTGATAGAGCTTTCTCAAGCCTCTGTCTCAGTGCAAGTCATGATCTGGTTGATGTGATATTTGCAGCCAGGTTGGATGTGACCCTGTGTGTGCACTGGCATGGCAGGGGGGACTGGAGCAGCCTGTCCGAGCTGTAGCTGTTGTACTGCAGCGTTCAGGTGCCTTTGCCTGCAGGCCACAATTACGTTTTTGCCAGCCATTTGGAGCACAGTTTCATGAAATAGCATTTTGTGCAGAAAGCCATGCTTTTCAAAATGTTAGACTGCCAGTAGGTGTGAGTGGAGATGGGACTTGGGTATTTTACAGACTAGATTAGGCAGATACAGTAAAGAGCTTGGCCAGTATTAAATATTTTCCTTTTCACACAGTGCTGCATGGGTCATGACTCCATGAAATACATTTCAGGACACTTTATGAAGTAGACATAGCATTGGATAACAATTGCAGCAGATTCTGATAGAGAATTTCTGTTATATTGGTGAACAGTTTTTATTCTTTGCTCTTTTGTGGACATGAAAGAATCTAACATCTTGTTATCTACTGGAAGACTGATAGTATAGCTCTCTCTTTTTTTTTTTAGATGGATCAACCCAAATATATAAAATTTCTTTTTTCTAAACTTATTCTTAGCCTATTAGAAAATAATTGAGGAAGTGTTTCATAATGTCTTTCATACTGTGATTTGCTACAGATTGAAACAAATATAAACAAGTTTGTGCTTATAGTCTGAAAAGGAACAAATTATTCAAATACATGGTAATCAGTGCATGTGTGAAACGGAATTGTCATCACTACATTATGTCATTGTTCCATGAGCTAAAAAAAAGGCAAGGAAAGAGCTGAAATACAACACAGTGGAAAAAACAGGTAATGCTATTGCTTCCACATGCTCCTGATTTCACATGGCTAGTTCAGGTACTGCACTGTACTGCACTACATTCCCAGTTCTGAAGGTTTATTAGTTCAGTCATGGTGCACAAACAAGAGGGAGATTTAATTGCACATGGAAGCATTCATTGTTTGTTTTGTTACTGGAAGCGACTGACTACTTTAGAAGTATTTTTAAAGATTCTTCTTGACAGCAAATTTACTTAGAGTAGACTCAACAGACTTATGATATGTGACTGCATACTTCACAGCTCTGTTTTCGTCTTGTAACTAATTTATTTCTCAACAGTCAAAGATAGATAATGTTTAAAAATACAGAAGAACAAGTGTTCACATTATTTGCAAAAATTAGAGCTGAAATGTTTTTGCACCATGGTATGAGAGAGCTTTTTCTGAACTAAGTTGCTTTGGCACTTTTTTATGTTGAATATTTCATGAAGGAAGAGCATTTGCAAGCTCACCTCCCTTTTAACTGTTTCACTGGTTGCAAAACACGTGTTCGTAGAATATTGCCAAAATGTCTGTAAGTTTATACTACTTTGCATAGTGGTGCATTCTTGCAGAAACATATTTATGCTACGCTGGGAGTAAATTGTCTGGTTTGTGCTATGAATATTACTGTGTCTAAAATGTTTTATATGATTATTTACCCTGAGAAAGCCTACAACACTTCAAAAGGTTCAACAAACCCTAGTGTCTAAAGTTGCTTTGAAAAGATCCTTTCTTATAAAATTTTTAAGCATTTTCCACATGCTGCTGTTTTCTTCCTATGAAATGCTGAATGACTCCTATCATATTATATTAAAAAAAAAAAAAGTGTTTTTCCCAATCTGACTGAGTTATGGTCAGCCAAAGGAGAAATATAAGTGAATTCTGGCCTCAAACAGGCCATTAAATTATGAGATTAAAAAACACAGCAAAATGAAACAGAGCACATGTGGGTAGGTATGTTTTCCCAGTGTTTGTTGGGGGGAGTGTTTTCATGGTATTTAAAAGGTATTCAAGGATAGGAATCCTTGAACAGGCAGTTTGTGGTATTATCTTCCTCCACTTTAATTGTAGGACTGGGCAGAAATTTTCTTGCTCATGTTTCCAGCTTAAGAGCACAATTAAAGAGGGAGGTCTTTTTCCATCCTGTGGGACCAAGCAAAAGAGTTAGGTCTTTTCACAGACTTTGTGATGTCTGTTGTAGGACAACTGGCCAGGATCCCACATTTTAGTTAGGAGAATAAGGTCCATGATGTATATGTCAAATCTTAGTTTTCTAAGATTCACCCTCTTAGCAGCTTGGGAATCTTCACAGAAGGATTTAAATTTGGAGTTTGGTGTTTTGCTGACTTTCTTCTACAAACCAGACAAAATAATCTTTTCCTATAGTGAATTTGTCCATCATGGAGCCAGCCTCTCTTTCTTTTTGTACTTATATGGCATGAACAGAGATGATATTTTCTCTCGGATAATCTTATGTCATGATGGTTATGTTTATATAAATATAAACAAAAAGAAGTTTTATTCTGAGGAAATTATCTGAATATAAAAGATTTATTCAATTTGCTTTGCGTTGTTGATTAAAAGGTCCTCTGTGTTCACATATATGTCTGAAAAACATTTAAAAACCTGTGTTCACTAAAATGTTGCTTTTGGCAAAATGATGAAACATTTTTTAATGTAAAGAGCAGTGCAAACACTAAATAGATAATATAAAAGAGCAATTTAAAATGAAATTCACATATTTTTTTCAATCTTCACTGCTATGCATTTCAAATAAGTCTAGGCTTTAAAGTTAGTCAAGGCTCAATACAGCCTGGGAATTTAAAAGAAAATTGGAATATCTCTCTTTTAAGTCTTCATTAGCACATTTTTAAATCAGGTTGCTTTGTTTTTTGTTGGAAAAACCTGATTGCTCATTTTACTTTTTACTAATTGAATAAGATTCTGGATAAAGCTTTTTTGCTTGCTTATACCACTGTCATGACTATAGAAAACAATTTTCCTACCAGCAGGTGGAATCAGATGAAAATCTTAACTGTTAAACACAGCATGTATTTGCTGATCCAGCCAAAAGAAATCATCTGAGTGACCCCAGTTTTGAACTTCACAAATAATAGCAGCCTTCTGGAAACCATTTAGCTAATAAGAATACAAATTAGATCAATAGAAAGTTAGTATTTATATTTAAGAATAGTATGACTTTGACAGTGGTTCCTTATATGCAATTTTGAAAAGTATTGCTGGATAGGTTAAGAATGTTCTCTTCTTACTTGACATTTACCACTGTCAAACTAAAATTTTCTCCTGGATGTCTTCTTACAGTCATATTGATTTTTTTGCATTGCCTGAGTGAAAAAACCCTCTTTTGTTCATATCCATAGGTTTTTGTAGGCAGTTTCTTTTGGGTAACTTTCTCATAGAAATTTAGAATTAAAATCTTTAAACACAAATACTGATCTATATGATATAAAAAAATAAGGCGCCAAAAACTTACAAACAGGTGAGCTTTGTAGACACTATTTTAGAAAATAATTCTGATCATATTTCTGATTTTTTAGTATTAGATTTATTCTTGAACCTTGTATGAAGAAAATTGGCACCGTAATTTGTTTTGTATGTCTGGGAAGCATTCATGAGAAAAAAGGGAATAAAAGTTTCCCGATTATATTGCATGTATAAAGTTTTGTCAGTATTAACTCTTTATTAATTTTGTGTATAATTAAGGTAAAAGGATTGTCACATATTTGTTTCTCTTCTGAAAAATCTGAGTTTGTGCACAAAAATTGGTCTAAGAGTGACTGATTCATACACCAGCTTTTCTTTACCCAAATCATTGAAAGAGGTGTGTAATCCCTAGGGAAGGTCCGGCAGTAGACAAAGTTTAGTCCAACCTTGTGGCTGTTGAAGGAACAAAGAGTGAGATGCTGATGTTAGACGTTACCAATTTTCCTTCAGACTCTTCCTCTGAATAGTTTTCATTTTGGAGATGTTATTTACATGCTTATTTTCTCCATGTCTGCTGTATTTGTAAAACTGTAGTAGTATTATGTGCCAATTTTGAGATACAGTTTGTTCTACTCTTGGGCATTTTGGAAAGTAAGAGAAAAAATTCACCCATCTAGTACTTGTAAAACTTTTCAATAAACTTTAGAAATCAGGGAATATACAGGAAAGAAAATGTTAAGGTCTTTAGTGATGGGCAATGCAGACTTTCCATTTGGTCTTTGCTGGCTATAAAAGTTGCAAGTTAGGTTTCAGCCTGTTTTTCTGAATTCTGCTGAAATGGCCTCCTGAATTTTTGTCTTCTTTCCTTCTTTACTAGTGTAATTTTATGAGCTGGAGAGTTCCCATTTATGTTCTTGGAGGAAATAATTTTTCATGGAAATGTTTTTCTCCTTTCACTGAGTAGGAGCTTTCCAGGGATGGTTTGGATCAAATAATACAGAATATTTGTGATGAAAACCATAACTTACTTGAGCTCAAAATGCAGCTCACACTTTCTCAGTGAAAACATTGGAGTACTTAATGTATTGCAAATGCATGTCTTGGTACAGACACAGGTTCCAAAATGTCTGAGAAACTAAAGCCCTTTGAGACAAACCTACACAGTCAAATTGAAAGGTATGTAGGAGAACTTGTAACACCAGAGCTCTGCATCTGGGTTTGTCTTCTCTGGGACAGACTTGGCAAGCAGACCAAAGTGGATACATTGGATGTTGTCTTCAGTATTTTTTTCCCCTAGGCTCTATACTGTAATACAATTCCTAGCAGATATGTGCTCTCTCCAGTTCCATTCAGGTGGAGAAGTAGAAAGCTAATGAGATAGGCATTTAAGGATTGTAGGAAATACAGAGTTTGCTTCTGTGTCATAGCACAAAGTTTCTGCTCTTTGCAGTGTCAAAGAAGGTCACTGTGAAATTAAAACTGTTTTAGAATTGACAGACTATTAATTAAGAGGTCATATAGTCAGTCTTCTGCAGAGATTGTTTGTTCTCTTTGGAGGCAAAACAAAGCAGAGTAATAGTGCACCTTCATCTTTTTGTCAAGAAAATCCTGCAGCTGGGGACAATGTCACCTTCTACAAAGCAGGTTGCACCATGTAGCCTTGTGCTGGCACAATAAACTCTAAACTCTCATCCCTCAGGCATTTTGCAGTGGTTTGTTTACCTAAAATCCCTTGACATTATTGGGAAAACATAGCTTTTCTTCCTTGATCTGTAAGAACAACAAGCAACAAAAAAACTGTTGATGTGGGCTGGAGGGAACAGTGTTGTTCATCTGCTGGATTCCACAGATGAATGGAATCTCTTGTAAATCTTCTCATGCTATTAGGTCTGTATGGGATGGCACTGGAAAATACTTGAAAAGTGTATTTGATGGGAAAAGCATTCTTGTAGACCCTGTGCTAAGATGAAGAGAGCAAGGACGTCTTATTAGTGCCTGACTCCTGACTGGTTTAGGCATGTCAGTACTTACCTCATGTCCTGCCTGTGATATTGGAGTTTCTGATGAGATCTTAGAAGTTACTCAGGCTTGACAACTTGAATGAACATAAATTTTTCAGCTGCCATCTCTCAGTCTTTCTTCTTTGTTTGTTTTTTTGTTGTTTTTGTTGTTTTTTAGTGTGTGTGTGTAGGGAGGCACTTTAGGGTGCTGTCAATTTAGTTACAATAGTTGACAAGCCTATTTGTGTAGAAAAGAATATGTTCAGGACCATAGGGACATGATGATCTTAAATTCAACTGATAGAGAGCATTACCAAACTATACATGGAATTTAAATGGTGTTTTGTTTTTCTACACAAACCCGAAATCCCCAAAGAGGAAAGGGAATTTCATTGTTCATCTGCCAGAAGTGCACTTAAATTGTATTTGATTAAATCTGTTAGGTTTAAATCTGTTGTTTTGTTGGGACTGCCAAGAACAGATTGGCTGTCTTGAAGTATTTCTTTGCATAGTGGATCATGCTGCATGTTAAAGAAGCTTAAAAGAGTAAAGCAGTTTCTGTGTTAGATGGTGTCAGGATTCGTACTATTTGGATAATGATATGGTCATAGGCACTTAAGAGTGAAGGTTTTATTATAGATGCCAGGAGTTAGGAATTTTCAGTTCAAATTATATCTTTCATTCAGGTGCTTTGTTCTAAATTCCCAAAAAACACTTTTGCAGCATTTGTACAGTAGTAGCTGTGAAAGAATGTGAACCTTAGTAGCATACAGGATATAGGTAAAGCTACGGATCTTAGAGCTGCTTAGCTAAATCCATTGCATATTTTTAAAACTTTATTTTTTTCTTCTGTTTCTTATCAGTTGCCGTCTTTCAAAACCATTTTGCTAAGAAACCATTAATATGTCCTTTAAAATGTCCATAGACTTGAAAATATCAATACATTATGAACTAAATGCCCATAGATGCTTGCCAGCAAACGTCAAGTTTATCTTGGAGTAAATTGTCTTGTAGTTAAGAAAAGCAATTAAAACTACTTGTCTGAACTTTATTATGCTCATTCATTATAGTAAGTTTCCTTAATTCGGAACAATGGTTATTCCCTTAATTTACAGTGGAAATAGAAGCTGCCAGTGGGACTGGAATGATTATAGTAAAGATGGGCATCTTTTCATTAATAATCTCCCAATAAAAGTGGAGCTTTCTGTTACGAAGAAAGTGGTTTTGCTGAAATGAAGGAACAGGTTTGTCATCTAAGACGTCCATTTTCTAAATATTAGCAGGTAGAACATCTGTTGATGTTCCCCTCTGCTTCCAGTAAAACATTTGGCAGGCCAGCAAAGGAAGAATAACTGGGTTTTATAACTTGTAGTTGCAAAACATGTGTAATGGTAGGGGATTGTTTTGAGAACCTAATCTGTTCTGCAGAACTCAGGGTGGTTAGAAGTGTATCCAACATGTTTTCTCTAGGAGAGGATCTTTAAAGATTTATATGATATGTCTCTATCAAAGATTCTGGATTTTGACAGTTGCATTTCAATAAGAGGTAATCAGTAGCAAGGAAACAGAAAGCAGAGTGTATGTACCTACTACATTGTCATTCAGTGTATAAACACGCTTGTTATTGGTATAAAATAGGCAAGAAGAGACTACAGCTTTTCCTCTCACTGATTATCCATGTGGTCTCTCCTTCCAGCATACTTTTTCCATTGCCCTTTTGCTCAAATGTGATTGATTTATCTGTATTTCCAAATGATGTGATAAAATTGGTGTATGTGAAAGAGATGGTTACCCTATTCTTTTCATGCTTGGTAATTCCAGGAGTTTGTCTTGCAGACACAAATCTGTACAGGAAAAATGAGCCAAATTTTAGAATATCCTGAAGTCATGCCTTTTCAATCATTTCCCCTGAATATAACTGCTAAGGTATTCTTCTGGTTTCCAGCACTTGAAAATATAAACAACAAATTGTTAGTGAAACAAATTAGTGAATTTGGGTACTAAAGCAGGTGTTACAGTATCAAGGCAATACCAGAAAATCAATGATTAGAGCTAGCCAAATTATTTTTTCTGAAGAAAAGTTCCTTACATATAGTCATTGTATGATATTTCATTATTTTTAGTGAAAGATTCTAGAGAAAAATGGATACAGCATATTCCAGAAAGTCTTAATCAACAGAAGTATGCATATGAAATTGTCTTTGCTTTGGTTTTTGAGACAGTGAGAAAACTGTATTGTAATGCCAGTACTTAAATGGCTCTAATGGGCTGATCTTTGTGATGTTTAATGAAAAGGTGTTGTGAAGTTTTGTAAAAAATTTCAGACACCTCAGCCATTTCCTGCTATTTTTGCATTCCTTGCCTAGATGACATGTTATATTTAATACTGATAGTCCTGATAAGTAAATAATATTAAAACACTTGTTACGTTTTTTTCACAAATCATTGTATCTGTTTTCTGTGAACATGAACAGTGCTCTCTGCCAGGTACCCCTTTTCTGTACTTGTAGCTGTTTGTTAATTATTGTAAGAGAACACTGAAGAAAGCTATCAGGTTTTACTGATAGTTGGATGTTTTGCATGTTTACTTTCCCAGCACTCTAGCCTTCAACTGGAGCATACCTTTTCAGAGTTTCTCTTTTGTGTTAGTGTTTCCGTAAGTATAA
>WEIV01023065.1:0-45517 GCA_013390005.1 Calyptomena viridis
GTCACCGAGGTGCGGGGCCGGGAGGGACGCGGGGTTGTGGCGCTCGGGGGTCGCTGCCTGCACCGCGCCCTGCGGTGGTACCTGGCGGGCCGGGTGGGGTCTGAGGGCTTCTGTTCGCTGCTGCTTGTGTGAGGAAGGGCAAGGAATTTGTTGCTGTGAGGGGGGTGAGGTCCTGGAGCAGGTTGCACGGGGAGGTTGTCGATGCCAGGCTGGATAAGGCCTTGAGCAACCTGGTGTGGTGGGAGGTGTCCGTGCCCGCGGCAGGTGGGGCTGGGACGGGATGGTCTTTCAGGTCCATTGCGGTCCCTTGACGCTCTGTGATTCCGTGATAAGGACTCTCCAAATGCAGCGCGTTTCCTTATCCCGATGGGGCTGATCGCTGTGCGGTAATTGCTGCTTGATTCATCGGGTACCTGTGACGCACCTGGTTCAGCTTTCCTGGTGTCACTGACGTGTCTCTTGGAACTCAGGAGGCCAACAGGGTTTGTTTTCTTTCTTTAAAAAAATAAAGGGGGTAGAACTCATAGAATCACAGAATGGTTTGGATTGGAAGGGGCTTTAAGGATCATACAGTTCCAACTCCCTGCCATGGGCAGGGACACCTTCCAGTATCCCAAGTTGCTCCAAGCCCTGTCCAGCCTTGCTTTGGACACTTCCAGGGATGGGGCAGCCACAACTTCTCTGTCAGCCTGTCCAGGGCCTCCCCACCCTCACAATTACGGTCATCCTGAGTTGTGCAAGATGCAGCGGTTGGGGAGCACTGGTTTGATGCTTTCAAAAGAACCCTGAACTTGGCCGTGTGCCCACAGGGCCTCTCCTTTGGTGTCCCCGCTCACGGGCCGGGGCAGGTGAGGTTCTTGTGTGCAGACACAGCCCTGGAGTCAGGTCTGCAGCCGGGGCAGCAAACCCGAGCTGTGCTGATTGTCACTCCTGTTCCAAGTGAAAGCTGCACGGACCCAGGGGTGCAGACTTAAGGAAATGAATTCTGAGGATACTTGAATTTCAATACATGCACATGCCTTTTCAGAAGCTTACCGACTTTGTACGGCCCCGCTGCCTGTTGACAGGTTTTGCAGAGCTGGAGCCGCATTTGCTGTTACTTCGTGCTTTAGAAAATGGGTTGTGGTGGGTGTGAGTACTTAATGACTGTAAGCTGATCTGGGCATAGAAATCTTGCTGGGGAGGACTAGGGTGAGGCGGGGAGCGTGGCAGAGCCACGGCAGCACGGGGAGGTGGGGAAATGGGGACACTGGTGTCGCTGGGAGCTCAAGCAAGGGCTTGAGTGATTCTGACAAGTGGCACCAGGCATTGCCTCACCTCCTCCTAAAGAACTGCTGCCTTCCTCGAGAGGGAAGTGCTGGGAATTTCTGAGCCCTGTCCTTGCCGAGGGCACTGTTGTGCCAGGCTGGGTGCTGGGAGGGCTGTGTGGGGCAGGTGGCATCTCCCCGGGCACTCCTGTGCCCGGCTTTGTTCCCAGTGCCGTGATGCCAGACCCGCCTCAGACGTGCTGCTTTGCCTCTGGAGCTGCTTCACTCAGCTTCAGTGTAAATTAAAAAGTCTTGAGCTATCGGAGCATCGTCCAGGAGCTTTCAGATCCCTGAGAAAGGGGCTGCTGCCCTTGTGCTGAGGCTCCCTGGCAGCCCTGGCAGATGTCCCGTGTCGTGGGAGGAGATGTTTGCACCCAGGCGCTATTTTTCTTCCCTTTAGTATTAATGTTTCTGAGGGAGTTTTGCAAGAGTTGTGCCCTTTCACCCATTTACAGGTTTTCAGTGTTAAACTTGTTTCATTTCTTGCCTTGGTGGCGCTGCTTTTATGATTAACTAATCTTGCGTTTAGTCGCATATCTCGAACTCGTTGAATAATCATGAGGACCTTTGTCCCAGATTTCCGTAGCCGACACTGGGAGGGGGAAGGGGGATTTTTTTTATTTTTTTTTTTAAGAAAGCTTTTTGCTGAATCTCTCGTGACTAGAGAAACCTTGTTTATGGTTTTTCAGGGCAGACTTAAAACATTCAGTTCTGTCCCACTTGAAGAGAGGCTTTATTTTCTCACACAGACTAACAATAGAAGGCTGTTATTAGCCAGCCTTCAGTATTTAACCAGCTCCAGTGTAACAAAATCCCTTTCTGTCTTTTGCTTTTTGAAATGCTGTAGCTCGGGGATGAGAAAAGTGTTACTTTGGCTCAAGAAACCATGTGTCATTCTGATTCTTCCATAAGGGCCATAAAAAAAGAATGTAGGAGTAGTAAAAGTTCCTACGTGGTAGTAAAAGCACTAAAGCCAGGAGTAAATAAGGTAAAAGGCCAACTTCTTCCAGTCACGGCTGTTGTGGGGCCATACAGAATAACTGGGAATAGAATTGAGCAGTGAAGAGCATGAGTGCACTAGAAACATGATCTAAGGAGGTGTTAGATGATACAGCAGTCAGAACATTTCAGTTCATACAGGAGAAATTCTTATGTTGTGAACCATAAACAGACACCGACTTTTGCATACACGTGTTCACCTTCAACTTCTAAAATGTGTTGTGTTGTTCATCAGCTTGGAATCAGTTGAGTGGAGATGGTTTGTGTCTGGTTTGTGTCTGGTTTGCTGTGAAGCCGTAGGGACTGGAGGCTTTGGCAGAGGAAGGCTGTACCTGGTGGGAATTGCCTGGAGCTGTGCCCTGGGTGGATGTGCAGGCAGAGAACGTTCTGGGCACACCCGGGGGCACAGAGGTTTCCATTCCCTGCACTCAGGGACTACTCGGCTGTCCCGGTGTGCTGTCACACCCCAGAGATCAGTGCGTTATCCCAGACCTGGAAGCGAGGGGAGAGCACAGCAGTGACATCTGGATTCTGTGGCACAGCTGGGGAACTGGAGGTTCTGGTGTTCCCCCTGTGCTGGAAGGCAGAAGGATGTGTTGTTTTACCCAAGTGAAAACACAGGGTTCTAAATATTGCAATTTATAGAGTCATGTAATTTATAGAATCACACAGTGGTTTGGGTTGGGAGGGACCTTAAAAATCACCTAATTCCAACCCCTGCCATGGGACACTTCCACTGTCCCAGGCTGTTGCAGGAGTGGAGCTGAAGTGCAAATCTCACCCAACTCTTCATTCACATTAGTCATCCCCATTATTATGATTTGAAATAGGCTCTTCCTCTTTGTTGTTGTAGTTTAAGATCTCCCTGTTTTTCTGGGTGAAGCTCATATTGATAATTCCTCCCCCCTGGGAGCTGATAAAGCTGTGGTGATTTGCAGCTACAAAATCTTAGTGTTATTAGTCTTGTCACAAGAAGGAAGAAAAAAAAAGTCTAGTTTTCATTTAATAAGTAAATATGAATGTCTGAGAGATAGACAAAGGTATTTCTAAAATGCTGTGGTTTTCAAGGTGTGATTTGAGAAGCACATCATGCAGGAATATTCAGAATTGTACAAAGTGCAGACATTTCTGACCTTGCAACAGAAAATAAGGTTAGTATTGTTAAAGAATGACAGGCCTGCAGTTGATATTGTTAAATGGAAAAAATTAACAAATTTAAAATTTAATTTTAAAAATTTAAAATGTCCATATTGTTAAAATGGAAACAGCTCTTTAGTGGTACCATTAGTGACAGAGTAATGTTCCCTTCATGTCATCTTTGCTTTTAGATTTGAACTCAGCTCAGGTTTCTCACTTGCTGATGTCAGTGCCCTGTTTCCTTTTTCTCCAGCCATCTCAAAATTGTGATGTATGGGTTCAGTTTCTACACTGGAATTATAAAATATTTGGCAATTTCCTTCCTGTTCTATGCAGGTTTTATCACTGTAAGAATTTAAAACAACTACGGGGGGGGAAATTAAGCAGAATGTGTATTTTGTAGATACAGACTTCTGCTTGCTTTAAATAATAAGCTTTAGTGTAACATTTAGAACTTCTAAGTCTTTGGAATAGACAAATGTTTTTGCAGAGGAAAGGGTGTTTAATAACACTCTCGGCTCTCCAGTAAGCAGAGATTATTTCTATGGATATAAACAAGACCAGATTCTGAGTCAAAGGTGGTGAGACTGACATTTTTTGAAGAACCTGCCTCTACTTGCTGAGAGAAGTAAGTGAAAGGAGAAGTCACAGGATAGTGGCTTAGCTTCCAAAATTCTTGCTAACATGTTGATTTTTCAAAAGAAAATATTGATACATGGGATTACACAGTTTTTCAGTCATGCATGTTACTCTCAGCAAGGCAGGAAAACAGCTTAGAAAAATAAAATAAAGGAGTGGGAAGACACGGGATCTTGTAGCTGTAAAAATTCCTTTTCCTAGAAGGCTTTTCCTTTCAGGACAGGAGTGTAATCAAGTGATGCTCCTGAAGTTTTTGTATTTGCCATAGTCTAGTTTGTATGGGGTTCTCTAAAGGCATTAGGGAAGTGTGAATGTCCCTGTGATGGAGCAGTTCTCTACACTGAGAAACCTTTTTTTAAGTAAGGTCCTAAATTCTATTGTTTCTGGCCTTCTCTATCTTTACAAACATCCTTGGTAGTGGGGCATATTTGGTATATTTGGTATATAATGTATCACCAACCTGATGAATTGACTGAGAAGTAGAAAAATCACAGAATATCAGCCCAAAATATCTCCAGTCTGAGTAAGAAAACAGGTTTAAACTGCAGCAGAGGATGTCCCAGTTCTAACAAAGCAGAGTGAGGAGCCCAGTGTGGAGCAGCTCCATGCTTTGCACCAGCACCAGCTGCTCTTTGTAAATCAAATGTTCTGCTGCTGTTTGGAGCCCAGACACCTTGCTGAGGTTCACCTTCTCCTGTTCACTGGGGCAAAGGCTCTTGCAGCCAGCAGGCCAGTTCAGAGGATACTGAGAAGTGAAAATAGCACGTGGTTTTAGAGCAAACTGTGTCCCAAAAGCACGACCAGCAGCAGGGTTTGATCAGTAACAACTCCTGGGACACTTCCTCTTTTCCAGGCTGCTCTTTTCCAGGCTGCTCTTTTCCAGGCTCCTCTTTTCCAGGCTGCTCTTCTACCAGGGCTGCTCCAATGACTTCTCTTGGACATGGGGCACGTGAGGGAAGGCTCTGGCTGCAGAACAGTTCTGGAAGGCTGATGCTGTCATCACTCCCCAGCAACATCACAGACCTGAGCGGTGACTCATTAAAAACTCGAAGACTACAACGTTCATTTACCAGGGCAAAGGGCAGCAGACCTTAAAATCCCTTTGCCCTGATTGTTGTGCTCCTGTGGAGCCTGTAAATAAGTGGGATTGCCCAACCCAGGTAGTGCTGCTTGGGAAACGTGACGGTGAAGTTCACTCGGATCCTCCCCACGCAGCCCCTGCCAGAGGCCACACAAACAAGCTGCTAATCATTGCCACGGTGCAATTCCTGCCCTGTCTGCACCTGCCACTGCAAGGAAATTCTGGCAGAACTGTGCTAAACGTCGGAATTCCATGAACTTTTCCAAGAAAGGTCTCTGCCTCAGCGCTTTGGGGATGTTTGTTACAGGCACAAACGTGGCAAGTGTTGTGCAAGGCTCGTGCCAAAGTGCAGAGTGTGGGACAGATGAGAGGAGGCACAGGGGGCAGCTGGGACGTGGTGACCTGTTTAATAGTGACCTTAATCACCACGATAATTACAGTTTGGTTCTGTTATTGAGGATGTCTGAGGCCACTAGTTCATACAAAGATGACTTTTTTTGAGTAGATGGGTCTTTATAAATGCAGGATTTGTATTTGTGGTATTTGTTTTCCTGGTAAGTGTTATCATATGCCTTGACATGGTATCAATGAAACCTTTGGCCTGTATAAATTTGATAACAATGATTTGCTGTGTGTTTTCATGTTGCCAGATATCTTTTGCTGAAGGTTCCTGGCTGGCTTAGCCTCTGTGGAGGTCATCAGTGTGTGGTCATCACAGAGTGGCTCAAACTTTTTTTAATCTCTAGTGAAGTACAGTTGGTTTTTTTAAAAATAAATCTATTTAATATATTTAATATGTTTATTAAATTTAATATTTAATATAGTTGATATATTTATTGTACATAAATATATTTATATACAATAAATATATAGCAAACGCTTTAATTATAAATATATAAAAAGATTTAATAAATATATAAAAATAAATATAAAAATATTTAATTATAAATGTTAATTTCTGTTCTTAATCCAAATTATATTGATAACTATGGTAAGTTCAGTTACATGAGTGGGGATACATTTGTTCCCACATTAGAAAGCCACAGTTGTGGAAGGATCTCCTGTAAGCTGCCTCTTGGCTGGCACTGCTGGGAGGTACTGGGGCACTTGCTGGGTGCTGGTGCCTGACCTTCAGGTGCTGCAAGGCTGGAAAGGTTTGGGAGAAGTGCAGGAATAATGTCCAGGGTCGTGAAACCTGATAGAAGGAGAGATTTTTCAGACATAAAACCACAAACAGACTTATCAATGGAGAGGTTAAAAAATGACTTGAACACAATCACAAATTGGGAAAAGATGCACTTGGACCTTTTTTAAAAATAAAAAAAAATATTTTTTTTTAAAATAAAGCTGATGAGATGAATTTATCAGGTGGTGTCAGGGCTGGCAGCTGAAGTTCCACAAATGCTGAGGAAGTGCAGGCTGTGAGAATGACCATAACTCCTCTCTGGAACAGTTCCCAGTTGTGGTTCCAAACTGGATGCTCTTCCATGAAATAAGGGATGTTTTGACACGGGGATCTGGGAGTGGAAGACCATTGCTGGTGCTGTGCATGGATTTTAGTGGTGCTCCAGCCTTAAAACACACATGGGATGTAGTGGGAGTGTTCCCAGGCTGAGGAATTCCTGGAGTCAGGGGTTCAGTGCTGAGGGATCAGGGCTGGCACACAGGGGGACACCAGCATTCCCAGGGTGGAATATCTGGGATATGCAGCAGCTGAGTTTCTTATGGAGCAGATCAAACCCTGACAGGTGTTCCAGTACAAACTGAAACCCACTGCATTTAATTATTTGTAATTGGAGGACAAGGGGGATTAATCAGTGGGGTCAGCGTGAATATTTTCATTTCANGCTCAAACTTTTTTTAATCTCTAGTGAAGTACAGTTGGTTTTTTTAAAAATAAATCTATTTAATATATTTAATATGTTTATTAAATTTAATATTTAATATAGTTGATATATTTATTGTACATAAATATATTTATATACAATAAATATATAGCAAACGCTTTAATTATAAATGTTAATTTCTGTTCTTAATCCAAATTATATTGATAACTATGGTAAGTTCAGTTACATGAGTGGGGATACATTTGTTCCCACATTAGAAAGCCACAGTTGTGGAAGGATCTCCTGTAAGCTGCCTCTTGGCTGGCACTGCTGGGAGGTACTGGGGCACTTGCTGGGTGCTGGTGCCTGACCTTCAGGTGCTGCAAGGCTGGAAAGGTTTGGGAGAAGTGCAGGAATAATGTCCAGGGTCGTGAAACCTGATAGAAGGAGAGATTTTTCAGACATAAAACCACAAACAGACTTATCAATGGAGAGGTTAAAAAATGACTTGAACACAATCACAAATTGGGAAAAGGTGCATTTGGACCTTTTTTAAAAATAAAAAAAATTATTTTTTTTAAAAATAAGGCTGATGAGATGAATTTATAAGGTGGTGTCAGGGCTGGCAGCTGAAGTTCCACAAATGCTGAGGAAGTGCAGGCTGTGAGAATGACCATAACTCCTCTCTGGAACAGTTCCCAGTTGTGGTTCCAAACTGGATGCTCTTCCATGAAATAAGGGATGTTTTGACACGGGGATCTGGGAGTGGAAGACCATTGCTGGTGCTGTGCATGGATTTTAGTGGTGCTCCAGCCTTAAAACACACATGGGATGTAGTGGGAGTGTTCCCAGGCTGAGGAATTCCTGGAGTCAGGGGTTCAGTGCTGAGGGATCAGGGCTGGCACACAGGGGGACACCAGCATTCCCAGGGTGGAATATCTGGGATATTCAGCAGCTGAGTTTCTTATGGAGCAGATCAAACCCTGACAGGTGTTCCAATACAGACTGAAACCCACTGCATTTAATTATTTGTAATTGGAGGACAAGGGGGATTAATCAGTGGGGTCAGCGTGAATATTTTCATTTCAGCCTTTTTAATACAGATTAAAACCTCAAAGTTTCCATCCCTAAGACGTCAGAAGGGGCCCTGGGGGAGCTGTTGGAATGGCTAAGCCCAGGAGGGTTTGGCCTCACATCAGATGATGTCCCTCTCCTGCAGGGCTGCCCCACCTGCCCTCTGGCAGCACCTACTGGGCACTGGGGCAGCACTGGGAGAGCTCTGGGAACTGCTCCAGTCACAGCACAGCTCTGAAGGAGGGGCAGAGCCATCCCTGCTGGGGTTTGTCCTTTCTTTGAATATTTACACATTTTTTCCCCCCAGCTAACCAAAATAAAACCGATTCTTTTAATAACAGCTGTTTGTGGAGATAGAAAAATAACACGAGTGCTATTGCAAAAACATCAGACTGAAATGGGTATGAGATTGGAAACTGTTGCAGTCTTTATTCAATAAATATTTTCTTTGATTCCTGTTTGTATTCAGAGTTTGTAATGGAGGTTATTTAGGTTCCCAGTGAAGAGTGAACAGTCTCCTGTCTCTCAAAACCATGTTAAAATGTAATAGAGGCTTTTTCTTTCTATATTCTTGTTTCTGTAGTTCAATTTCTCTTAAATTAGGAATGTGACTTTTTCATGGGAAACATTGCTGTGGGCAGGGAAGTCAAGTCTGAGAACTCTTTACAAGGGATTGTAGTGACTGGACAAGGGGGGATGGCTTCAAACTGCCAGAGGGCAGAGATAGATGGGATATTGGGAATAAATCCTTCCCTGGGAGGGTGTCAGGCCCTGGCACAGGGTGCCCAGAGAAGCTGTGGCTGCCCCAGCCCTGGAAGTGTCCAAGGCCAGGTTGGATCCCCTGGGACAGTGGGAGGTGTCCCTGCCCAGGGCAGGGGTGGCACTGGATGAGCTTTAAAGTCCCTTCCAACTCAAAACCAGCTCAGCCAAAGCATTTAGGAAGGAGGGGAAATCCTATTTTATTAAAAGCCTTTCCTATTCTCTCTCTCCTGCAGTGGAATCTCGTTTGTGCCAATGACTGGAAGGGACCCCTGAGCACCTCCCTGTTTTTTGTGGGCGTCCTGCTGGGATCTTTCATATCAGGACAGCTCTCAGACAAGTAAAGTATATACCAGAGCTGCTGGTTCTTTCTTTGATGCTGGTTTGTAGGAAGTTCTTGTATGTCAAGTTTCCTGTGTCTTTCTGCAGCTCCTACCATGTCTTTGTTCTGTGACCATCCAACCTGAGTCTACACAGAATGTGTGGAGAAACATCCTGAACTAGAACAGAATGTTACAAAGATTATTAGTGGGTGTTACCCTTTTCTGTTTGTTTTTGCAATGAAATCACACTGGAGCAAACTGGGTTTGTGCCAGAAAACAGGTGTAGGAGACACGTTTCATCTGGAAAAATAGGTCAATGGCATTCTTTTCTATTTACTTTGGACTGTGGTCTAAGGAACACCTGAGGCTTGTTTTCATTTTTTTTAAGTCAAATTTAAATTTTTCATTTTATAAACACCTGTAGCTTCTCTTCCTCCTCATCAAATACAGCATCCAATGATGTGCAAAGCATGAAGCCTGTTCATCTTTATTCAGAGCAGGCAAGGCTTTCTTGCTTATCAGTACAAACATTAAAAAAAAAAGGAAGACACCATTAATTTTTGTGTGCTAACATTTGTTTTTTGGTGTTTTTTTCTTTTTTTTTAAAGCCCAGTTTTTCTTATTCTCTCCTTGGCATTTGCTATTCAATGCATTGTGTGCTGTCTTCCTGATTCCCAAAGAACAACACATGGTCCTCTAATTTGCTCATCCTTGTAGAATTTCTGTTTCCTTGAAACATCATCTTTATGCCACAAATCTTGTAGCATCATTTAGGGCTTTGCAGAGTTTCCTGCCCATCAGGGCAGTGATTTTTCAGGGACTTGTGTTGTCAGTTTTGAGGCCTAAGTACCTACTTGATGAAAAAGCTTAAAAAAAGAACAAAAATAGGTAGAGAAATTTTTGTAAAGCCACCTTTAAACAGCCTAGAGCAAAAATTTATATGTCATCATGATTTTTGCTTTGTGTACTTTTAAGTTAACTAAGACCATAATATTTGATAATGGGAATGTGAATTACCTCATGAATCTGAGATTTTTTAAAAAAAAATACATTAATGAATTTTAAAGTAATTACATTTACCTTACATTTTTAAAATGACATTTACTAACTGTCCAAAGTACCAATCTTGAGCTCAGAGACAGTGATCCTTGAAAACCACCCAGCCCTCATGGGATTCCCTCCAGAGCTGTATGCCAGGGGGTTTTCCAAGCAAATCCCTGCTCAGGCTGGTGTTTTGCATCCCCAAATTCCCAAGGGTGAAGTCCAGCACTGTGTCCCTGTGTGAGCTCCTCACCCATCAAAGCTGGCACTGAGCTCCAGGAACCCCTGGGCTTGTCCTGCCCCCTGTTTTGGGGTGGTTTTGGGGTGGCTGAAGGTCCCAGGGTGGCCTGTGGACACGAGGGGGTTTCCTGGGCTGTTTTCTGGCAGTGACCCCCCAGCCATGCCCTGCTACCCCTGCCCATCCCTCCCCAGGCTCAGCTCCTGCCTTCCAGCTGCTCTCCCACTGGGGATACTGGGGAATGCATCCCACTGGGAGGTGCTGGGGAATGCATCCCACTGGGGATACTGGGGAATGCATCCCACTGGGAGGTGCTGCTGGGGAATGCATCCCACTGGGAGATACTGGGGAATGCATCCCACTGGGAGATGCTGCTGGGGAGTGCATCCCACTGGGAGATGCTGCTGGGGAGTGCATCCCACTGGGAGATGCTGGGGAATGCATCCCACTGGGAGATGCTGCTCCTCTTCCCTGGGGGGACCATTCCATGCTGGTGCTGCTGCCAGGGGCTCCTTGCCAAGGCTCCCTGCCTGCTACAAGTGTGTGTGTGCCATGGTGGTCACAGCAGGGCAAGCAGGAGCTGTTCTCCACTCAATCCTCACCTCCTGCAGCCCCTTCCCGGGGGGACACAGATCCTCCTGGGAGGGGCAGCAGGAAAATCCTGGCCAAGGAGGATGTAGCTGTTCTGCTGCAGACAGGGCTGGGCATGGACAGAATATTTGGGGGCTGTTGTTAATGCCTTGGGACCCCCTGAGGCTCGTGGCACTTGGGAGTGGGGTGGTGGCAACTCAGGCTGGGCCAGGGCAGCTGTTTAGTTGAGTTTAGTTGAATTTCTTTTATCTTCTTTCCTTTTTAATACTTTATCAATAGACCTTTTAGAGTCCCTTAGTTTGGTTCGTTTTTGAACCAAATGGAATGAAGATTGCAGTGTGGGATCACTGACAGCTAAAGCATCCTACAAACCTGAGTTTTCTCTCTCTTCCAGAATTTTTCTTTCTTTTTTTTTTTTTAGCATGCTGATCTGTGCCATGGACTGTGTGCTCCTTCAAGGAGTGTTAGATGCTCTTGCACTTCCAATAATTTGCTCCTGATGATTTGTCTCCCTGCTCATCCCATCAGTAAGAAAGGGATAGTGTTCCAGCACATAATTAAAGACCATTTAACTAGCAGCCCTTGGAATATTACTTTCTCTTAAAAATTTTTTAATGTATTTAATGTATTTAGAATATTTGTCACATTTAGAATATGTGTCACATTTCCTGAACCTCTCCTTTTTGCAGAAGTTTTGCATCTCCATAAATATGTGTATAAATAATCTTATTTTTCTGTTTCTGAAGATTTCATTCACGATGTTGTATAATTTTTTTTTCTCCCCTTTTCTTTCTTTTTTTAATGTGTCCATGGAAGGTTTGGCAGGAAGAATGTGCTGTTTGCAACTCTGGCAATGCAGACTGGCTTCAGCTTCATACAGGTCTTCTCTACCAGCTGGGAGATGTTTTCAGTGCTGTTTGTGCTGGTTGGCATGGGACAGATATCTAACTACGTGGCAGCATTTGTTCTGGGTAGGAAAGTCCTGCTGGGCACAGTGTGTGTTCTTTCATCTTGTGCTTTTCCTGCTCCTTTCCACTACTGGCTCAGGGTTGATTTGTTTTCCCAAGCCAGACTGTTCAGTGTGGCCTTGCCATTAATGGATAACTTGTCTTCTCCTTGGAAGTCTCCAGTTGGGAGAGGTGCAATTTGAATTAATTCTGTGGTTTACCATCCTAAAAGAGTCAAAACCCCAGAAAGTGATTATTTGAAACAAAGTCCATCTTTTAGTTGGAGAGATAAGACATCTAAGACATGATTTTTCAGGGATTGGAACTAAATGATCTTTAAGATCCCTTTCAACCCAAACCATTCTATGGTTCTGTGATTTTTCAGGGACTTGTGTTGTCAATTTTGAGGCCTAAGTACCTACTTGATGAGAAAGCTTGAAAAAAGAACAAAAGTTTTTGTAAAGCCACCTTTAAACAGCCTAGAGCAAAAATTTATATGTCATCATGATTTTTGCTTTGTGTACTTTTAAGTTAACTAAGACCATAATATTTGATAATGGGAATGTGAATTACCTCATGAATCTGAGATTTAAAAAAAAAAAATACATTAATGAATTTTAAAGTAATTACCTTACATTTTTAAAATGACATTTACTAACTGTCCAAAGTACCAAATGGGGGCCAGAAATTTCTTTTGGGCCAAGGAAGGCCAGTTCAGGGTGCAAGCAGTGCTTCACTAACCCCAGTGCACAGAGCCTGCTGCAACTGCTGGAATCTTCTTTGATTTCCATGGAAACAAGGAAGATTATATTTCTTTCTCTGTGTCTTGATCTGCAGGTCCCAAAACATTTCAGAGGGGGACATTGACCCCTGTTTGTGCATTTAATTCCCCTGCCAGTGGCCTGGCCTGTGTTAGGGACCAACATGGATTCACACTTGTACCCCAAACTATTGAGGTTTTTTTGTTAAATAGCCTCTTAGAAGGTGATGCAGGTTGGAAACCTGGTTTAGGCACCTTTGAATTATTCTTTAAAGAAGCTGATAACTCTCCATAAGCAGGAGAGGACAGTGTGGAGATCAAGCTGTGGGTGGTTGTTGAGAATGTTTTGTGCTATCAGGTGGTTTCAGCTCCTCAAGTAAAACGTGAGATTCTAAAACCATAAAATTACAGCACTATGAGCTGCTTTGAGCTCCAGAAACACAATGTGGGGGTAATTCTCTTTCTTTTATACACACAATTCCCTGGGTTGGTGCAGGGAATGGGAATGCTGCCTCCCACACTGGATGGCAGAGGCTCTGTAGTGCAGCTCGGGGGATTTTTCATTAACCACACTGTGAAATAATTGAATTAAAATTCCCTCTGCTGTTCGAACAGGCACAGAAATCCTTGGCAAGTCCATCCGTGTGCTGTTCTGCACCCTGGGGGTTTGCATATTTTATGCCATCGGTTACATGTTGCTGCCACTCTTTGCCTTCTTCCTGAGGGACTGGCGGATGCTGCTGCTGGCACTCACTGTCCCGGGGCTCTTCTGCATCCCTCTCTGGTGGTGAGTACAACTAACCCACAGCTCTTCAGCCTTTACAAGGCCCCATCTGCTGGTTTTTGAGACCCAGACTCCAAGGCAGTGAAATTCAGGAACGGGCAGGGGAGGGATGGATGTTGTGTCCTCTGCCCTTCCCTGTGGTTTTGCTGTCAGCCCATGTGTGGGGTGTGACTGATGCCCCCAAAACCTGCTCTTCATTTTCTGTGGGCTCCTGTGGTGGTTTGACCCTGGCTAAATGCCAAGGACTCACACACACAGCCACACTCTCCCACTCCCTTCCCTGCTAACAGACAGAGGAGAGGAAAGACTGAAGAGGTTTCACAAGTTTGTGATAAGGACCATAAAAAAGCTCATCATTAGTTATTTTACAGGCAAAACAGGCTCCAACTTAAAATACTAAGGATTTATTACTATTTTCAAAATCAGAGCTAAAGAGTGAGAAGCCCAATAGATCTTACAGCCACCTTTTCTCCCCCACCCCTCCCTGTTTCAGGGATCTCTCTTCTTCCCCCAGCGGCCTGGGGANGCCCATGTTTGTCTGCCTGCACTTTTTTTCTCCTTCTTAAATCTGTTATCACAGATGTGTTCCCATAACTCCTCATTGGCCTGGCCTTGGCTCCAGCCTGGAGCTGACTGACATTGGCTCTGCTGGGAATGGAGAAACTTCCAGCAGTTTCCCAAAGAAGCCTCCCCCATGGCCCCTCTGCTAACAAGAAAAAAACCTGGCCACCAAAAACTACCACAGCTCCTATAAAATGAAGTGTTGCACATGCAATGAAAACAACAAAAAAAAGTCAGTAAAACTCATCCTTCTGCACCAGCTGAAATCCAGGGGCTGTGGATTGAGGGCAGAAGGAGAGCCCAGTTATTCTGGGAAGCTGGGCATTGTAGGGTGACAAAGGTATGGCAAAGTACACATCTGTGACACTTCCATGTGTTCCTCTGTAGCTGAGAACATGCTGCTTTGTGGTGGCATGTCAGTCTGGAACAGTCCACGTGGTGGTGGTGTTCCTTCACTTACACTTGCAGTTCCGTTTGTGATTCCATCCAGGTTCTTATGCAAAGGAATGACTGTGAATTCTGCTCTCTTTGCCTTTCTGTGACAGTATTTACAGTTACTAATTTTATGTGTGTTATTCTCTAAGGATGTGCTTCTTAATGTACAGCTGCTCGTGTATTCCCATTTCTGAATTTCTTTAATTGAACTCTCTTCCCATACTTGGAATGTTTGCGCTGCTCTTTTTTTCTGAGTCATTGCTAATTCCTTCTGTGATCTATAAAGGCTTGTTAGTCTGGTCTTGTTCAGTAGGCTGGTCTGCTCCCATAAATCTGATTTCTGTTGTCACTGCACTAATTCCTGCAAGATGTGGCATGTTCTGAGATCTTCCTGCCTGGAACAATGTGTGTGCAGCAGTGCTTTCTGTGGAGAAGCAGGCTTGTTATTCTGAACCTTCTCTGCAGGGTCATTCCAGAGTCTCCACGGTGGTTGATCTCCCAGGGGAGGTTTCAGGAGGCAGAAGAAATCATCCGAAAAGCTGCAAAAACAAATGGCATTGCAGCCCCAGATGTAATATTTGACCCTAGTGAGGTAAGATTCATGTAGCAGCCCTGCTGTTTGCTGGACTTATTAATTTCCAGGCAGGTGAATGGAGTTGTGCCTGCACTGTGTTGTGCTTCTGAAATGGGTGAAAGATCATCCTTCTCTGCTGAAAAGCAGAATAACCTTTCCCTCCTTCATTATCACAAGATTTGCAGCCTTTGCTGTCCCATTCTCATAGGAATGTCAACATGCCTTCTAATGCAAACATCTTTTTCATGCAGTTTACAGCCACCTTTTTCCTTTTAAACTCCATTTTTGGGGGGAAGATAATGAATTTGAGGTACCTGTTGCTTAGTGGTCTAAATACTTGTGCCAAAAAGCTTCCATGCTTATTCAGCCTCTAATATAATTCTAGAAAAGTCTAACACAGCACTAATCCTGACCTTCTTAGGATAGATTTTTTTCCTAGATTTTCATTAGAACATGGTTTTTTCTTTTCCTTTTTTTTTTCCTTCTTTCTACTCATGCTGTAGCCATGAAAACTCATCCATTGCCAGCACTGCAGCAGCAGAACAGAGAATAATCTCTGGCTCCACCAACTGCCTAAGGTCACTCTTCCTGGAATAGTCTCCCTTGTTCTTAGAAAGAAGCCCTGGCCTGGTTGCTGTCTCTGAATGGGGCTGGACTGAGAAACAGCAGAAGGCAGAGTCAAGAGCAGGGATGTTGTCCCAGGAAACCCTGGACCAGGGGAAAAGCTGCCTTTGTGGGCTGGAGGATGTGCTGCTAATTCTGACAAATCCTTGCCCACCAGCTTCCAAAAGCACATAGTGCCACTCTGACCATCCAAGGGGGATGAGCTCCATGAACAGGCACTGCTTAAATCAGAAACTCTGCCCATCTCTTTATTTTTTGAGTTAAAGTAACTCTGTGGCCCAAAGGTGTGTGCAGAGCTTTTCATCAGTGGTCTGGTCTCGCTGTTCTGGGGTCTGAAGAGCTGCAGAGCAGGAGGCTCAGAGCCTCTCTGGAGCCTTGGGAAGCTTGTTTGTGCTGCAGGAGGTTCCCAGAAATCTGGGTGGCCCTTTGCCCTCGTGCTTTTGGAATGGATTTGGGGATGGAGTGGCCCTCAAGCCCCAGCAGCTGGAGAGCAGCAACTGCAGAATTGCAGCTCCAGGGCTTTCAAACCAGTTGGGGTCCAGCAGGTGACTGGTCCCAAAGCAGCTGCAGGGCACAAATAGGGCCTGGCTGGTTGGATTATCCCTTAGGAGGGGGATAGAAATGTTTGGATGAGAGGTTTCATTTCATGGCATGGTTTTGCCTTCCCTGTCCTTCATTGCTTCTTGTTCCAGCCTGTCCTGATAAGGATTATGTTGTCTGTTTATCTGGCTCCTAAAAGGCAGGGTCCCTTTTCCTCATCAACTGACTCTGAATTTTACTGTTCCTGCTTTTATTTTGTGGTTCGCTTGTTTTTTCTCCTTTTTTTCTCTTGTTTCTTGGCAACAAACAGTGCCAAAACTGGAGAGCACTTAGAAAAAAGGTCATGTGATTTATGAGAAAGGGCTGTGAGCTGTGCAGTGACTGCAGTTTGTGTGATGGAACTTTGGCTTCAGGCAGAGTCAGCGCTATCAAACATGAAGAACTGTTTGCCTTTTGTAGAAAATGGGATTTATGAAAGCAAATACATTGAAATTTGGCATGTACCAGACTGCTATCTCATCCTCCAGATCTTCAGAACTGACAATCACTTACAATTTTCACCTGACTGCAGGGGTTACACAAACTCCATGTTGCTTTATCAGAGTTGATAGTTCTAATCAATGGAATTTGTCTTCTTAAATCACCTTTTCCATATTTTGAAAAATCTTTCCCTCAGTCCTTCTTAGGGGTTAAAGTTCTAATTAAAAAGAAATTCTTCCCTTTTTTTACAGTCTTACCAAGCACAAAAATTGGTTCCATGCTTCATGGTTGAATATCTTTGTGTTGTTTACATGGAAGTGGTTTTTTTGTTGAGGAGCTGGAAAGTTTAATGGGAAAAGGAGAAGTTTGTTGTCTTTTTGTTTATATTCTTAGATGATCTCAAACCCAGACTAGATAATGCTGGGCATTCTTCAGCTCATTAGCCAGTTGTCTCAGTTTAAATACATTATTGCTGGGTCCAGTATGAGGAGTTATTCACTAACTGTGTCCTGCCTGGTTTAATCTTGTTATTTGCTGCCATGTCTTCAGGAGACATAAAGGACAGTTTATGACTTTTTTTTGCTGGTCTTTGAAGACCATTATGGAAATTTTAAGATGAAACACTCTCCTTTTTGTCAAATATCTCACCATCCTTGTTCTATTCTTGTGTGAGTGCAGTTGATTTGCCTCATTCTCAAGGTGCAGTGCTCAGAGCTGGGCAGAAGAACCTTGTTAATATAAATACATATGACATATAAATACATATGAACACGAAATATTCAGTGCCCAACCACCCTCTGGGGGAAGAACCTTGTCCTGAGATCCAACCTCCCCCTGACACAACTCCAGGCCATTCCCAGGCTCCTGTCACTGGTGAAGAGACTTTCAGTCTAAATTTTAAGTGACTTTGAGTTAGGGAAGTGGTTCTAGTTTCATAGATAGTTGGCTCTTAGAGTTTATATGTGTTTTGTTAAAAGTGAGGCACCTGTTCCAACATATCAAAATACTGAGGTACAAGTTGGGGGGGACTTATTTTCATAATAATTATTTTTGCAGGAAGTTAAAGTTTCCATGTTTTGTTTGTTGTTTGCTTTTTTTTACAGCTGCAAGATGTGAATTCCCAGAAGCAACAGACATACACCATTTTGGATCTAGTGAGAACCCGAAATATTTTAACCATCACCATTATGTCAATACTGATTTGGTAAGCAAGTGTGATTCAAAAGTATGGAACTTTAAACACTCAAGTATTCTGGAGACATATGGACAAAACCAGCTCAAAAATCAGTGACTTGCTGGCTGAAAAAGCAAAGTTCTGGTTACACAGGTGCAGAAACACATCTGGATTGTTGTTTCTCCCTGAAGAAGTCAGACATATCCTGACCTGAGCAGGAATTGGATCAGCAGTGATGTGTGGGATTCCTGCCTGATCCTGGGCCCTGGGGAATGCTCTTGTGGCTGTAACAGAGTGTTCTGAGAGGCATGAGACCCCTGCTCAGGGGTCTGAACATGAGGCCTGACTTGGGGGAGAATCTTTCCACCTCTTTTATATTGGTTCTTAAAGGGATAAACCTGCCCTTGAGGTTCTGAGCTGAGCCTTCCCTGGACTTTGCTGCTCTGCTCTGTCCAACTTGGTTCTCCCCAGCTGGAGCCACACTCCAGTTTCATTAACTGGTTGTTATTTTCCTGTACTAGAAATCTCAGAGGACAGAAAGCAGAGAGGGCAACCTCCAGCCTGCCAGAGGCTGTACAAGTGAGGTTGAATTACTGCATGTACCTAGAGACTTAACCAAGAAGGTCCCTCAAGTGCTCTGGAGCCAACCAAGTCTGTTTGCTGTCTTTTTGAAGAATGTTCCTGTGCTTTAGTGAGGCAGAGCCTTGGAGTTCAGTCCAGTGACCTGCCAGCACACACAAGCTGATGTGGCATTTTGGGTCAAAGGATGACTTGGCTAATATTTAAGCCAGATTCTCTGGCCCATCACCAAGCACAATGCTACAAACACACCAAGAAAGGAACTTGTGCAACAGCTTAATAAGAAAATAATGTTGGTTCTTTTCAGGAATGTCAGAACTGTCTATATAATGTCCTGCCTTCAAGTCCAGTCAGTGACTCACCTTTAGTTGGATGTGAGATTCCTCTGCTGCTGCTCTGCTTGGATAGAGCAGCAGCTCCTGGGCACAGCCAGTTTTGCCTGTGTGGTTGTAGAAATCAAATGCAAAACCTGTTTGAACAGCATTTCTGGTAGGATGAAGCAGCTGAGAACAGTGACAGGGCAGTGTGTTACCCATTCTGTGCACTCAGTAACCCATGCTGAAGGGTTTTTTACCACATCATAGATGGAGTTTTATGATAGGCAGGAAGAATCGTGGGCAGCTGATTTGCACAATCTTGGCTTCTCACAAAAAAGGTGTGTGAAAGAGGATGGCTGCACACAGCAATATGTGACCTTTACAAAGTGCTGAGTGTTCTGTTAATTCTGAGTAAGTAACAGGCCTTTAAACTATTCCCTTTGCAGGGTTTGCACCAGGGAAGAGGAAGTTTGGCTTCTTGGTAGCCTGGGATGTGTAAACACCACTAAAGTTTTCCCACAGAGCATATAACTGTATCAGGGTTTGCCAATGTGATAAGCTAAGGCAAAGTGCTACCAAAAGGGAGTTTCAGCATCACAGTTTATTGTATATAAAAACAACTCCAGGGAGTGCAGGGCACGTGTGTGCAGGGCACAGTGGTGTGAGAAACACTGCAGAACTGCTGCTGAGAAGAATGGCTTTAGGGCAGGGCAGCACAGCACAGGGGGCTGCCCTCAGCTCTGGGACCTCACACCTTCCCAGGGACACCAAGTGACTTTATTTTAAACAATTGGACCATGTGCAGTGAGGAGGAGGAAGAGCTAATCTTTAGTCAGTGATCCACTTGGTGCTGTGCAGGGATTTGCTCCAGGTTGTGATATAAAGGTGCTGAAGGAGATGAATTGCTGAGTGCTCTGTGCCTCACCTTTGCACATGGACACGTCCTGATCCAGTGCCTGTTATTTTATTTTATTTACCATGTTATATTTGCTTGTGAAGCTTAACCTTCTCTTCCCAGCATCTCCCAAGACACAACAGGCTTTGTCTCCAAGGCCAGTTGTGTGTTTCCCAAATCCCATGGAAGCCAGCCCTTATCTGGCAGTGAGCTGAGATGGCAGTGTTCCAGGCACCCAGCCATGCCAACATGACTGGGATGCTGCCCAGCCAGTCTGGGGCATGGCACAGAAAATCCTGGGCTGTTTGGGTCTGCCAGGATGCCCTACTGCTCCTCTCTGACTCTATACATAAAGCATGGAGTGTAGTTACCCAGAAACAATGCTCTCCACCCCGAGCTCCCTGATAAACATGATGGAAAGCTGCTCCAGGCCTCAGCAGCAATAAAGTTCAGTAGCCCAAACTTCCAGGCTAAGGCTGTAACCACTAGGAGTGGGCAGTGCTGCATCACTGCAGTGTGAATGATCATCACTCACCTGCCAGGGTAATACATTTGATTTGATTTCAAGAGCAGCTTGAAAGATCAAAAGCATCAGCACGGTTTAATTATTAACTTGGTGTTTCTGAAGGCAGCCCTTGAGCTGAATGAGTGTCAGGTGCTGCCTTTGCCTCCCACGCTCATTTCTGTGCTCAACAGAGAAGAGTTCAGGGTAAGCTCAGGCAGGGGAGATTTGTCTGACGCTGTGCCTGTTCCTTTCAGGATGACAATCTCTGTTGGCTATTTCGGGCTGTCCCTGGACACCCCAAACCTGCACGGGGACGTGTATGTGAACTGCCTCCTGTCAGCAGTGACCGAGGTCCCGGCCTACGTCATCTCGTGGCTGCTGCTGCGCAACCTGCCCCGCCGCTACTCCATGGCTGCGGCCCTGCTGCTGGGGGGCTGCGTCCTGCTCTTCATCCAGCTCGTGCCTGCACGTAAGGAAGCCTTGGCTGCTCCCCCTGCTCCGTGTCTGCCCTGCTCTGACCCGCTCTGCTCCGTGTCCCTGTCTGACGGGGCGCGTGGAGGGAAAGGCTCTGAGGATGTAGTGGCTGCTTGGTGTGGGAGGCAGGGAGATAATGGTTGAAGGCTCAGCTCCATGAAGTTTTCTCAAGTATTTATTGAACTGCTTGTGTGGTGGCATTCTGAGCATAGCAAAGCATTCTGCTCTTACCTACCCAGCAAACTCGGCATCCGTGCCCTCCAGAGAGTTATGTGGTGGGCCTGGGCAGATGTCTCTGCCTGGTTGGTGTTCCACACCAGGCAGAGGGTCTGCTCCTCAAGGGGTCTGCAAAGTGTCTGCTGCTTCTTCCTACACAGTTAAAGCTTATATATGTCAGACTATATTGTTTACAAGAAGCATCCAGTGACCTGGGAAAAAGGTTTTCCTTGTCCAACCACGGGGATGAGGCCATGNGGGCTTCTTTAAAGAGTTGCATTCAATGGAGTCATTTTTGATCTGCAGAGATGCTTGTATTCAATTAGTGTTGATAGTTAAAATAATGTGTGGCAAGTGGAAAAGAGGGCCAAGGATTTCCTGGATCTCCAACCAGATGTATCTTTAGGCCACTTAGATTAATAGGGTTATGGAGTCATTACTGATAATAATGTTGATTATAAAGGGGGTGGTGTTGCCTGGGACTCATTTACAAATCAAAAAATACACAAAAGAGACCTGCAAGAACTGCCTTGCTTATTTTACCCAGGTAATATGTGTACTGCAGTCTCTTTTTTTTTTTTCCTTCTGTCCTTTGAGTCAATTGGACACTGATATGATCTGTTTTGATTTTCAAATCTAACTGTCCCAGTTAAAGTCAACCCAGCTTCCTATAATTAAATTATTGACTTGTAGCTAAGAATGTTAATGAGAAACCAGAGCAGGAAACCAAAAATAACTTGTTTTAAATGTTTAACTTTGTTCATTTTATTAAAAAGGGATACATGGCATTGTTTGCAATAGCAGAGATGTAGCCCCTGAAATCTGAAAGGGCCTCAATAGTTCTTGCTCTGTTCTCCTTATTTTTCAGTTGGCAGGAAGCTCTGTGCTCAAAAGAAAAAAAATGTTGATTCCTAGTAATTTACAAATGAAAAAAAAATCAAAAAAGAACTTTGCTTATGTTTGTGGACACGTACAGGGAAAAAAAGACACCAGATACTGGAGTTAATTAGGCAGGAATTATACAAACACAGAGGAATGAAGGGATACCAGGACTTGCCAGAGCTTTATTAAGTCCTGACCGTGTTTGGATTTCAGAGGTCCGTGCACTGTCCATCCTGCTGGTGATGGTGGGGAAATTTGGAATCACATCAGCCTTTTCAATCGTTTATGTTTACACTGCTGAGCTCTACCCAACTGTGGTGAGAAACATGGGAGTGGGAGCAAGTTCCATGGCCTCCAGACTGGGCAGCATCCTGTCCCCTTACTTCGTGTACCTCGGTGAGTGCCGTGTCTGCAGAGATGCTCTGGGACTCCCAGCCCTCCTCACAGCCACTGCTGCTCCCTCTGCACTTCCTACAACTGCATTTGTGACACACTCTTGGAATGTCAGCCTGGCATGAGGGTTGCTTGGGTTGGGTTTTGCTGTGAAAGCAGAAATCTTGCACAGGTACCTCGATACAAACATTATCACAGAATCAGAGTGGTTTGGGGTGGAAGGGACCTTAAAGATCGTGCAGTGCCACCCCTGCCCTGGGCAGGGACACCTCCCTCTATCCCAGCCTGGCCTTGGACACTTCCAGGGATGAGGCAGCCACAGCTTTCTGAGCAATTATCAGAGATTTAATGCTGATTCTGCCTTTTTTTTGCCTTTGTATCCTGTAGGTGCCTACGATCGATTCCTGCCTTACATCCTGATGGGGAGCCTGACTGTGCTGTCAGGAATTCTGACACTGTTTCTGCCTGAAAGCTATGGGATGCCTCTTCCTGACACAATTGATCAGATGCTGCTGGTGAAAGGGTGAGTGGCACCTTCTGATCTGGACCCTCCTGTGCTCTGAGTGCTCCTGTCTAAGTGTGGGCACAAGGAGGGCTTGGGTTTGGCAGCACAGGTTGAAGACACAAAAACTTGGCTGGAATCCTGGTCCCTCTTCCCAAGTGTGTGACTTCATATGTTCATCTCTCAGCTCCAAATTTATCATTTTACTCTGATGACTTAAAAGTACATCTGAGAAATGCATTTAAAAGTCTGTTGCTTTATCAAGGTACAGGGGCACGTTGTGGGTTGTAATCTATCTTTTGAGGTTCTGAAAGTCTCATAAATGCTAAGGGAGGGCTGAACTCTTCCAGTTTAGTTCAACTGACCCAAAATGGCATTGAGAGCATTTGGCTCTGGTTGAAGATGGCACATGAGCACAGATGGGGTGTAAGAAAGTGTCCAACAGAAATCAACAGGATGTTAAAATTAGGAGGCTGTAACATCAAACAGACTGATTTTTTTTCTCAGTTCTCTCATGAATTTTATAAGTTCTTTTCTTTTTTTCTTTCTTTTTTCTCCCTCTAGACTAGAGTACAGGCCTCCATCTAGCAGCACAAGGGACACCAAGGAGGAAGAGGAAAATCCAGAGATTTTGAAAAGCACAGCTTTTTGATGGAACTCCTGTGTACTTCCTGGTGGACTGAAAGTGAAATGGACTTTTCTCCTAAAATTCATTCTAGAAAGGGCTAGTGGCAACACTCTGTTTCCTGCAATTTTAACCTTATTTATTAATTTAAACACTGTGTTCTGTACATTCTCTTTTTGTATGAACATAAATACTGTGTAGCCTTCCCTGAGATTTTGCAGCCACAGTTGTGCTCGTGGAGCAGCATCTGATCAATCCTTTGTAACTTTATGTGTATAGTTCAGCTGAAAGATACTTGAAAATGAGTTCAAGGGCTGGATTCCTCAGTGAACCTTCTCCAGAGCTAATGCACATCAAGAAGTAAAAATTGCCAGAAAAAGCTGCTCATTGCTTTTGATTCCTTGACTTCTGTCTCTGGACAGGAAATTTATTTATTATGGTGAAGGTTATGAGAAGGTGCCTCTCTGTCATCTTACTCAAATGACTTTGCAGGTGCTGAATTTGCTGCCAAATTCAGAAAGATGCAAAGAAAGATTCTGAGAGTTAATTCTGACTTGGTAAGTTTAACTCTGCAGAGACTGAAAGGATTGTCTTGCACAAAATATTTAGCACTGAAGTTTTGCTCACAAAATTCATTTGATTCCAATGCTGGATTTCAACTGTACCTTCTTGGGGAAGTTGTTTACATCTGACCTTGGATGTGGCCTGTTTCCAGGCTGGATTTATTCTAAATAATGCAAAAGGTTTCACCTGTGTGTAGAGGGACTGGTGTTAGTTTGTGTGGTGGAAGTTTCATGTGTAAATTGTTTAAATGTTTTCTGTGCAATTTGATGATGGAAACAATTCTCCTGTCTGTGTCCTGTGCTTTTCCCACTTGTGCACATTCCCACGCACACAATTAATGTATTTAGTCATCAATTTTTGTGTTAATTATGGCACTGCATTGACCTCCTGGTGGAAGGTACTGAGAGCAAAACTCAGAATATTTCTGGTTCTCAATCCTCAGTGTGAGGTCTGCTGCTTCACTTAACTCGTGTAATCAGTGAATTGCTTTAAAATTGTTTCAACAGACCCACAAATCTTGTTGACAATCTGCCAAGAAATTGTTCCTGGGGCTGTGGAAGTGCCCTTGGCATTGCCTGTGTTTCTTTAAATACACAATATGTATGTTCTGCACTGTGGGCTGTGCTGTGCTGGTTGTACTGGGACAGTTGTGAGTGGGGAAAGGCTTCTCTCTCGTGGCACTTGTGTTTTGTTCTGTCTTGTAGAGACTTAATAAACAGCCTAAACCTTTGTAGCCAAAGCTCTTGGGGCCTTAATCCACTGCAGGGAAGTTTTGCATTTTCCTGTGGTATTTAAATATATAGGTGGCATTGGCTGATTCCAGTCTTTCATTAAGCAATACCCCAAATCCTGACCCTGTAACATCCTCCAGCAGTGGGACTAAAGTGTGCCTTGCAACAGGAGCAAGAAAGTAGAAAACCGTGTATAGACTAAAGTTTAGTTTGGTTTGGTGAAACTTTTCCTACCAGTACCCTGAGCTCTAGGATTTGCTCTGCTTTTCCTGCATTTTCCCACCTCCTTATTTAGGATTTTAATTTCTGGATGCAGCAGAAAGCTGCTCAATGTCCCCAAGTCAGAGAACGACACCAAGAAACAGTTTTGTTGCACATCAGCTTTTCCAAAGAAAGCAACCCAAAGGTTGGGGCAGGTTCAGTGTCACTCTTGTTGAGTAGGTTGACAAGCCCTGGGCAGGTTTCAAATGCAGTGTGTGATTTGAGGCTGGTGCCAAAACTGAAAACCTGGATTTGCCAAGCAAAGAACACACTGACATGGGCAAATAGATGAGGAGAGTGCATGGAACAGCCAGTCCCCCTTCCCCAGCCCACTGCTGTCTCAGGCTTACAGTTTTTTTTAAATACTCACTGCAAACTTAAGAGTACGTTGTAAAACTTGGTACAGATAATTTTCTTTGTAAACCCTGTCCAGGAACTGCAACACTGAGCAGCAGCTTCTTTTGTGTGTGTTGTGGAACCATCTGATAACCTCAGGAATCTGAGGCAAAACACTTTGAGCTGCAACTTCCTTGTAATGAATTTGCCAGTGTAAACAACCGTGTCCCATAAGGCTCTTCCTGTAAACAGCTTCAGAAAATATCCTAAAATGTAAGATACGTGTTTGCCCGATACATTATTTAGTCTGGAAATTCCAGTCCTAAAGTGCAGTGTCCAGTTAACATCTGAAAGAGAGATTTTTGTTCTTGAATATTGAAATATTCTGGTGTTTACTAAAGTTCTTTGTGGGGTTTTTGTTGTTATTGTTGATTTGGTTTGTTTTTCTAACTCTGGACAAATTGGGGAATTTCCCAGTCATGACTAATACAAATCTCAGTGGTAATCACTTTGTGTCAAAAAAAAAAAGGTTTTTTCCCTTGCTTATGTTTTTAAAAACATAAAAGTCTGAGCCAGAAATATAGAAAATATTTAATATAGCAGCCTGGGTTATTTTGTGTTCACTATTTTATCCTGCTCTTTTCAGGTTTATCTCTAAAACAAGGACCTTGTCCTAGTGGTTGGTGGAATCCAGCTAACAGGTTCAAATTCCCTGAAGGAATTTGAGGGAGTATTTCAATACATGTGGTTGATCCCTGCAAACAAAATCTAGGTGAAAGGACCTGATCCAGTTTGGGATCTTGGTGGCATCAGTGGTGGCAGCAGGAAAGGTTTGGAGCACAGAGGACGAGGGGAAAGGGACACAAGTGACCTTTGGGGAAGGAGCTGTGAGGAACCTGTGAGCTCCTGGTGCTGTGGAGGAAGATGGAAGAGCCTTTGACAGTGAGACTGCCCTGAACCTGGGAAATGCTCGTGCTGGGGGTGCCTGCAGCCTGTGACAGCAGCAGCACAGCCTGTCACCTGGGGAGCAGCACTCCCTGCCCACTGCAGAGTCTTCACCAAGGGAGAGCTGGGAATGAGGATCCTCTCCTTTCCAGCTCTCGGGATCACTCCTGTCACCCAGGCCATTCCTGCTAATCCTGTGACTTTGGTTTCTTTGCCTGCAAGTGGAAATACCATTAACTCCAAAGGTGCCACAACTCCTCGTGATGTTTGTGCTCCTCAGTCACTATTTCCTAGTCTGAATATCCTGACAGGGAGTGTAATGCTGCCACAACACCCCTGAGCATTTCACCTTCCACAATCAGGCAACTTTGGCTGATTTCTGACACTAGTTTTGTGAAGAGGTGTGAACTTCTGCCCCCTTTCTAAGTGACCATTCTGGGGGGGGTTCATGGCCAGGGAGTTGGACTGCAATACCTATTTCAGTATTTGTGGAATTGAACCTTAGCCCTGGCAATTGAAAATTATTTTCTTGAAGCACAGAATCGACCCAAGCACCATAAAGCCTTACTTAGAAATGCTTTGGGGAGAACTTTAAACCAGTAATGGACACAGCCTTGTATATAGAAAGAGATATAAATTTCTTCTAAGAATGTAAATATTCCTAGCTGTAACTAGATTGACTCTTACCTTAGTTTTTTATAGAGAAATGCTTGTTATTTGTAAAATTCAGAATAAAAATCGTATCTGGAATTACCTTTAAAATGAAGCAATTTTTTCCCCCCATCTTCATGTTTAGAAACATATCCCAGAACCTTCTGAAAGGCTGTTGGTGTGAGGTTTCATTGTTTAACAGCCAATCTGAGATCTCCTGGACTGACTGTACACTGGATCCTGGTGTAAGGAGTCACTGTGTACATCCAAACAGCAACAGTCCTGCACCCCCAGGGAGCCCAGGGCTGCCAGCAGCTCTTGTGCAGTTCCCATCCCTCCCCCAGGATCCAAGGCCAAGCCTTCCCCTTACTGTTCCCATCCCTCCCAAAAAACCCCAACAAAACAAAACAAGCCCTTTTAAGATGCACGAGCAGCACGAGAGGGGGGGATTCTGCCCCTCTGCCGAGGTGGGACCCCAGCTCAGAGCTGCCTCCAGCTCTGGGGTCCAACATCAGAAGGACATGGAGCTGCTGGAGCAAATCCAGAGGCCATGAAGATGCTCCAAGGGCTGCAGCCCCTCTGCTCTGGAGCCAGGCTGGGAATGCTGGGGGTGTTCACCTGGAGAAGGATCCAGGGAGACTTTGGAGCCCGTTCCAGAGCCTGAAGGGGGATGGAGATGCTGGAGAGGGACGTGGGACAAGGGATGGAGGGACAGGACACAGGGAATGGCTTCCCAGTGCCAGAGGGCAGGGAGAGAGGGGAAATTGGGGAGGAATTATTCCCTGTGGGGAGGCCCTGGCACAGGTTGCCCAGAGAAGCTGTGGCTGCCCCTGGATCCCTGGAAGTGTCCAAGGCCGGGTTGGACGGGGCTTGGAACAACCTGGGACAGTGGGAGGTGTCCCTACCTGTGGGAGGGGGTGGAATGAAATGATCTGGGTATCTTGCAACCCAAACCAGGCTGTGGTTTCAGGTAAAACCCCTGGTGCCTCAGCAGCCCTGTGGTTTTTCTTAGATCTGGAGTCATTCTGTGCAAAGCCTGTGAGCAACATTGCACAAATGTTTCTGCCTGTGCAGATACAAGTGCTGCTGAGAAGAGCAAGAAAAACCCAGAAACAGAGACCACACTGTGCAGAACCAGTAGTTCCTGGAGAGGGATGTCCTCGGCTGCAGGGAGGCAGTTTTTCTGCCCCACTCGAACTGTCCATCTTTGACCTCTTATGTCAGCAGGTAATCCCTCCATCCCTTGCCTCTTTGCTTTCTGACAAACTTCAGGTGTCCCTGCTGCTGGTCCTGAATCAGCTGTACTTCAAGGCAAGGTAAATAATACCAGTGATAAGCAGCAGCTGCCCAAGAACACCGGGTAACTTACTGAATTCCTGAAGAAAATACCTTTAAAGCCTGAAGTGTGAGGGAGAATTCCTGGTAGCAGGAACTGCCTTTTGGAGGGAGCAGCTGACGAGGTTCCCCGTTCCTGCTCAGTGCTCTGAGAGTCCCAGCTCTTCTCCCCTTGCCTGTGTGGCTGTGGGGAAACTCCTTCTCTGCCAACTAAAAGTGAGACTTTCTGAAGCATCTTCTTTGTGACCATCTGGAGGATTCTCTTCCCTTGGGTGAACCGAGTTAATTCCCTTTTGATTTATTCATTAATTGTTCTTATCCATCACAGCTCAGTGCTCCAACAGCTTTATCCAAGCCACCAGAGTTCACGGAGCTCCTGCTCGCGGCTGCGAGAGGAGGGTTGGTCGGAGGGAGCTCCCCTGTTCTGGGACCGCTGCTTTCCCACGACCGAGGTCCCTCCCATCCCAAGCACCTGCACTTCAGGTTCACTTCGGGAGGTAAATAACGCCCGCCGGACCTACAGGGCTCACGGAATCGCTGGGGTGGGAAAAGCCCTCCAAACTCAGCGAGAACAGCTGTTACCCCAGCACCTCCCCGTGTCCCATCGCCCCGTGTGTCCCCCCGTGGTCCCTGTCCTGCCACCGCGCCCCAGGGAGCAGAGAACTGGCTGGGGCTGCGGGGCGGGGAAGGGGCTTTGCCCGCAGCCCGGGCCGGTCCCCCCCGGCCCCCGCAGCCCCTTCCCCGAGGGCGGCCGGGCCCCTCCTTCCCCGGGAAAGGGAAAGCGAAAGCTCCGGGCGGTGTCACACGGAGCGGGGCCGCGGCCGGAGCGGGGCCGGGGGAGGTAAGAGGTGCCGGGCCCGGGGGGCAGCGGGAAGGGAAGGGGGGACAGAGCGGGGGTCTGCCGGGCCGGAGGGTCTGGCAGCGGGGATGGAGCAGCAGCTGCCGCCGGGTCCCTTCCCAGCCCCTTGGTGCTCTCATCCTCCTCATCCTCATCCTCCTCATCCTCCGCGGGCAGGTGCGAGCTGGGCAGCGGGACCCGCCCGGCCGGGGCTGAGCCGGGGCTGAAGCCCCTCCGCCCGTTCCTGCCCCCCATGGGCCGAGTGCTGTGAGCGCCCGTTGAAGCCTCTGAAAGTCTGACTTTCGCTTGTATTTATCACTTAGAGGTAGTAAAACCCAGATACAGGGTGCCCAGAGAAGCTGCCCCATCCCTGGGAGTGTCCGAGGCCAGGTTGGACAGGACTTGGAGCAACCTGGGATAGTGGAAGGTGTATCCTTCCACTGGGGGTGGGCTGGGATGGGCTTTAAGGTTCTGACTTACCCAAACCATTCAGTGGTGCTGTGGTTCTGTTCAGGTTTTTTTTTTTGGTGCGTGTGTTCCCCAACCTGCAGGTGTCCCTTGCCCAGTGCTGTGATGGTTCAGTTTTTCCCACTGCAAGTTCCTGTCTTCCAGTTTGCAGTTGCTTATAACTCTGCCAACTTCAGTTGTTTGAGCTGAAAATGTTCCATCCTGATGTCTCCTTCGGCTTGGCTTTTCTTTCTGTATTCATTTATTTTCCTGCAGCCAAGAGGGAGGCAAGGACTGACCCTTGACTCTCAGATGACCGTAGTTCTGGTGACCTTTCCTTGGAGCAGCACTGCTCACCCAGCCTCTCTCTCAGCTCCAGCAAGGAATTATATCTGGGAAGGGAGAACAGATTTTGTAAAGTTGCCCAAGTATAAGCTGATTGCACAAATTATAATAAACTATAAGCCTAATTTCCTTCCATTCTATCTCAAGTATTCCTGGTAGCTCTGGTGGTACATGCTGCTGCTGGAGGCAGAGCAGGAAGAATAGGTCAAGGTCAGGAACCTGAAGACAGTGAAAAATAAATGTGGATTTAGCAGAGACCAGTGGAATTGTGTGAGCTGGAAGCTGGGGTGAGGGGATAAGGCTGAGGCTGGACTAAGACTAGACCAGGAGCTGCTGAGGCTGGAGAGCAGTGATGGCAGAGTCCCCTGCAGGTAGCTGAGTGCCCCAGGCTTTACCCTGGCCTTGGCAGATGAAATTCAGTTTGTTCCTCTAGCAACAACTGTGATCTTTGTTCTCCCTTTGAGAGCAGAGCCCTCAATATGCAACAGCTGAGGCCATGCCCAGGACTTGCCTTTCCCCAGCCCAGCTGTAAGTCCATGAAGAGCAAATAACACCCGTCAGCTTCCCCTGCAAAGGGTGGCTGGAGCAAGGAAAACTGGGTTCTGCAGCTGGGGAGCAGATCCCCCAGCCAGGGATGTGTTTGGAAGGGCAGGCTGTGTTCAGCCCACACTCCACTGCTGGCCTGGCTGGCACTGTTCATGTTTGCTCTACTTTGAAACCAAGGCTGGCCCCGTTGTGCCCTGCCCCGGGTACCCTGCAGGCACTGAGAGGGCTGGAGCCAGGCTGCAGGGCCACACAAACACTTGGGGCAGTGGCTGCATGACAGTTGCTTTGGCATCCTTGTCCCAGGACTGCGTGTTGTGCCCAGGAAATGGGTGGGAAGGAGCTCTGGAAGCAGCAGCTGGAGGAGTTGCTGTCTCTGGAGCCCAGCCTGGTGCTGCTGCTTGGTGCTGACAGTGCAGGCAGGAGCAGCACCCGAGGAGATGCTCTTTCAGAGGTGCTGAGTGCTCAGAGCAGCCCCAGAGCTGAGCTCTCGATGTGTAAAGTGCTTGATACCATTTGGAAATCAGCCTGAGTAGGTCAGTCACTGGGTTATTGTAACTGTGTTATCTCAGCCCGAGAAATGGGACTGTGGGGCCCAGCTCTGGCATTGTACAAGTATCCTGGCACTGTGTGCTTTGGAAGAGCTGCTGAGAGGATGCAGTTTGTCCTCAGAGCAGGGTTTTAACAGCAAGGAGAGAACACCAGGCTTGGGCAGTTCAGAGAAACAACCTCCAGAGAGTGAGCACCCTTTGGCTGCTGCAGGGAACAGGGCATGGGACAGCACAGACACGTGTGTGTTGCCTCAGTGTCTTGTAATGATGCAGGTTGGGGGATTTTAGTGTTCAGAGTCTGTTTGTGATCATGGTTCTGTTGTTTCTGCCTCAAAACGTTGCTCCCAAGGCACCCAAGCCCATTATGATTCTGTAGCTAAAGATACAAATTCATCACTGGGAAAAGTGTATGAGCTCTGACACCAGGAAATGCTGGGTGAGTTTGGCCCATGGGCTCTTACTCAGCTTATCAGGTCTTGACCACTGGCACCAGTTCCTGGTACTGGGATCTGAGCCCTCTGTGCTGGATCAGGGAACAGCTGAATCTTCAACTCCAGCTCTGCCAGGGAATGTTCTTCTTCCACTTCTCCCCCAGGAATCATCCCAGCCTCACAGTCTTTTTTTCCTTTATTGTATTTATAAGAGCAATATTATCAAGATTTTCAGACTTGCCCAGGGGATGCAGGGTGGGCTGTGAGGGGACAGTGCCTGGATGTCATGGGTGATGTTGGTCTCTGTTCCAGTGTATCAAAAGCACCCAGGTACCAGCACCCTCAGCACAGTTGCCCCTTATCTTCTGCTTTCTGTTTTGCAAACAAGCCACGGGCTCAACTGCTTTTATGATTAACTTGCTGTTACAAAGAAAATACTGCTCTTCATGTGTGCTAATACCAAGAACTGGCTCTGTTTCTGCTTTTTGCATTGAGGTGTAGATTTTACATGTAATATCTGCCTGGGTTACTAAGAAAAGCCTTCAGAGCAGAAGTGTTTCTCCAAACCCACAGCTCCTACACCAGCCTGGCCAGTGTGCTCTGACCCAGCTCCATCCTGGCCAGCAGTCTGGGAGGGGCTGGGCACCAGTGCCAGGCTGGGTTGGAGCAAGGGTACTTCCCAGACACCTCCAAAACAAGTGCCCTGCAGGCAGCAGGCTCCGTGGGGATTTCTCCTGGGTGCTCCCTGCAGGGACTCCGGGGGTGTCCCCATGGCTCACACACTGCAGGGCTGTGTCTCCATGGGTGGCTGCAGAAGGGCTGGCACTCCCTGCCCTGTGCCCTGCCCAGAGCCTGACCCACCCATGGCTCAGCAGTCTAGAAAGCTTCAGGGATATTTATTCAAGTTGCTGGAACTCATCCAGGATGACATGTCCTCTCCCAGTGCTGCTGCCTCCCCAGCTCGACTGCTTGGATGTCCACTGTCAGCTCCAGCTGAGTGTGTTGTGCTGCACTGAGTCTTCCCTGACTGTAAATCAGCCCCAAGTCGCCTGTTTAGCCCGAGGTACCTCACACTCTGTGACCCAGGGCAGCACATGGCACAGCTCTGCTCTGGGATGTGGGGGACACCTGTACCTGTGTTCTCAGGGCTGTGCAGGGTGGGAGGCTGCAAAAGGACACAGGAGGAGGGATAAATGTGGGACAACACTCTGTCTGCTCAGCCTTTTGGCCATTCCTTCTGCAAGAAGCACAGCTCTGCTGGGGAGTTCCCAGGCTTTGCAGGGGACAGGGACCTTCTTCCCTGCAGTGCAGCTCCCGCTCTGGGGAAACGCTTTTCTTTGGGTGACTTTATCTTCTGGGCTGGAGCTTCGTAGGGAAGGCCACTTGAGCACAGGCTGGAAGGAGAGGACAGAAGGCACCTCCTGTGTGGAGATGAGCTGCGTGTTCCTCTGGGGACTGCAGAGGGCAGTGGCACCCATGGGACCTGGAGGAGCTGCCCTTGGCAGGCTGGCAGGAGTCCTGGGTGGCAGCACCGAGTGTTGTGTCCCTTGCTGGGCTCCATCTCGGAGTGCCTCGCTCTGCAGAGTGTCTCTGCAAGTGCTGGTGGCTGTCCCAGCCCCTGTGCTGCCATCCCTCCTGGGATGTGGGGAATGTCCACTCAGGACAAGACAGGAGCACTGTGGCACTGCCCTGGTGGTGGACAGTCAGCTGCCTGCAGGGTGAGAACCAGCCATGGTCACACCAGCACTGCTCCAGGGTGATGTGGACCCAGGGTTCCTCTCCTGCCTTCTCTCCATCCCCCAGTGTGATTACTGGTGCCAGCTCCCATAGAAAGGAGTTTCCGAGTGCCTGGGGCAAGGATGAGGGTGTGGAGCCTGTGGATGAGCATGTGGAGATGTCTGGGGTGAGGTTCAGAGGTAGAGAAGATGCTCAAAGTGCAGCCACAGTGGGGTCTCAGGGCAATCCTGTGACACCTCAGGGCAGTCTCCACATCTGCATCTGGAGGATGGGGAAGAGGGAGGGGTTTGAAGGAAGGGATCAGCTGAGAATCCCAAACACTTGCTCCTTGTGGAGGACTGAGGCACTCTGGAAAGCATCCAGATCCTGAGGAGCCTGGGAGAGGAGCAGCAGCTCCAAGAGGTCTTGGAGGAGCATCTCAAGTTGAGGGTAGAGAGCTGCTGGTCCTGTTAGAACTGTCAGGAAGAAATTAAGACACTGAGTTTTGTTTTACCATTCTGAGATCAAAATCTTGTGCCAGAGCTTTGCTTTGAGTGCAGGAACGAGCACGTGGTTTGCTGCCAGTCTTTGCCTTCTTCTGCACTTCATTTTACCTCCTTTTCTCTCACCTGCTGAAAGGGCAGGTGGCAGTTGTCCCTCTTGCTTGGCAGAATGTTCCTGTGTTTCTATTTAATCCCAATATTTGCAGTCCACAGTAGCTGTGCTGTCTGACAGGCACAAGGGAGCCTCTGCCATCCTAAGTCCTTGCCAAGCTTGTGCCCTCAAGGACTTTCTTACCCTTGGGGCCCCAAGCCCCTGCTGCCAGCCCTCTGTTCCCCAAGCCTGCACATTGGTCCGTCTTGGTTTTGCCCATTTTTTTTGCCTCTGAAGCCAAAAGCAGCCTCCAGCAGTGCCTTTGAGCTGTAGGGCAGGAGCCACATTTCCAAACTGGGACCTTTTCCCAAGGCCAAACCATTGGCTTCGCCCTGTGTTGAGTTTATTGCCAGGCCTGGAGGTCAAGTTCAGGTCTGTGGTGTGACAGCAAAGAGCAGCAGCGTGGCTGGAAAGGAAGGGGTATAAAAACAGGAAAAGCACGGCTGGCTTTGGATCTCTGTCACTCTGGGACTCACGATTTGCCAGGCAGCTCTGGGGGCTTCCTTTCCTTCATGGCCCCGGTGTCTGTGCTCCCCTTGTCCGTGTCTCTGGTTCCTCAGGGGTTTCAGTCTCCTGCCTCACGTTCTCGCTCTGACACCCATCCCACCCTTTCCTGTCCCCTCTCGAGCTGCTGTGGCAGCAGCTCTTATCCCTTCAGGCAGCCGTGGACATGTGCCACATGCAGCCCTGCCTGGGGCTGGCTCAGCTACAGCACCTTAAAAACAGTACATACACTTTTTTTTTAATGCGCCGGGTTTTTCAATAAGTAGATGCTGTGGAACATTATGGGGAAATTGCTGGACACCAAAACGCGGGCAGAGCTCTGGCACCTGACAGACAGGAGGGAGCCTGGAGGGGTATTTGTAGGAGAGATGCACAAGAGGGGCTTGCAGGAGAGCTGGAGTGGGCCGGGTCTGCTGCACAAACTGCAGGTGGATTTGACGGCAGAGGCAAAGGAGATGTGGGGCCACCTACCCACCCACCCTGAGGGGCAGTTAAGCTGCTGGGAAAAGCTCTCAGAGGAGTTTGGAACAGTCGCCTTTGCGTTTGTTTTAGCAAAATGTGTCCACAATTTACACTTATTCTGCCCAAATAAGCCTGTCCCAGCTGAGACCACGTCCCTGGAGGAAAGGGAACGCCTTGTGTGACTTTATTGACCTTAGTGGTTGTGGTGAAGAGCCTCGGGGCAGCTTCTGCTCTCACCTTACCTGTGCCAGCTGTTGGGAGGGTCACTCACCTGCTGCTGGAGAATGGGTGGTTTCATGGGCGAGATACTCTTGTTTTAAGTGAACCCTACTTAAGGAGATTGTAGGCTCGTTATACAACTTAAATGGTGCTCATCTTCTACAATTAGCACAGCGATTAAGCCAAATTAAGCCCACTTACTGCCTTTCTCTTACAAGCACCTTGTTTTTCCATCGGCAGATTAGCGTGACTGAAGGGCTGTAAAACCAGTTATCCCAGTCTGTTAGAGGAAAGGAATCGTCTTAAATACCATCTTCTCCTAGCGCAGTGTTGGTTGGGTCAGAGGTGGCTGCTGACCCCTGGACGTGGCTCAGCAGCTTTGTCTGCTCGTGGCTCCAGAGATCAAACAGCTTTTTGCCTTTGCACCATCGAAGGTGCAGAACAGGGAGATTTGGAGGTGACAAACTTTGAGCCTCTACCTTTTTCCTCAGGGTTTCCCGTAACACCTGTCGAAGAGCGTTAGTTGTATTGTGGCCACTTAAAGCATTTACCTGCGGGCTTTAAAAAGGGCAAAATTCCCTCCTGGGGAATATGGGCTGCGAGCCTTGGAATTAAAGATGCACAAATCCTGGGCTTCACCCTGCCCCAATCCTGCTGCGCATGATGCTGAGGACGGGCTGCACGGTCCTGCCTGCTAATTACAGCCCGCTAATTACCTGCGTGTCGTTATGGAGGCACTGACACCCCCTGATGGGAAGCACCTTTCTGGAAGTGTGAAATTGGTTTTAACGCGGTGTCAATGTGCCTTAATTATTTAGACTATCACCATCCTTGCGCGTCTGGACTAACCCTGGGAGAGGCTGCAGGAATGTTTGTCCTCAATATCCCAAATCCCAGTGCAGCTCTTTCTTTGTTGCCGTGTGATGTAAGACGGTCGTGGCATCAGGTTAGTGATGGTGGGGATGGCTGGAGCTGGTGAAGGCGAACTGGTTCTATGCCCCTTATGAGAGAAAGGTAACTGCAAGCAGCAGTTTTCTTAATTTCTTAATTTTCTTAATCTGCAAGGCAGATTTCTTAATTCCAAATGAGTTATTTGCATGGGTCGAAGTGCCTTTCCTGGGACAGCGATGCCACCTGTGCCAGCAATGCCAGTGGAGGATGCACCAGCTCCCCCAGCCCTGTTTGCATCCCAGGCAGCACCGAGGGAGCGAGCAGTGGGGAAAGCAACCGTGTGTTTGTCCTGAGATAACGCAGCTGAAAAGAGATTAGATAGAGAAACGGATTGTTTTATCTGCTCAACCCTTGGAGTTCAGCCCCCGGGAGAAGCCAGAGGAGGAGCCGGGGTCAGGACAGTCCGGCTTGACTTCTCTGCTGCACTAACATGCACTAATTTTCACATCCTAGTATTTTTCCCTCCCTTACAGGAAAGAAAAGGCACAGCCAAAAACCTTCTTGAGAAGGTCAGTAAACGTGGCAGTGACCGTTCCATTCTGAAAATCTCTTTTCTGAAACAATAAACAGCATTGTACAAAAGAGCTGACACTTCCCATGCAGCTGTTGCATCATTTTCCTCTGGACAAGTGTTGTGGTTAATAAGTGTAGTGTGTGACTGCCTGGTGTGACAACGAGCATCAATTTGGGAGGACCCCTGGCACATGAGGGAAGAGTTTTCATTTCTATAAAATATACAATGCCATCAAAACTGCTGCTGTGCAGAACTCGGGGCAGGGACTGTCCCCCTGTGCTGGGCATTGGTGGGGCCACACCCCAAATACTGGGGTCAGTTTTGGGCCCCTCATGACAAGAAGGACATTGAGGGAGTGGAGCGTGTCCAGAGAAGGACAGCAGAGCTGGGGAAGGGTGATGAGGAGAGGATGAGGGAGCTGGGGGGGCTCGGCCTGGACAGGAGGAGGCTCAGGGACCTTCTGGCTCTTTCCAGCTCTTGACAGGAGGGGGGAGATGGGGGGGTCAGTCTCTTCTCCGAGGTAACAAGCAATAGGACAAGAGGAAACGGCCCCCAGTTGTACCAGGGGAGGTTTAGGCTCGGTATTAGTTAAAGACGGGCTGGCAAGCCCTGCCTGCATCCCCGGCCTGGGGAGTGGCCGCTGTTTGTGGGGCAGAGTCACTGCTGCTATTTTAAGGCACTGGTGCCCCAGGTGAGTTTCTCAACTGGGAAATGACTTTATTTTTTTGCAGACTGCTTTGAGCACTGAGCCCTCCCTTCTCCCTTTGAACCGCCCTCCTTCCTGCTTGGGTGTGGCAGAAGGGGATGGAGCAAAGTCCTGGTTTCGGGCAGGTGGAGAGGAGCTTTGGAGCTGCAGCTTCCTCTGCATGGAGCACTGAGACAACCCGCAGGCTTTCCAGCCTCCCTCTTCTCTTCTGAGAGGAAAACATTCCCTAAGCGCCTTTTCTCTTCTTCAGCAGATTATTTTAATTGTTGATACTTAGCTGGTTTTCAGTGAGGCTTCGAGTTCTGCCCTGGGTACAGCACTCACTGCACGTTCCAGCAAAACCAGGCCCGTGACCTTGATTGGGGAAATCACATCATTAACTTGGGGTTTGTTTGTTGTTTGAGGAGAACGGAGGATGCTGTTTCCCTGCCAACATAAACAGAATCAAGAGAGTTTTAGGAAAAAAGAAATATATCTATTTGTTGAAGTACGTCTTCCTCTGTAATTCATCTTGTTTGCTCTGCTTTGTTTAGAACGAAGAGCTTACATGGAGCAAGGGACAAAAAAGACTCTGTGAGTGTTCAGTGATAAGATTTTTCTCTGTTATAGTCAGCAAACCTGCTTGATAATGTCTGTTCTTTTGCCTTGGAAACATGATGGGGAAAAAGAAAAACATCCCTTGTGGCTAACACTGGTTTTTTAGGTACTTAATACAGATGGAGTATTAATTAGCTTTTGGATTGGGAGTTGTATCTGTAGCTGCTGCTCACTGCACACTCTGGGCTGTAGGAATCCTGGTCTGGAGTCTCCATGTCAAGGCACAAGTGTCCTGTCCCCTTCTCCCTGTGCCCTGCTTTCCACTGGAGAGCACTGGACTGGACTGGGGCATCCAGGGCTCCGTGGCAGCTGGAGACACAGAGCCAGAATTGCCCAGACCACCTTCTAAACACACTCAGCTTCAAGGCTGGACTACTGGGCACACCTTGTGTTTCTGACCCTGGGCACCTCCAGCATGAGTTTTGCCTTCCCAAAGTGCCCTATGGCCCCAGTGCAGGAGCCAAACTGGTGCTGCTGGTGTTGGCTGTGCTGAGCTGGGGACTCCTCATGATGAAGGTGAGCCCAAAAATGTGACTGTTATGGCCTTGAGCAGGAAGGATCATAGCTTTCAAGTGAGCTTTTTGTTTGTTAGGGCTCGTAACGTTGGCATGTTTGATTTGGACACATTTGGACGTGTCTGGTTCCTCCTGGCAGTGGCATTTCTAAGAACAGGCTGCACTGCAGTGCCCAGACAGCCCTGGGCACCAGTCCCTGTGAGCAGCAGCTTTCCTGTGTTTGTGCTGTGATCTTGGAGGGCACACCCTGCTAAGGGAAGAGAAAAACAAAGGAGAAAAAAAAAAAAGGTAGCAGAGTTCTGTACTGCCTTTAGTGGTGGTTTGTAGCTGATCAGCAAATGGAAAAGCTGAAAGGGTCTCTTGACAGTGTGGTGACAGGACAAGGGGGAATAAATTCTTGGCTGTGAGGGTGAGGAGGGTCTGGCCCAGGTTTCCCAGAAAAGCTGGGGCTGCCCCATCCCTGGAAGTGTCCAAGGCCAGGTGGGACAGGGCTCTGACCAACCCGGGATAGTGACACTGCATTTCTCTGAGCTTTGAGGCCCCTTCCAAGCCAAACCATTCCATGTTTGTGTGTCTGTGCTGATGATAAAGCCCAGAGGGCTGGCAGGGGGCAGCTGAGGTGGCAAACACGGGGTTACCACTGCTGGGTCATTGATTTCTGCTCCCTGAACTGGTTGTTGCTGTTGTGTCTTGTAGCACATAATCAAATCCTGTGTGACAGATCCTTCAGTGTCACTTGGAAAACCTGGCAATAAGGGAATGAGAGGTAACTCATGTTATTAATTAATAACTGAGTGTCCTGTGTGTGCCTTTGCCACCTCGGGTCAGCAGAACCCCACATGCCACTGTCACACAAGCTCTGCTGGTCAAGCCTGGCCACAAAGGCTGAAAAAAGCAGGAATTAGACACTGGAAATAAATCCTGGGGTTTGAAGGAACAAACACAACCATGAGAATCAGGGTTATGGTGTTGAGGAGTGTCCATTGTTGGTTTAAACCTGCAGGGGTGGGGAGCAGGCGAAGGGTCACTGTGCCATAATTAAGGAATTATGATGTGCTGGGTGAGCCTTGAGTCACCAGGATGTCAAATATTGCTTCCTGTAAATCAGGGTGAAGCAGCAGAAACGTGCAGAGCTCAGTGGCAAACGGGCTGGTGGGGGATTGGGGATGTTCAGGATAAAGAACTCATCCCAAAGTGAGGTACAAGTGTGTGCCCATGTGCCAGAAAAGTGGCAAAATTAAATTATTTCATCTCCCTCACAGAAAGCTGCAGCAGTGCTTCACCCACTGAACAGTAAAAATATCACCAGGGGAACTTTCCTGCAGTGCAAATAATGGCTGCAAGTCAACTGCTTCATGAAAAACTCAGTTTTCTGCTTAAAAATAAAGCAGATTGGCAGGAGAGTTTTGGCTCGTCCTTGTGCTTACACAGTGAAGGCAGAGTGCTTCATACCCAATTAATTGCAGCCTAATAACAGTTGTACTTTTGGCTGCTGGACTGAGTACACAGAAAACTACTCTGATATCCAGATATTATAAAATGCACTCATAAAAATTTGAACCATCCTGCTCTACAGCATAGTAAGTTGCTAATGGAGATAAATTTGATTTAATTATGATTATTTAACAAATCCAGCTAACACTTTGGGTTTGCATTTGTTACAGCCATTATTTCCTAGACTTATTTAGACAATTTAGCTTTGATTTAGTCTTCCTATTTTAACCCACTAGTAACTCTTCCAGCTTTCATCTAGAGCATCTTTGACTGTCCCAAACTGCAGCAACAGGAAGAAATGATCCAAGTAATTCTGATTTCTAGGCAGTGAGGGGGAAATAAAATCCTCCCTTACGGATTTCTAGCAACCTGTGCAACATAATAAATTTGAAAAGGAATATTTGTCTGGGACACCTTCTGAGGTGCTTGGCTGTAGCTTTTTGCCTTTCCACTTGTTTCCAGAGCACTTCCTTCCTCAGTTTGGTGCTTAATTTGCAGGAATCCTGCAGCCCAAACTCACCCAGAGCCTCCACACTTCCCAGAGTTCCAGCTCTCCTTTTGTGGTTTCACATCCTCAGCCATTTTCACCTCTCCATAATCATTAATTAAACGGTTACTGTGCATCTGTAGGTTAGGAAAAATGTCAGTATTCCTAATTTAGAGGTAATGGAAGTACAGAACAGAGAGGAAAAAGCAAATAGTGGCACATTTCCTGATCTAATCTGCTTCAAGCATGTTCGTGCTTCCTGTTATGTAGAGCAGTTTCACCAGTGACCTTCTTTATATTGTTGATTAAAATGATTAAGGTGAATGAAAGTATCAAGGTTTCTTAGGTAAATAGTCAGGCAGCCAAGGTTTTCCATACTCTTGGCTTGCTTTGTTGTTTGAATTGAACTCCTAGAATGAATCCAGGCTTGATCAAGGTGATAACAGATTTTCAGGTGTTCCTGAAATGGAACATTATTCCTGCAGGAACTCTCAGGTGAAAAGAAATGGTTTGTCAGTGGGAAAAATGGGAATGGGAAGCTTTGGGGCACACAGACACATGTGCTCCTCAAATGGGCACTGCTGGCAGCTCATCCAGCACCCCAGGGAACAAACTGGTGCCCATCATGTCCTGCCTGCACATGTGGCAACTCCTTGGAAACTTCTGGGAGTCGTTGGGAATTTCTAACAGGAGCTGATGCTGAGCACAAAAGAGGAGGTGCAGGAAACTCCTTTGGTTCTTCAGAGTCAGGGGTTTGGGCCTCGGCATGCCCAGGGATTTTAAGCTTTTTAGATCCCTGAAAAATAGAAGCAAAGCTGCTGGGATGCAGGAAAACATCTGTAAGGGTGTAGAACCAGGGATGTGAGGATGTTGGAGCAGGCTTGTGTGGAAAAGTGCTGCAGATAAAGGAGCAAATGCTGGTGGAGGCTTCCAGCAACACATGGATCCCCAGGGCACCTGCTGGCATTTGTAAGCCTGGCAGTGGCACCTGAAGGAATGTTTCTGTGGTTGACTCCTTCCATGTGTGCCATTTCCCATTTCCAATTAATTGTTCTCATGGAATTGCCCTGGAATTGGCTCTTACTTTCTTCTGCATCCTCAGAGGTGCAGGGCTGAGGTCTCCCTGCTGTGGGTGCTCATCCCCATTGCCCTCTGTACCCTCACCAGTGTCTGGGCTCCTCTGGAAAACAGGACCTCGGGAATTGTGTTTGCTGTTGGAAAACACCAAGTGACAGTTTAAGGTAGTTAGGTAAAAAGGGAGAGGGATGAGTTTTCCTCCCAGTGATGCAAATCCCTGGGAGGTTTTCATGGAGAGCAGGGCATCACATGATTTCTCCACAGTCCCATTTTGATGTAAACCAAAAGAAACTGAAAATATGATTCAGCAGTTTGTGAGGTGCTGAGGCTGATTCAGCTCTGCCTCAGGGCTGCCAGAGCTGCTGCCTGTGCCCTGCCCTGCCCTGCCCTGCCCTGCCCGGGCACAGGAGCTCTGGCTCAGGACCTTGAGGGGCACATTCAATAATGTATTATTGAATTCTATGAATATTCTATGAATTATTACCCAGTGTTCTCCCCTGGGAGGGGGGGAGGCACTGGCACAGGTTGGCCCAGCAGCCCCAGCACCTCCCAGCCCACTCTGGGTGCTTTGTTAATGAGTGGGAGTGGGTGATTAGAGCTCAGTGCTGTAACGGGCAGTGTGGTACCTGCCCTCTCGTGATGGGCATCCCAGGCTCTTGCATGGACCCTCTGTGCCAGGGGGCTCCCACTGAGTGTCTGCAGGGCTGGCAGGGCATGGAGCTCGCTGTGCTGGGCAGGGACTTGTTGCTGTGTGTGCTCCTGGTGCCTCTGCACTGCCACCCCACAGTGGCATTTCCTCCACCTTCCCCTCCACGGGCAGTGACTCAGAGCCCTGAAGGGACCAGGTGGAGTGTCCAGCAGGGCAGGGAACCCAGCACAGCCTCAGCAGTGGGGGTGAAAAGTGGGAATGGGAAGAAAAACCACATTATAGAACCCCATGGTAGAAGGGATCTTAAGGATTAGCTGGTTCAACCTTGCTTGGAAAAGGTGCTGTCTAGACAAGGTGGCCTAGCAGCCAGTCCAGCTGAATCATAAAAATATCCAACTCTGGGGAATCACTGCTTCCCTGGGGACGTTATTCCAGTGGCTGATTGTTCTCATTGTGGGAAGTTTTCCTTTTGTGTCTAATTGGAATCTCCCCAGCAGTAACTTGTCCCCGTTACCCTTGGTCTTTTCCATGTGACTCTGGAAAAAGGGAGGCCCCATCTCTTGAAATACTGGAATACAGTGATNGGAGGCTCCATCTCTTGGAAGCCCCCCTTGAAATACTGGAATACAGTGATAAGGTCTCCTCTGGGACCTTCTTTTCTCAAGGCTGAACAACTGCAGTTACTTCAGCCTTTCCTCCTATTGCACCTTCCCAGTCCTTGGACCATCTTTGTGGCCCTTTTCTGGACCCTCTCCAGCTTGTCCACATCTTCTTTGCATTGTGGGAACCAAACTGAAGATGATATTCCAGATGTGGTCTGGGCAAGCATTGAGCAGAGTGGGATAATGACTTTTTTTCTCTTCTGGTGATGCCCTTGACCCCCAAGATGCTCCATTGCTTCAGTCTGCAAAGCAGGTCCCCAGCAGAAAGCTGCCTGGGAACTGCCTTCCCAAATCCTTGTCCTTTTAGCTCTGAGTTTGCTCTACAGAGAGAGTTTTTGATGGGCTCTTAGTCAATAAGTGAGTCCCTGCTCCCCCCCAGGAGCTGGCACTGCTCACAGGAGCTGCTGTGGCTGGGCCAGGCAGATAGGAATGATGCCAAGGCAAGATGCCTCCTGGTTGACCTGGGAAGAGTAAAAATGTAGAGCTCAGGATGGAAAAAAAAAAACCCCGAGTTGGAGGAAGTTCTAGAACATCACGCAAACAGGTCTGAGAACTTGGCTGCTGCACAGCAGAGCCAAAAATAGCTGTGACAACTGGGCTGGTGGGGAGAGAAACCTCTGAGATCTGTGGCTGCTGCTGCACGAGGAGCAGGGGGGTGGCAGGAGGAACACGGTGCCACAGCTCGTGGTGAGGGCTCAGTGTGCCTTGAGAATTGTTTTAACATCTGTTCTCTTTCTTAAATTAAATTGGAGCATCTGGCACGTTTGAAGGCAAACTTGCATTTGTTGACTTGCAAAAGGTGTTTGCATCGACTTTTAAAAAAGCCAACACCAAATGAAACACAACCTTCACAGGGAATTTTGGCATGATGACTGTGACTCATTAGTGTTAGTGGTGTTATGTCACTGCTGGTCTCAGCTTTCTCCTTTTCCTGCCTTGTGCTGCTGGGCATTGATGGAGAGAAAAGAATTTGTCAGGTATGAAGCTGAAAATCCCAATGTTTGTCACCTTTTCCAAATACTCTATAAAGAAGAGTCTCCAGTGAGCCCCACTCTGGGGCAGCCACCCACCATTCCTTAATACTGGAACAGGACAGGGTGCCTTGGGAATCAGGGAGGCATCCCCTGGGAATGGTCTCACATCCATAGATTTAATTAAATCCAAGATTTAATTAAAGGTTAAGTAGATTGTGTTGTGAGCAGTGTAATCTGGGTGAGGACAGTAGGCACAGAAATGGGGTCAGGAAGTGCAAAAATTACTTAGAAAGTTTGTGGCTTGATGGTATCTCAGATGGACCCAGGTCATGGTCAGGCTGAGCAAAATTAAATATATCCCCTCATTTCAACAAGTCAGCCGTTATTTGTATTGTTCTTTTTGCTTTTTTGGTGTTTTTTTTTTTNTTCAATAATGTATTATTGAATTCTATGAATATTCTATGAATTATTACCCAGTGTTCTCCCCTGGGAGGGGGGGAGGCACTGGCACAGGTTGGCCCAGCAGCCCCAGCACCTCCCAGCCCACTCTTGGTGCTTTGTTAATGAGTGGGAGTGGGTGATTAGAGCTCAGTGCTTGTGCTGCAACGGGCAGTGTGGTACCTGCCCTCTCGTGATGGGCATCCCAGGCTCTTGCATGGACCCTCTGTGCCAGGGGGCTCCCACTGAGTGTCTGCAGGGCTGGCAGGGCATGGAGCTCGCTGTGCTTGGCAGGGACTTACTGCTGAGTGTGCTCCTGGGGCCTCTGCACTGCCACCCCACAGTGGCATTTCCTCCACCTTCCCCTCCACGGGCAGTGACTCAGAGCCCTGAAGGGACCAGGTGGAGTCCCCAGCAGGGCAGGGAACCCAGCACAGCCTCAGCAGTGGGGGTGAAAAGTGGGAATGGGAAGAAAAACCACATTATAGAACCCCATGGTAGAAGGGATCTTAAGGATTAGCTGGTTCAACCTTGCTTGTAAAAGGTACTGTCTAGACAAGGTGGCCCAGCAGCCAGTCCAGCTGAATCATAAAAATATCCAACTCTGGGGAATCACTGCTTCCCTGGGGACGTTATTCCAGTGGCTGATTGTTCTCATTGTGGGAAGTTTTCCTTTTGTGTCTAATTGGAATCTCCCCAGCAGTAACTTGTCCCCATTACCCTTGGTCTTTTCCATGTGACTCTGGAAAAAGGGAGGCCCCATCTCTTGAAATACTGGAATACAGTGATAAGGTCTCCTCTGGGACCTTCTTTTCTCAAGGCTGAACAACTACAGTTGTTTCAGCCTTTCCTCCTATTGCACCTTCCCAGTCCTTGGACCATCTTTGTGGCCCTTTTCTGGACCCTCTCCAGCTTGTCCACATCTTCTTTGCATTGTGGGAACCAAACTGAAGATGATATTCCAGATGTGGTCTGGGCAAGCATTGAGCAGAGTGGGATAATGACTTTTTTTCTCTTCTGGTGATGCCCTTGACCCCCAAGATGCTCCATTGCTTCAGTCTGCAAAGCAGGTCCCCAGCAGAAAGCTGCCTGGGAACTGCCTTCCCAAATCCTTGTCCTTTTAGCTCTGAGTTTGCTCTACAGAGAGAGTTTTTGATGGGCTCTTAGTCAATAAGTGAGTCCCTGCTCCCCCCCAGGAGCTGGCACTGCTCACAGGAGCTGCTGTGGCTGGGCCAGGCAGATAGGAATGATGCCAAGGCAAGATGCCTCCTGGTTGACCTGGGAAGAGTAAAAATGTAGAGCTCAGGATGGAAAAAAAAAAAAACAAGTTGGAGGAAGTTCTAGAACATCACGCAAACAGGTCTGAGAACTTGGCTGCTGCACAGCAGAGCCAAAAATAGCTGTGACAACTGGGCTGGTGGGGAGAGAAACCTCTGAGATCTGTGGCTGCTGCTGCACGAGGAGCAGGGGGTGGCAGGAGGAACACGGTGCCACAGCTCGTGGTGAGGGCTCAGTGTGCCTTGAGAATTGTTTTAACATCTGTTCTCTTTCTTAAATTAAATTGGAGCATCTGGCACGTTTGAAGGCAAACTTGCATTTGTTGACTTGCAAAAGGTGTTTGCATCGACTTTTAAAAAA
>WEIV01023065.1:47465-64522 GCA_013390005.1 Calyptomena viridis
ATGGGATGGAGGACACTTCCCACCTTGTGTTGTGTTGCTCTTTGAGGTTCTGGCCTTGCTCACACGTCTGTTAGTGCTTGGTTTCTCTTCCCTGACGTGCACACTCTGACCTGACCAAGATTATTGTCAGCCCATCTCTGGATTTCAGTGGCCAAATGCCCGAAGTCAGGAGCCCCCAGCAAGGGCTTCCTCTGCCTGACATAAAGTCAAGCCCAACCTCTACTGAACTAATCCATTCCACTTTAATTCCTCCCTTCAGGACAGGTCTTTGTCCTCTTGGAACCACCTGATGCATCAGAGAATTGGCTTTTTTATGTATTAGAAAAAAATCTCACATTCCAATAAGCATGTGGGGACATGAGTGTATGTATTGTATCTTGATTTTCTGGTCTTCTGGGCTGTTAGACTTCTTTTTTGAAGAGATTTGAACCAGGGACCAGTTATATCACACCAGGCTTTGAGTTCTCACTCAGCTGTCTATGCCACTCCAGGTGGGTTTGTGATGCTAAAATATAGTACTATACACTAGTCAGATACTATCTAGAGATTATTGGTTGCTGTACTGAAAATTAAATGAAGGTTGTTAAAAAGGAATTTAAATAAAACACAGTTGAGGAAAGGAGGATACCTATTTTAGTATATAAATACCCTCAAGGCTGTTGGCAGGAGTAATTTCTCCTTTGTACATGTAACATTGGTTCATATATGCCATTATACAGCTCCTTTCAGGTTGAGTATTACACTGGGATACAGCAAAAGTCAAATTTAAGACAGGAAACTGGAGGAAACCCTATTTTGTACTGCATAAAATGCACTTTTGGAATTTTCAGTTCTTCTTTCTGCAGTGTTACAAATGCCTTTATAAAAAGTATCATGGCTAATGAGCTAAAAAAAAAAATCCTAAGAAAAGAAAAAAAACCCAACCCAGAGGCTGTGGATGTGTTCAATTCAAGTTTGTGGTTAGTATTTCCCAGGCTGCCTCGAGGTGAGGGTGAGTTCAGGCATCACAACACCTCCCAGCAGACTCTGCTGCTGTTTCTAAATGACTCTGGTAAAAGATTGTGAAAAAATGAACTCGTGAGAAATTGCATCATCCTTGTTATGTGTTTTAAGGTGGGGACACAACACAGAAGCCACATGTTCAGGTCCTGCTCAGCCTCCCCTTCACTCCTGCATCCCCTTGGGATGTTCTGCTGGGATTCACCTGCAGGGCCCTGCATTTCTCATTCTGCATTACAAAGTTTGCAGCAGCTTGTGGTCCTGGAGACTCCAGGTTTCTCTTTGCTGGAAGGTGAAAAGCTGCTGTGGGGCTCCCAGTTCAATGCTGTGACACCCTGAAGGGTTCAGGGCAGGATGGGGGTGTCCCTGCCCTGGGGGGGGCAGTTCTGGGTGGTCTTTGAGGTCCCTTCCAACCCAACCCATTGTGTGGTTCTGTGAANAATAAACCCACACAACCACATCTTTTGAGGGAGGTGATGGAGCTGCTGCAGCCAAAACAAGCACAGGTGTCCCTGCTTGCAGCCTGCTGCTTCTGCACGAGAGAGAAAAGGATCTTTGAAATCAGAAGTGCCCCACGAGTCCACCCCCATGCAAAGGTGTGTTGCTGTACCCTGGGCAGTGTGGGGACTGGCACCAGCCTCCCCTTTCCCACTCATTATAAAGCAGGAGTGATGGGGCGTGAAAGGAGGTGCCTGGATGTGAAACCAGCTGAGAAATGTCCCATCTACTTCTCTTTTCCCATCAGTAGATGTTGCTTCAGTTCCTGTTTCCTAATATTGCCTCTCACCAGTGGGTTCCTGAGCTCTACACCGAGACACTTGAGCTGTTTTAAAGGAATCTTTTAATGTTCCTGTTGCATTTTGTCTTCCAGTGGGCATTTATTGTTCATCCTACAAAAGATTCCCCTCTTTTATCACTACAAGCTGGGGTCAGGTATTTGCCCTGGGCTGTCTGTAGGGCTCTGGCCACAGATCTTGGAGGGCTTTTCCAACCCAAACAACAATCCTGTGGAAATGGTGAGGGTTTGGGACATGGATCCTGAGTGCTCAGCCAGCCCTGCAGCCTGATAGAGCAACTGTCCTGAAAAGCCCCCTGACCTTTGGAGCTATTCTTTTCAGAGCTGTAAGGAAAAGGAAATAGGAAGTGGAGCTGCTGTAATGCATTTTTTTGCATCCTTCAGTGTGGTGCTGTTTACCTTTGCAGTGGCCTTTATTTCCATTTGCATTGGAGTGTTGTAACCAGCAGCTGCAGCTCTTAGAGCTGAGCTCAGCACTGGGGTTTTCCATGGGGCAATTCTCAGTGGCTGCATCAGCCAGGGCTTTGCAGGGATGTTATTTAGCAGAGGGAGAAGGGNGTTCTGTGAAGCAGCTGATAGGGGAAAATAGGAGTTATAATTGGTACTGAGGAAACACTTGCAATAAAACCACCTCTCCAAAAGTGTCATGAAATAATGTCCATCACCACACGTTCCAGTAGGAAGAAGTGGGGAGTTCCTGCTGGGCAGAGTTGTTAGAAATTAAGCCAAGCCCAGTGTCTTTGGACTGTTTGGTGGCTGTTGTGGTGCTGCTATGTATTGAAGTGGTTTATTTATAGAAATATAAGAAACCAGAAAATAAATAGAGGAAAGTATATAAATATAGAAATAAATATAAATATGAATATAAAATATAAAAATGCAAAATAAAAATAAAAATAAATATAAATATATAAATAAATATAAATATATAAGTAAATATAAATNAATCTTTTAATGTTCCTGTTGCATTTTGTCTTCCAGTGGGCATTTATTGTTCATCCTACAAAAGATTCCCCTCTTTTATGACTACAAGCTGGAGTCAGGTATTTGCCCTGTGCTGTCTGTAGGGCTCTGGCCACAGATCTTGGAGGGTTTTTCCAACCCAAACAACGATCCTGTGGAAATGGTGAGGGTTTGGGACATGGATCCTGAGTGCTCAGCCAGCCCTGCAGCAGCCTGATAGAGCAACTGTCCTGAAAAGCCCCCTGACCTTTGGAGCTATTCTTTTCAGAGCTGTAAGGAAAAGGAAATAGGAAGTGGAGCTGCTGTAATGCATTTTTTTGCATCCTTCAGTGTGGTGCTGTTTACCTTTGCAGTGGCCTTTATTTCCATTTGCATTGGAGTGTTGTAACCAGCAGCTGCAGCTCTTAGAGCTGAGCTCAGCACTGGGGTTTTCCATGGGGCAATTCTCAGTGGCTGCATCAGCCAGGGCTTTGCAGGGATGTTATTTAGCAGAGGGAGAAGGGAAAGGAGCCAATAAATCCATTTATCTGGAGCAGGGCTCCCAGGGCAGCAGAGCTGGGAGCTGGCAGGGCAGCAGCTCCTCTGTACCAGGTACTCTGATATAATTTGAAATTTTTATTGCACTTTACCCAGGGCTAGAAGTGGTTGAGAGGCAGCAGAAGTGCAGCCCTGACAGTGGGGATGCCCTGGTTTGCCAATAACCTGGGGTTAGAGTGGAAACCCTAAGCTGATTTACTGGATGGAGAAGTAAGGGCACGTAAAGCCAGACCTTGGAATTTTAACAGCTCTTGATCAGGGGTTTCCAGTGCTGCTTTAGAAATATATCTCAGGAAATTTGCATCTTGTTTGAACTGCATGTGGCTTAAAGCTGCTGCAGTCGTTCTTGGGTTTAATTCTGTTTTATCCTCACATTAGTAAAGCATAATGGTTTCCATGCAGGGGGTGCTGAAGGTTGTTATGGGTTGGCATGAATCAAACTGATGTAAGAGCAGCATTAAGTGCCCTGAAAAATAGAGGAAAATATTCTGGTGGAGCTGCCTGCACAGATGTGTCTCCAGCAATTAAGAGTATTGCATTTTCAAAATGAAACTTTTTTTTTTCCCCTCATTCATAGCAGAAGCCAAATTCTACTGACACTAGACTTTCCTTTTCTATGTTTTGTTTCTCCAGCCTTTCAGGTTTCCCCTCTCTCTCACTGCACATGTTCTTTTCTTTGTTTCCACTGTTCAGGACACTTCTGTGCTTATTTTCCATCTTCTCTGGTTCCAGTGGGAGCTGAGGGCAGGCAATGTCTGCTGTGTGTGAATGGGAATATCAGGCAAACAAGGAAAAGAACTTCCAAGGCACCAATTGCCTCTTTCTAACCTGTCTGTGCCAATTGCCTTCTGCTCCTACAGAGCAGTAAAAAATGAGGAATTATCTACTGTGGCTTATTCTAGTAATAATGCACATTAAAATTGCCTTCAGGGAAGTTTTCTGTATTTTATAGAGGGCAGCTTGTGCTTTAGTTCTTGCTTCTAGATTATTTGGGAAGTTCAATTCCTGAGAAATGGAAAGCACTTGTGGGCACAGCTGTGATACATGAGAGCCCAGGGCAGGCTGGGCTTCCCAGGGCTCTGCAGAGGGGCTGGTTCTGCTCTCCTTGGTGTCCTCTGGAGCCAGAAATGAGGGAGCACCTGGACATTTATCTTCCAGCAGCAGCACCAGTCTGTGGAGGTAATTTCCCTCTTCCAATTCAATGAGAGCTTTTGGGTCAATATTTCTTGAATATTGGTTTGGAGGTGGGGAGGGGGGTGAGTGTGTCTTGGTTTTGGTGTTTCATCTTTCCTCAGTAAGCATAGGGTCCTTGTTTTGGGGAGTTTAATAAAGCAAATATTGAGGCAGCACTTTAGGGTATGGGGTGGCACAGCTGGTGTGAAAGGCTTGGGCAGAAATCCATGTACAGTCTGTGGGATTCACCTCTGCTCCTGGGGCTGGTGTGGGGGGGATCCCCTGGGAGCTTTGTGCTGCTCAACTTGTGTGCAGCAGAAACCTGGAACAGGGGAGGGAACAGGCACTGGTAGTGGAATTCCTGTGGCTGGGAGGTGTGGAGGAACAGGAGACTCACCTCAGGCCTTAACTGAAACATCACCAAAAGGGAACAGGAAAACAGCTCCTCTGAAAGTGTGCTGTGAAGCCAGATGCTGATTAAGGAAAGTGCACTGATTTGCCTCCTGTTTTATCATCTAAGTAGGAGGGGAAGGAAAGCAGCTTCTCCAGAGCTGCACCAGCTGCAGTGACTGTTGCTGTAGGAAGAAGGTGGCAGGGAAGGGCTTGTAGGATGATCCATGTGGAAAGGGAGCTCGGGAGGGCTGCAGTCCAACCTCCTGGTCATCCACAGGGTCACACTGAGTTGCCCTGAGCTGTTTCCAGTCTTGGAAACCTCTCTGGATGAGCTGTTCCACTGCTTGGCTGTCCTTTAGGAAGAAACATCCCCTGATATCCTGGCTAAACCCATTATTGCAGCTTTTCCCCCTTGTCTCTTGTGCTCCTACTGTGCATCCTGGGCAGAGCCTGGCTCCACTCCCTCAATAAGCCCCTGACAGGAGGGTGCTGTGAGCCCCCAAAGCCTCTCCTTCTCCAGCAGAACAACCCCCCTTGCCCTCTCCTCTCACAGCCAGGGCTTGGTGCCTTGGTTGTACTGGTGCCTTCAAGATTTTTGGGCTTATTGCTCTGTTTTGTCAGTGTCTTGTACTGAGGGGATACAAAACTGGGCAGGGTGTTGTGGGTGTGATGTGCTGTGTGCTGGGTAGAACCCCCTCCTTCCATCTGGCTGTGCTTCTCTTGGTCTGTGGAGCTCTGGGCAGACAAGCCTGTGTGACCTGATGGCCCCAAACCACACTGGTGCCAGCACTGACTGGCCAAGGGCTTGGGGGGATCATCAAAGAGTGCCTGGAGGGGTAAAAACTGAAATAAATGCTTCTGCAGACATCAGCCTGCCAGGTCTGTGGGCTCAGCCAAGTCGTTTCTCACCCCGCTGGGGAGATGTGGAGGGGAAGGGAAGGATAAATCCATATTAACTGTGAGGAAAAGAGGACATACAAGGAAGCACATTGTTGGTTCTCCAGGCATGGCCTTCCCTGGTGCCCACAGGTCCTCCTGGCAGTGCTCCTGCAGCAGTGGCACGAGACTGCACACTGCAGGACACTGGGCTGGCAAGTGATGGTGAATCTGGGCTGGTGACACCAGAGTTTGTGCTGCTGCCTCCCCGAGCAAGAGGGGCAGTTTTCAATTACAGACTCACAAAGCAGCCCCACAGGACTTGCCCTGATTTATGCACTAAACACCAGGAAAGGCTCGAGTCGTGTTTGTCACTCTGCAGATGGTGACGGTTGCTCCAGCCTGTGAAATATTTCATGCCTGACACCTCAGCTCAGGAAATGGTGGTTTGCTCAGCAGAGGTGCAGGAGGCAGCAAGTTGTTATCGAGTATAACACGAGCTTCTCTCGTTGTTTTTTCTCGATTTACAGAGTTTGTTTCCCAGAGCAGAAAGCTGTGCTGGGCTCTGCAGTGGGGTCCCCACAGCAGGGGACGTGTCCCGAGTGCCAACTCTGAGTGTTTTGTTGGGGTTTTGATGGTGTAGCAGGTTGGTTTTCCTGCAGGGCCGGGCTCACATCCTGCACTGAGGTTCCTATTCCTCACAAGGTGCCTGAGGTTTGCTGAACCACAGCGAGTTCATGTGCCACTGAGGGGCTCGGCTGCCCCTGGGTTGTTATTCTGTGGAGGGAGGGAAGTTGAGCCTTTCAGGCCCTTTCCAAGCAGCAGGAGCAGGTCTGCACTGTGGGTGCTGTGCCCATCCCGTGGGTTTCCCACATCCTTCCCCTCCAAGGGGGATGTGGTGTGAGGCAACCTGGCTCCTCTGGGTCACATCTCCCCAGGTGCTGCTCTGGAAGCATAAAAAACCAAACTGGAAGACCAGTGTTTTCCTCCTTGCCTTTACAAGGGCCATGTGAGAAGGTCATGGGAGTGTTGAGGCAGCTCCTTCCAGCCAAGGCCTGGGAGGAGGGAGTGCAGCCCCCACTCCCTGTCCCCACGGCAGCTCCCACTGCTGCTGGGCCACAGATACTTCTAATTCCTACAGCAGGAAACAGCTCTGCTCCAGTGTGAGCCCCCAGCCTTTAAACGTGGCTTGGGGAGCAGATTATTCCTCTTCTCAACAAGGACCTTCCCCAGGGCAGTCAGCTGGTTTCCCTGAAATACAGGAATGTGGCCTTTGCCCGGGTCTGTGAGGCAGTGTGGGCACAGCAGCAGTGCCCAGCCTTGGCACTGGGGACAGTCACACGTCACTGTGGTGCCTCGTGCTGCTCCCCAGACCCCAGCAGGGTCCTGCCACCACTGTGGGTCTGTAGCTGTAGAATCACAGAACATTTAGGTTGGAAAAGCCCTCTGAGTCCAGCCTTTAACCCAGCACTGCCCAAGGCCACCACTAACCATGTCCCCAGTGCCACAGCCACAAGTCCCTTGGATCCCTCCAGGGATGGTGAGTCCAATGCTGCTCTGGGCAGGCTATTCCAGGCTTGGCAACCCTTTCCATGAAGAAATTATTCCTAATAATTCCTAAACTTCTGGCAGAACTTGAAGCTGTTTCTTCTTATCCTGTTGGTTGTTACCTGGGAGAAGCAGCTAAATCCCCCCTGGCTACAACCTCCTCTGAGGGAATTGTAGAGTGAGAAGGTCCCCCCTGAGCCTCCTTTTCTCCAGCCCCTTTTAGTCCCTGCAAAAGGGGCCAAAGCAGAGTCATTCCCGATCCTGGGGACAGTGCCTTGGACACCACTCAGTGCTGCTCAGTGGTGAAAGGTGTCACCCTGCCATGGAACCCAGAAAAATGTTACTGCAAGGCTTCCTGGTAGCTGGGAGCAGTTTGAGGGCTGTTCCCACTCCTTAACCCCTGGATGCTCCCCTAAATGTGTGTGCACTGTAATCAAGCACCTCTGTGAGCTGCTTCTCTCAGGGTGCTGCTTAGGTAGAACATTTCCTACCTGTTTAACACAAGTGAAATACTGGAGGGAAGTGAGCTCAGTTCCTTCCCTGCTGAGCTCTTCAGGGATGGGGCTGAGCCCCTCAGCCTGTGCTTCCAGCCAAGCTCCTCTCAGTTCTCTGTGGGAAGCCTGGCTGTGGCATTCCAGGAGCATGGGGTGAAACAGGCTGGGCAGGAGAAACCCAGTGAGGCTCCTCAAAGCTGGTGGTGAAGGATTGCTCTGGGTTGGAATGGCAGCTGCTGGATTATAATGATAATTTCAGTGTGAAATATATATGTCTAATATGCTGATTTTAAATATTGCCACTGATAATCTATGTCATTTCCCTCCAGAATTGTTAAAAGTGTCTTGAAAATTAGCCACGAGGCTGGGAACAGGCCAGTACAGCCCCTGCTCCCCTCCCTGCTCCCTCTGCTTGCTTCAACAATAAAGCTGGTGAAAACAAAGCCCTACCTGTCTGGACTTGTCTTCCCAATTAATTTCTGCTGCCTGAAGACTGTAAGTGAAATCTTTGTGGTATTTAGCTGATGACAGAACAAACTCAGTGAAACATATTGTTGCAATGCAGATCTGGGCCCTGGGCACGTTCAGTGGATGTGCTGTGGTTCACCTGCCTCTTGTTATTTAATAGCTGCTCACAACCAGCTGATGTGTGTAATGCTTGTGCTGGATGCATTTTGAATCAGGGCCAGCATCCTTATGCTGTTTTGCATCCTTCATTCTCTGTGTTAGCAGAGCTAAACCACCTGTGCTCGGGTAGGAATAAAACCTCTTTTATAGGACTGAAATCTGCTTTGTGGTCGCCCAAAGTTCCTCAGACCCTTCCCCATCCTCTTCCTTATGGGAACCTGCCTTTTACCACTCCCTTGCTTTTGTGTTTTCGAGCCTGGCTCCAAGCAAACAGAGCAAACAAGGCCCTTCTCTCTGCCTGGGGCTGGCAGGCCATCGTGTAACGCTGCTGAGGTTGAATTCCCCTGGAAGGTCCCCAAAGCTGCTGCACAGATCTTGGCTTGCCCCAGCTTTGATGCTGTGGCCACGTGCCCACAGCATAGTGTGTCACCCCGTGTGATGGGGAACAAGCACAATAGGCAGGAGCTCTGTTTGAAGTGTGACAATTCTCCCCTAAAATAGGTGGTGAGTTCATGTGTGGAGCTGAGCAGCCTCAGCACAGCTCAGGAGGCTTGGGCAGTAAGTGGCTGCTGTTGTGGCCCAGGAGCTGGGTACCACTGGCAACCTGGTGGTACCAACTCAGCCTTCTCCTCCCTGGTGCTTTTTGGCAGCTGGGGGACACTGGGGAGTGTGAGAGGCAGGTCTGGGCTGTGCCAACACCTCAGTCCAGCTGATGTCTGGGCACTGTCAGGCTCTTCAAAGGCTTCACAGCAAAGTTTCTGTCTGAATCATGAGCAGAACGAGTGGATCATTGTGAAGCTGAAAAGGCTGAGGAGAGCCCAGCTGTTTGTGTTGACTGTCACAGAGCAGGGAGAGAGGCTGGATTTGCTGTTCTGTTTGCTGTGCAGATTGGATTCCTTATTCCTGAATATCTCCTGATAACCATTTCCTGGTGCCTGTTCCATCCCTGTGTTTGTCCTGCCTTCATTCCCCAGCCTGGGGCACCACAGGGGATGGTGCTTGGTGTTCATGCAGAGACAGAGCCTGGTAACTCCTGGCACAGTGGTTTGGGATGGGTGGGTGATGAGATCTGCTCCCTTGCCCACTCCCTGGCCCTCCTCATCTCCAAGCCCTGTGGCTCCAGATCCTCCTGGCTACCCCACCTTCCTGTCCAGGGGCAGCTGACCTGGCACTGCCCTCCACCACAGTCAGCAGGGCAGTGGATGGAACTCATGGTTGTGCCAACCTGAGTCCTTCGAACTTGCCCCCCTGTATAGAAGTAAAAGAAAAGTCTCTTCAGTCTCTTGGTCCCAACTGCCCTGGAGGCCAGTCAGGGATCAGCTCAGGCCCCAGTCACCCCCCTCCTGGGCTGGAGAGCACCACTCTGCTTTTTCTTCCTCTCCCCAAGAGTTCAAATCAATAAAACTGCCAACAAAATACTTGGGGTGGAATTTATCCATCGTGTTGCTTCAATGACTGAGGAAGTGCCAAATTCTGCCATGAGACTTCACCACTTTTCACTGGCAAATACCCAACGTGCAGTTCATCACAGAGGTGACCAGGGAAAGCATCTCCAGCATCCTGGGAAAATGGTCTTGGAGCATGTCTGTGGTCCCTGGGTGTGAGGCTTTAGCTGCTGCTTTCTTCTGTCCTCAGGTCTGGGTCTCCCTTTTCACTGTGGACTGTGCTGCTTTTTTGTGTCTGGGCATATTTGTGAGAAGCTTTCTCCTTTTAATGCATGAATGGGTGATTTAATCTCTACTTTATTTTTAACAGTGTTTGCATCATAGAAAGTTTCCCTTCTCTCTCCTGTCCCTTCCCCCCACGTGTGACAAACTTGCAGGGCCTTTTAAACAAACCCCATTTCCTCTGCTTGTGTGGTGGTGCTGATCTGGTGGCCTGTCCTGGGAGCAGAGGTGGCTCTTGGACACTTCCAGGGATCCAGGGGCAGCCACAGCTTCTCTGCCCAACCTGTGCCAGGGCCTCATGACCCTCCACAGTCAAGAGTTTCTTCCCAATATTTAATCCAACCCTGCCCTCTGGCAGTTTACAGCCATTCCCCCTTGTCCTGTCACGATCTGCACAAGTAAAAACTTGCTCTCTGTCTTTTTTATAAGCTCCCTGTAAGTCCTGGAAGGCTGAAAATCCAGTGGGTCATTTCTTTGCTCGTGCACAAAACATTTCTGCTGTAGCTCTGCAGGATTTTGGGTGGGTGTGATCTGCCCTGGTACCCCAGGGATTCCCTGCCAGGATGTGGATCTTCTGCAGGGATGTGGCAGCTGGGGGGGGACAGCACAGGGTGAGCTCACAGGGAGCTGCTCTGGAGGTGCCTCTGCTCCTCCTTTTTTGGGCTGTCAGACAGGGCTGGTTAATGACTGACAGGGCACAGGGACCATGCCCAGCCTCCCCCTCCACCGTGCTCTACCCAAACCCCTGAGCTGTGCTGCCTTTGCCACCCACCACCACCTCCTTCCCATGGCACTGAGTTGCCCCTTCCCCCTGCAGCCCCTCTGTCCCTCAGGTCAGGCTGCAGCAGAGCCTGTGCCAAAGGCAGTAGGAAATGTCTGCTTTGTTCCAGCCCTTTGGGTTGGGTCTTCCTCTCCTGCAGCCTGATATTCTCCTCGGCTCTGGCTCAGAAAATGAAGTTATTCCCCAGAGGCCTGCAGGACACGGGGGTTTTCCAAGGACTGTCAGGGGCTCTCACTCATTCCCTCACTTGTCTCCTACCTCCCAGCCCACATGCAGCAACATCAGAGCTCTCCAGCCTGCAGGAGGGCAAAGGAATGACATAATCGGGGGAAAACAGTGCTTGCTTTTCTGGCAAACCTGAGATATTTAACTAGGGCTTCACTGCTGATCTCATCCCAAAAGCTGATGGGGACATCCACAGCAGGGACTTGCTGGATAGGGTTGGTTTTTAGTGTGGCCTGTGACTTGGCTCTGAGTTAGGTCTGATGGCAAATACAAACCAACTACCCCACGTGTGCACAGCACCTTCCCTGACAGGCAGGATTCCATCCATCACTGCCCTCAGAACAGGGTGGAGGGCAGAAAACAGGAGTTAACTAAATTCCTTGTGCTTTCATGAGTCATGAAAAACCCCCTCCAACTGTCTCTGTCCACAGCACAAGTGTTTGGGCATTTTCAAGGAAGCTGGAATGCATCCTCATGAGAAAAAGTAAACATGTCATATATAAAACATTTTATTAAAACAAATATACAACCCTTTATATACAAAAATAAAATGTACAAGAAAATAGTCTGTTGCAGCTTAGTGATTTAATTCCTGTGTACTACACACAAGCCACAACCTCATCCATGCAGCACTGTCCTGGCCCAGGGGGTCCATGGGATGTTATGGCTTGTGTGCAGTACTGGGGGATCCCTGCAGAGTGCCAGGGGGGATCTGGGGAGGGCATGGGAAAAATAAAGAGCTCTGCCCCTCTCAGTGCAAAATTGTTTCATGCAGCAGCTCTTTGACTCCAAATGGCTGTGGCAGAGCATCCTCTGAATGCACCTGGGGAACAGACTAGGTGGAAGCAAAGCCTAAACTGAATTTTCACATTTTATTGGTCTAAACTATTTACAGAAAGATCTGAAAGACACACTACATGACGGAGCAAATCAAAGGAGAGAGGGCCCATTAGTGCAATTTTCTAAGTGTAATGACAGTCATCAAGCTCAATGTCACCAGTGTTGCACAGATAAGCAGCAACCAAACTAACAGGGAAGAGACTCCTCTGCAGTGTCTCCCCTCAGCACTCTGGGGGTAAAGTGCTCATCACATCTCACGGGGGAGGATGGAACCTGCTCCCCAGGCCTGTGGTACCTCACCAGCTCAGGGCACTCTGGCACAAAGCTCCCCTTGGAGCCCTCAGGTGTGTGCTGTGGCTGAGCACCTGCAGTGCCAGAGTCCTGGTGAGATGGGTTTCCCTTTTCTCATTGATAATGCAGTTTTTCATGCCCAGGCCTGCAACTGAAACGGAATAAAAAAGCTACTTTCTTCGTTCAGTCAGTAACAAAAAATTTCTTCCATTCTCTCCACACTTGTCAAAGTTTCCACACGAGAGCAGTTTGTGGTTGGGGGAGGCCAGGGGTTTACAAGCCACAGTGAATGACTTGCATGGTTGGTCTCACTGTATCCAGCCAGGAGAAGTCCAGGCTGCTCTTCTGGTCAAAGAACCTGAAATCCATGTCTCCTGGACAAAATAAACCAAGGATGGGCACTGAATCAATGCAGCAAGAAGAAAATAGTGCATAGATATATATAAAAAAAAAAAAATCAAAAATTGAAAGATTTTTCAGATGTGAGTAAACACCTCAGACTACTATTTTGCTATAATACACCAAACTCTATTAAACTTAAGCTATTGCTTAATAACTTAAACTGAAGTTATTGTCCCACTTAAGTCATTGCTACAGGAAGTTCTTCAGTTACACTGCAAGGAGAAGGCTGACCCCAGTTATACCTGTCTAACCCTGAAATCTGCAGGATACTCTTACTGGAGGTGGGTTTAACTTTCTTTTTCATCACAAATTTCCTTCCAAAGCAGATCTCTGCTTGGAGATCTCAGAGCACCAGGATGTGTGAATTCCTCCATCTCCTCCTCCCTCCCCATCAGTGTCTGGCATGAAAGCCCTGTGTGTCCCCCTGGGGCAGGGGGTGAGGACAGAGGGGTCTGTACCTGAGGTGGTGTCCACCTCCCGATCCTGCTCCTTGTAGCTGAAGGTGCTGCACATGCTCTGGGTGCCTGACTCGTTGGTGAGAAAGCCTTTGCCCCCAATGCTGGTGCTGTGCCAGTCCTGGGCTGGTTCAAGGAGCTGGAAGAGAAGCAGGAGATGGTAACAACCTCTCCTTGCTGTGGGTGCAATGTTTGATTCCTTGCCCTTAATTAAAAAGCAGATAAGCAACCCAATCAAGTTCTATCTTTTCAGGTTAAGTTATGTAAGACTTGGGTTATTCCCACTTGGAAAAAAAAAAAGTTAATGCCAAACAGGGAAGGCTGGAGCACCTTATTCCATTTTATCAGTGGGATGAGTGTGGCATGTCTGGAAATGGAGATTAAGGGCCAAACATGTCAGGGGTGGAGGGGAGGGCAAAATAGAAAAGTCTGGAGGACCTTTGCAGACCCTAATGCATCACCTGAGGCCAAGGAAACAGCCTCAAGTTGCACCAAGGGAAGTTTAGGTTGGAGATTAGGAAACATTTTTTCAGGGGAAGGACTGTCAAGCATCGGAACAGGCTGCCCAGGGAAGTGGTGGAGTCACCATCCCTGGAAGTGTTCAAAAAACACAGGGATGTGGCACTTGGGGACATGGTTTGATGAACATGGTCATGGTGCTGGGTTGGACTTTCAAGGTCACAGAATCCCAGAATTAACGAGATTGGAAAAGACCTTTGAGATCATCAAGTCCAACCTGTTACCTCACACCATCTCATCAACTAAACCATGGCACTAAGACTTCCAGTCTTTTTTTAGAATCTTAGAGGTCTTTTCCAACCTTAACAATTCTGTGATTCTATGAACCTCTACTTCTAACAGTACCCAGCAACTTCCTCTGACTTTTACTGAAGGGTAAATATTTCCATGGGTGTGTCCTCTTCAGTTCACATTTGCAAAGCAGCCTTCTTTTTATATTTAATTTTTCAGGCTTCCTCATTAAAAAAGCGTTCAGATCCCTGCTTCCCTTCCTCTCTTGGTGAAAACACCAACTTTGGACCATTTTATTCTGACTAGAAGAGCTGGTTTTACCTTAAAAATATCTGGGTTTATATCCTCTTCATCTTCATCTGTGACTGCTTTGTAAGCACATAAAAAGAGAGAAGAAAACAGAGATATCAGCTTTTAGTCCTTGTATTTTTGCTTCTTCACCACAGAACCTCCTTCATAGTCTCTTGTCACACAACACCACTACCTTTAACTCCCCCATGTCAGATTTCTCACAGCCCTTCATCTCTGATGCTCTTCAACAACTGCTGTTGAGACTCCAGCCAGTCTGACACCTCCCAGGACTCAACAGAGCAGAGCCCACTTGGTATGGAAGGTGAGAAGAGGAAGATATACCTGATATATCCATGTTAAATATTTTCCCCCCCCTGGGAAGCATGGCTACCTCGCTGTCACTCCTGGAGGAGGTGGCATGTGCCAGCTCTTCCCTTGTGCACCCTGGGCACTTGGGTAACTCCAAAACCCCAAATCTATCAGGGGAGGGTTGGTTTTCCTACAAGACAACTCTTGTTTCTCCTGTTACCCTGGGCACTCCTGCAGAGCAATGGAAGACTGGGCTTGAAGAAGAGACACCCACCTTCAGAGGAGGAAGCCAGGGGGGACACCTGGAGCTGGTAGAGGTCGTTGGTGCTGTCAGCCATGGTGACTTCCATGGTGGGTCTCCAGTCGGGCAGGGAGCCACTCACCTCGCAGGGGGCCAGGTCTGGGGAGGAACCAGGGCTTGGCACTCCCAGCAGGGACACAACTCTGTCCCTGCCCCTCCAGGGTGCAGCCACCCCAACCCCAGGACTCCTCTGACTGCGGGTGTAGCACAACTGGCACTGTGCACCCAGCTCAGAGCTAAACCCAGGGACTCACCTAAGGTGATGGACGTGCTTCAGAGCTAAACCCAGGGTCTCACCTAAGGTGATGGACGTGCTCTCCACCTCCACTTCCTGCCCTGCATAGTCGTGGATGGTGTAGCTGCTGTGGTCATCTGGCAGAGGAGTGGTGGTTAACCTGTCTGCTGAGTCCTCCAGCCTCGTCTCTTCATAAAACTACAGAAACAAGGGCAAAGCATGAAAGCCTTGGCTAAGAACATGCAAGTTCCCATATGAAAAAAGTTAAGCAAGAAAACCACCAAAACCTCTAGCTTGTTCAGCTGCCTCTACAGACACATACCTTTCTCTTGCTCCTGTTTCTTACTTCTCTTGAAGACTTTGACTTCCTTTCTGAGAAATAAAAAGAAGACGAGTGAGAAAGCTGCACATTTTAGGTGACTGGAGCTCTTGCAGCCTTGAGACCTGCTCAGCAAGCTCAGTTCCTGCCAGCAGCAGCCACCCCCAGTGCCTCCTGATGATGCCTTTAGGCACATCTGAAGAATTTGGGATAAACTGAACCACTTGTACAAGTGGCAATAACCAGTGAGTGACCCAGTGCTACCACCAGGTCTGTCACCTCCTGCTCACACAGAGCAGGACATTGAAGTGCTGTTCAAGCAGCATAACCCCAGCTGGATTGCCAAAGGTTTACCTTTCTTCTGGAGCTTTGACAAGGGTGGCAGCATCCTGTAAACCCTGACAGCACTGGAGCCTTTGTTGATGCTCTTATCCTTCACTTCTTCAATGTCAGGCAGGGAATTCATGGCACAGCGAAAGTTTGCCTTCCAGGTTTTTGGGTCAGGATCTTTCTCACCTTCTTTATATCTGCCTGTAAATAAGAGATGGGGTGTGCATTTAAGCTTTTGCTAGTTGTTCCCACCAAAAAAAAAAAAAAGGCAAAATTCCACTTTCTGGTGTATATACTAGTAGTTAATGTAACTACCAGTGTAAGGTGTAAGGCAAGGCAAAAAAAGGCCTTGTTTGAGATATTCATGTGATGGGAATGCAAAGCCAGCACACACCTGTGTGAATGGCCCAGCTCCGGAAAAGGCAGGCATCCTTCTCCATGTCCCAGCCATGCTTGGCTGCATGTTTCCATGGGATTTGAAATATCCTCTTGTCCTGAAATTAAACCAATAGAGACTTGCATTAAAAAAGAAACATCACATGACAGTTTGGAATGATGGATTTAGTCAAAAAGTTCTCAGTAACAGCTCAGAAATGTTATAACCCCCTCACTCTATATTTTAATTAAATATCCACTGTTCCATCTATTTTGTTCATGGCATTTAAGGCTTTTTATGATTTCTGAAACTGGGGAAAAAACGTGGTACAGTACAGTAGAGGTAAGCAATATTATCAATGTCATCCCAGAATAACTTCAATACATTGCATCCAGTCTATAAGTATGTCATAAATTACAGTTGTTTCTTCAACATAATGCTAGCAAGTGTTCTCCATGTTTATTCCTTTATGATCTTCATGATCCTGACTTATGTTTAATGTCATTCAAGAAAAAGTAATACTAATAATGCTGATAATAGTACAAACCAGCCTCACCTTGTTAATCCAGATCAATCCTGGTATTTTATTGGAATTAATCTGCATTTCCAACCAGGGCCTCATGCGCATTCTTGACACTGGCATGTTGGCTGGGAAAGAAAGAACAGGTCAGCCAAACCCTCAGCACCGCTTTAGCCACTGTGCGGTGTCACCGCCAATCCTCCCCACGAGAACTTTTCCAGAGCCCGAATTCTCGTTCGGTGTCTCCCAGCTCCTCCTCCTTCCTGCTCGGGTTCGGAATGGGACAGAGGCCGATGGCAGCGGCGGGTGCTCAGCCCGTGCTGCGCGGGGAGCTCTGCGTGGGACCGGGCAGGGACCCCCGGCTCTGGGAGGGAGCCCACGGCCAGCACCGCGCGTGGGTGCGGGTGTCCCCCCGGGGGACCGGTGCGGGACCCTCTGCGCAGTGACTGAAGGCACCAACTCTTCTTCAAAGTTCATTATTAATGAAGTGGCGCGGGGTGGGAGGCAGCGGCCCCGCTGCAGGCGGGGACCCCCAATTCCACCGCGACCCTTCCCGAGG
>WEIV01023065.1:75342-91136 GCA_013390005.1 Calyptomena viridis
GGCTGTAAGGAAAGGCAGAGGGGACACGTTCCTGTCACCTCGTGGGGGTGGCACAGTGGGATGAGTTGGCTCAGGGATGGGCTGAGCAGGGGCTGTGCTCACATCCCTCCTTCCTCATCCTCCCTGGCACTGCTCAGAAAGTTCAGGGCAAACCCAAAGGTTTTATGCCTTGTCAGGTCCTCCTGGTTTGCTTTGTCAAGCATTTAAAATTTCATCTCAAAATGCAAAGCCATTTTGCCACCAACACCCTGAGATGCCAAACCCGAACCAGTGCCAGTGAAACTGCCCTGCCACATTTCAACACAAAGGAGGAGTGCTTTTTAAACAAGAAAATATTTTACTGCTCATATAAATTTACAGCAATTTTAGAAATTCCTAACTCTAAGCTCTTGTGGGTTTTAATGTTTTTTGGATGAATGTCATCAACTTTTTTATAAATATTGTTGCATTCCTTCTTTCTGTATCACATTCCCCCTGAAAAATTAAGAAAATGAAATTACTTAATATTTAATCATTATTTGGAGCTTGTTCATCTCAAAATCATTTTATAAATGGTATGATTTTTCTTAAATTTGCTAATAACACATGAATCCTTAATTTAGAGGTGTTTCAAGCTAAAGACTAGAACAAGGGAAGGGTATAAACATGAAATAATGCCAGGATTTACTCTTCCACACACTAAAACCAAGCCAGTACAAAAATTACTCTCTTTTCTACACATAAGGGCTCATTTATCAATTATGAATCATATTTTGTTACATCTCTGCTGCATGATCTCTGGCAGACAGGGAAAAAATTCCTACCTCTTTTGCCAGGCTTGGTGTGAGAAATTGCTTCAGTCTTTCAAATTTTTGGAAAAAAGCAGCAAATCGTTTCATGGCTGGATTAGTTTTCAGCTGTTCTGTTCCTTCAAAGATTGTGCTGATACAATTCACATCCTAAGATGGAAGAAATAGCAAAACTGAAATCCAAGAATTGGTAACCATGAGCTGCAGTAAGTTTATTAAAAATTATCAGGAGTTATGTCCAGCTGCCTGGGCTGCAAATTTGTTCTTACTGATTTCTGGGCTCGAGTTTGCAAAGGACCTCAGCAAGTGTGCTGGTGTGGTGTGCACATTTATTTCTGGAGACAGAAACCTGGCAAAGCCCGTGCTGGTGTGTGTTTGTAATGTCCTGATGAACCATGTCATTGTCTGAGCACTCAGTCCTGCCTTTCCTGCAGCCACCCCAAACCCTCTTTGATTTTCACATCTGCTCGTGTCTCTTGGACACAAGAGGAAGAAAAGAAATGAGCCTGAAGCTACTCCCACCATTCAGGTATGTGGCAGGGGACACACACGGGGACAATGTGCCCTCTCATGTGCCACCCCAAGTGTGGCCAAAGTGGCTTTGGGCTGGGAGACCTTGTGGTCTGGACAAGGCTGCCAGGAGGAGGGGAAGGGGTGGAAGCCAAGCCAAGAGTGATGATGTTCACACCAGTGTGGGGTTGTTTTGGGGGACATCAGCCAAAGTCACTCAGAGGGGAAGGAGGAGGGGACACCAACATCAGTGGCAGGGACAGATTGAGGAGTAATAGGAGAAGAACGTGATCAAAAATGGAGACAAAACTACTCATGAAGGTCAGAGGAAGGTCAGCATCACATCCACGACCCTCTCAAGCAACATCTGGTGTCCCGTTAGTCATCCCTGGATGCTGCAGGATGGAAAAATCCTTCTCGAGCTGCTGCTTCTGCTGCTGAGCAGCAAACACAGACCTCGAGGAATTCACTGGCACCTCTGGATCCCAGCACTGGGAGGGGGAGGCAGCTGGGCACTGCCACACGGGGCTGGGGCACTTGTGCAGGGAAGGGGGCACATGAGTTACCAGCACTGGGCACTGCTGAGCTGGGGTCAAAACCTCAGCGTTAAAGCCAGGCCAGGTCTAGGAAGGGAACTCCTCCAGGGAGAAGTGGCAGAACTGGGAACTTTCATTTGTAAGCACTGGGTTCTGTTTGATACCAAAAATATCCATCCTCCTGTAGCTCAGAGCACAAATGGGAATTATTCTGCTCCTGCAGTAAGGTAAGAACCTGGATTGCATTCCCAGCCATGTGGCCACGCTGTGAGCTGGAGTTCTGGGCAAACCGAGAGAAAAACCTCCTTAACAGCATCTGCACAATGAGGGGCTTGTTTAAAGTCACCTCGGACACAAAACCTGAGGGGAGACAGGAGGAATTTATCAGAGATGTAAAAGAAGGTGCAAATGCACAAAGGGGAGTTTGATGGGTAGGACAGACCCTGTTCAGGGCATTAACACCATCCTTCAAACAAGATGGGGCCACAAGTATTTAGTGCCCTTAGTGGTGGGAAGGATTTAAAAAGCCTTTTCTAGAAAAAGAAAAAAGAATTTTCTAGAAGTAGGAAATTCGAAAAAGAATTTTTGCAGACACCACAAGCAATAAGTGTGAGCAAATTTGCTCTTTTCTTTTTAGCTGTCTTTCATTAAAAAAAACGGATTCAGAAAATCACTCGCCTGTGTGTTTTACAGGAGATTTGCAAAAATATAGAACAAGAATAGTTGCTGTCCTTTTATATTGCAGCATGGTTTTTGTCTCAACATCTGATTGTTTTTAATAATGTATTAGATCTAACAACATATTACATCTTATAATATCACTTTATGTCTTATAATAGCTACATGTAAAGTAATTGCTTAGACTATTTTAGGAGATAACAATTTTATCTTAATTTCCAAAACGATCTTAATTTCCAATGAAGAAATTTATGAAAAAGTTGATTTTATTTAGAAAAGAACCTTATACTTACATCCATGTTGTCTGGAGTTTCAATCCTCAGATTCTGAAAAATAACACATTCATTCAGCTTTTCAAGTACCTTCATTAACCCTGATAAATATGTAATATTACATAGATTGTTTGACTTCCAAAAAAAACTTAAATACTCAAGAACAAGACGATTCAGTATCTCAAATTTTCAACTAGAAAAATGGAAATTGAATTTACCTGAAGGTCCTTTGCCACCACTTCACACATTTGTTGTAGTAGTGTCAGTAATTCAGCCACGCTGCTCATCTGGGGAGCAGCAGAGATTCCTGCAGCCAGCAAGAGAAGGCAGAGATGGGTTTTCATCCTCCTCATGTGCTCAGTGAACCTCTAAGTGCTTCTGGACCAGTCCTCCACTATTTTATGGTCTCTACAAGGAAATAACGGTTTAGGTTGATTTTTGAAGCTGATTAATTTCAAAAATAAAAAGCTATTTGTTGAGACATTCTGGAAGATAAAGTTTCCAGTAAATTCAATGTCTAACCTTGGGACGCCCTCCTTACCCAATCAGTTTTTCCATGGAAAGACAGTAGTAAATAGGTGGGTTTTTAACTTGAAAATCAGCAGAACACAGAATGTCCCAAGGCATGACCAAGCAGTTGCCATCTCCACAGCACTTCTCTAGAAATCAGAGCTTCTTTGATCTCACCATGAGATTGTCTGATAGACAGTAGGAAAAAGATTGATATAAGAAAAAAACCTCAACAAAACGCCATGGAAAATGTGTGGCCCAACTGCCTAGAAAAGGCAAATGACAGCATTTGTGCAATACCTGTGGCCAAATGCAGCCATTCTGTAAGATTTAATTAATTTACAGCAGGAGAAGCCACTGCCCTGGAGTGCCAGGGTGGCCCTGGGGGTGGGCACAGCAAAGTGGCCCTTTTTGGGTGGGGAAGGAGGGATGCAGGGGGTCCTGAGTGAGTCAGCCCTGACCCCGTGGGCACAGTTGGTGGCACAGAGGTGACTCTGTGCCAGGACAGTGGTGCCTTCACTGCCCCATTCGCTGGCCAGGAGCTGCCAGGGGGAACCCCCAGCTCTGCCAGGGCACATCTGAGATCTTCACTCTTGAAGACACTAAGCTGTGTTACCTGGCCAAATCAGCCAGTGACTCATGTTCCCCTCTTTCCTGGAAGCCAGAAAAACTCCTTTCTGATTGTCTTTAAAAAAGTGTGGTTATATTTTCCAAAAATGAGGGCAGTGGCTGGAGTCCAGCCCTGTATCTGCTGGCTCTGCCTGGGGGGCTGATGCCACAGCACTTACTTGTAAGTGCCTCAATATCTCAATACTTTGAATTGGGGAAGTCAAAAGTCAGTAGTGGTTATGTGGCTAATCTGTGACCTGGCTGCTTCACTGTCTCTGTTTGTCATCTCTAACAAGAAGATGTTTTTTCCCACACTTCGTGCTTGTCTGTCGAATTTTCTCATCACTCAGCTCTAGGGATTGTATCCTTGTAGGAATGTGGCAAGTAATAAGGAAGAAGGTAAAACACTGGCACAGATGATCTGGAAAAGCCGCCCCATCCCTGGAAATGTCCAAGGCCAGGTTAGATGGAACTTGGAGTAACCTGGGATAGTGGAAGGTGTCCCTGCCCATGGCAGGAGGTTGGAATAAAATGGTTTTTGAGGTTCCTTCCAACTCGAACCGTTCTGTGATTCTGTGGATTGTGCACCAGTGCATCTCTGGGAGTTCTGCAAAGAACCTGTCTGGCACTACCAGGCACCCTCTGTGCCTACCAGGCTGAATTTTCAAGCCATACAACTGGAAATATTAAGCCCTGCTCTTGGCTCACTGTGTTTTTGGTGTTTTCCAGCTTGTTCCTTTGGGTCTTCCTCAAACTCCCTGATTTTTCAGGCAGAGCTTCCTCTCCCCTTTGGTTGGTACCTGCCAGCCAGGCTGAGGTTCCACTCCACCCTTAGAGACCTTGGTGGGCAACTCAGTTGTGGCTCAAGGTTTTGGAAAATCCCCCTTTTCCTTGGCTGACATCCTGTACCAGGGTGGTTCCTGTGCCCCCTGAGAGGGATTGCCCATGTCCCCCCACCTCAGCTCTCCCCACCCCAGGGCTGCTCATCCCAGACAGCACATCTGGCTCCAATTCCATTCCTGGCCACCACAACTGCCAACAGATTTTCTCTCAGGCTTTTTCTTTTCCTCCACCTTTGCATTTGGCATTTATGACCACTTCTGCAGAATCCTATCCCTGTCCCAGAACTTTGTCTGAACCCTATGACTACATTTTTTCCCTTAATAAACTTTGCAGGGGAGAATTCCCACTTCCCAAGAACTCATGGGAATTTTGTATATGTAGCAGCAGCATGAGCTGGACTTTCAGCAGGGTTTTGTTCTGCTGCAAAGGAACAAGATTGGTCCTTTACCACTGGTTCACCACTTTATCTTCTTTTGGCATACTCCAAAATTGCTGCATTTTTCAATACAGACATTTTTCCTTTTCCTAATTTCTTCCACTTTCCCCCCCCCTTCTTCTGCTCAGATAACAGAACTCCCCAAGGGCCTGTTTTCCTCTCTAAGCTGGCTCAGTGCCCCTGGACAAACCACAGTCCCATCTTCCAGCCTCAGGCTGGTTCAGATGGTTTGGGGTTTTGTTTTTTACATAAATGCAGGGTTAAGAAGCTGAAGGATGATATAAGAAAAAAATAGGGCAATCTAAGCAACAGGTCCTGAGCTCAATACTGTACACCTTTGATACCTATAATTCTGGAATCTGTCTGATCTGTAACTATGGGCAGAGTGAAGGCACCACAAACATGGATAGAATTGGTAGGAATAGAATAAAAAATCAGAAGAAACTCTGGAGACTGGAGTAAAAAACAGCAATCCAAACCGTTGGATTCATCCAAAGTGTCTCTGAATTTGGAATGATCAGGAGGATGGAAGTGAATAAATAATCTAATTAATCAGTGAATTCATTACTTTTGATACTAATGAATAAGGTATTTCAGTGGGAGCCAGGGTTTGATAAATGTTCATGTTACGGCTGATTTAGGAATATTATTGAAAAAAGAATCAGAGGATGCTACGGGTGTGAGAACAAAGTTATCCCAAAAGCTGTGCAAGGTGCAGCTGATGCCAACTGGGCTCATGCTGGGCAAGGGATGGAGATGATTCCTGTATGTCCCTGCATTAACAGCTTGGTAGACTCAGCAAATGCCTTGTAAGAACTGAACTGCAGCTGTTTGCAGGAGCTGGTTTTGCTCTTTCATCGAGATAAGGGTGAAGTTACAATGCTCAGATAAGGTTCCTTTACTGGTGCAGACACAAAAGGCAGCAGGGCTGTGGTGCACTGTCTGGTGCCTCTCTGGTCTGCCAGGCTCAGGAAATGGAAATTTCTGAAAAGCAGGGAACATATCCTGCAGAGATGTTCTGGGATGCTTTCTCACAGTGGTTGTGTTCCAATATTCTCTGCTGGGAGCTCACTTTAAAGCAATCTAGTTGAAATAGAGTTTTCTCCTATCCTGGCAAATTTTCTGATGCCCAAACTCGCCCATTTCCTGCAGTTGTAGGAACTGTTTTAACCTTTGGTGACACTCTCACCTCTAACACAGCAGTGGAGAGAATCCAGGTGAGTGCAAAGAGTTGGTCACTAGCAGGGAGTCATATTCCCTATATTTAAGGAATGAATCCTTAGCTTTTTGCTGCCTTCCAGCAGTGCATGGCCCTTGTGAAGGTGGCTGCTGCAGCAAGGTACATGTGCAAATCCAGGCTGGATGCTCCAGCAGCAAGAAGAATTCCTGCTTCCTGCAGTGGAGAGCAAAGATAAATGCCTGGACTTGGTTCCTGCATCCCAAAGTCGTGCTGCTCCTGGAGCACCTCTGCCCCAAAATAGCCCTGGCGTTTATTCAAAGGCCAGCCCTGAGTCAGGGATATTGTGAAATTTAGTAAAGACTGGTCTTGACCCACATTACATGAAATAAAACATTTTCCTAGAAAACAGGAGGTTAGGAGGAGTGCTGTTTATAGCTCTGGGACAGGCTGTAGGAGGGAGTGCAATATCTGACCAGTTTTTTCACAGCTCCCATGTAGCACTGGACTCTGTCAGATCCCACTCTAGGCCCAGCCTGACTGAGCTGGTGCACAAAATGCCTTCTAGAGAATAAAATAAAGGCAGATGAGAAGAGGAACGACAGGGAAAGGGAGGTGACCCAGAGGAGAGAGCTGGCACCAAGGCACAGCCCAAGGTGACTGAAATGTGGATGCCAGGGCTGTTCTGTGTGCCCAGGGCTGAGCTTTCATCATGGGAAATGCTGATGGGAATGGCAGCCAGAATAGCTAAAAACCCCCAAACTAAACCCATTCTGGAGCTCCCTGAAGTGCTGAGGCAGAGGAGCAGTGGTGGGATGTTTTACTGCTCCGGATTCCAGCAATTCCTTCTGGCAGCTTCAGTATCTCCTCTGCTTTCTAAAATCCTTTGGCTTTGAAATGAAACCTGTAGGAGCTCAGAAACCTCTGATTATAATTTTTTTCAGTTTAAACAATTCAGTCTCTGGGTTTTTTTTGTTTCTGTTTTCTGATTTTGATTGTTGCAGCCACGTGCTGGGTTTCAGTTCCCAGAGCATCACACAAGAGGAACCTCCTCGGTGCTGGGTGTCCTCTGCCTTCAGAGAGACCTTCCCAAGAGCAGCTCTGCCTCAGTTTGGGGTTTTTTTGCCTGAAAATGAAAGCCTACAGACTTCCTGTGCTCCTGTGTGTGCAGGCTTTCCCTCCCAGGACTCCCAAAAACCTCTTTCATGTGTCTGGATGACTGTGGTGTGAAACAGCACCTTGATTTTCTCTTCTGAAATGATTTTTCAATAGGTTGACAACATGGTAAACGGATAATACACCACATTGGCAGGACACAATAACTCCATTTCTACCACTCAGGCTCTTTTAGAATATCCTAAGAACTCTAAATTGCTTTATAATCCTGGCACTGCTATTCCTGAAAAGCAGATGGCGTAAAACAAGAATTACAGATGCTCCAAACTCTGTTAACCTGTGCTAGTGCAGGAAGTAAAATGCTTCCAGAAAAGCAAAATGGAAAGAAAAGAGATTTCCCTCCATGGACAGACCCACTGCAAGGTAATGAGAAGGAATAGTGAAAGAACACCCTTTTAAGTATGAGCTGAACTTCTTCAAAGCTGCATTAAAATATGTTATAATTAGAGATGTCTTCTGCTTAATTAGTTAATTAAGCTCCAGTGTGGTCGTTTAAGCTGTCAGTGGTGTTTTGTGCTTGTGTCTTGAGGTTTAGCTTGGTGTGAGTGAGCAGCATTGGCCCCTCTGTAGGTACAGCACATTACAGCTCCCACTTCTAACAGCTTTTAGCATGTTTGGAAGGAAAAACGAGTTCATGTCATGACCTGTGGTAACATTATAGTCCCTCGGCAATGGTTGACTGAAAAGGGGCTTGGCTTGATTAAGATTATAGAGTTTCTGCAGGCAGTGTGGTAAAATGATGACTTTGCTGCTGCTGCTTTTCAGTTTTATGCAGAAAGCTGGAGTGAAACACAAAATAATAGCCAAAACTGAGGCTTTCCAGCCTCGCCTCAACCTTAGCAGCTGTGCTCCCTGTGGGAGCTGACATTCAAGAGCTTCACCCACCCTCTGTGGGGCAGCTTTCCAGCTTTGTGCATCTCCCAGGCTGTGCTGTGGATTCCTGGGGAGCTGTGTCAGAAGGGCACTGTTTCACAGAATCCAGAATCCCAGAATTACCAGGTTGGAAGAGACCTCCAAGATCACTGAGTCCAACCCCTGCCCTAACACCCCAGCCAGACTATGGCACCAAGTGCCATGTCCAGTCTTTTTTAAACACACCCAGGGATGGTGACTCTACCACCTCCTCAGGCAGACTGTTCCAATACTTTATTATTCTTTCTGTGAAGAACTTCTTTCTAATATCCAACCTATACCTCCCCTGGCACAGCTTGAGATGTGTCCCCTCGTTCTGTCAGTTGCTGCCTGGTGGAAGAGACCAACCCTCACCTGACCACAACCTCCTTTTGGGAAGTTGTAGAGAGTGACAAGGTCACCTCTGAGCCTCCTTTTCTCCAGGCTGAACAACCTTAACTCCCTCAATGGTTCCTCACAGGGCTTGTGCTCCAAGTCCCCCACCAGCCTTGTTGCCTTCTCTGGATGTGCTCAATCATCTCCACGTCCTTCCTAAACTGAGAGGCACCTTCTCATCTTTGCTCTCTCAAAGGTCATCCTTTCGCTCAGGCCTGGCCTTGCTAAACCTCCAGCAGTGACTAATGGCACCAGCACTGGCTCATGGGACAGTGTCCTGCCTGTTTCCTCTTGCCTGCTGCAGTTGTTTGCTCTGGAGGAGATTTGGGAGTTCCAAGCCCAACTGGGTTGGCCATTGTCACACTGCTAATACCAGTGTGTGGATTAATTCTGCCTCTTCTTAGTCACCAAGATGGGAATCTTTGCTGTGCACCCTTTCATTTCTGGTAAAATCTTGTCCATCTGTTACAATCTGATGGTTCCTTGGATAGAATTATGCTCAACTGCTTAATCCGGGTATTTATTTCATTAGTGAGGGTCTACAACTTCCCAAAAATGCCTTTATGTCAAGCACTTTTGACTTAAAACTTACACACTGTCCAGCTGGGCAAGTCCTCAAAAGTCAGTGACTCCACTGCATTCCCTTTGGAATTCTGTGTATACTTCCATACATTAGCAAAAGTGTCGTTTTCCTCTGACACTTCAGATTTTAGAAAAATGTAGTATTTTTATTTAGGAAAAGTAACTCATTTCATGTAAAATGCAGGTTAGGGCAATCCTTAAGGCAGAGAAATCCAAACCCAGCCTAAATTAGATGCCCTTTGCTACCACCATTGTTTCTGTTTGATAATCATCATTATCATATTTTTATGGCAATAAGCCAGGACCTGCTTAAGGTTTAATTTTGGCCTGTCACTGAGCCAACAAACACTCATTCCTCATTCTTTGCTACAAAATTTGAAGGTACCACGGGTGTAAAATAAATGTGATCTGTTCTCACACGAAAATATATTAAATAACTAAAGAATGTGTATCATGCAGGTATATTGCACTGCAGTTATGCTTTGGAATTCCAGGGAAACACATTGTTTTCCAACTTAATTACACACATATTTAAAAGATAGCCTTCTTTACTTTTTTTCTCCTGCCTTCAGAAAATAAATATTTGACAATATAATCCGTATTTTTTTAATTTCATTCACATGGCCTTGACTTATCCTCCAATTATTATAGTGCACAACCACCACAAAGAATTACTAATTTTAAGTTCTTTTATTGGTGATCACTTTGAACATTAGGACTCTGTAGAAATATAAATATTTATTTATAATATAAATAAATATGTTAATACCCGCAATAAGACATAAATATCTGATAACCCATACATGAAACATTCATGGTAATGTTGTGCTCTCTCTTGGTGGTGCTCTGTGGCACCAGAACCAGCTCTAGTGTTGGGGAAAAGGTGTCTCTGAGCACCAGGGGTGCCAGCATGTGTCACCAGGAGTGGGAGCAGTTCTCATGCAGCTTTTGGAAGTACCTCCTGAAGCACCTCAGGACCTTTGGGGAACGTACCTGGGTCATCTCACAGGAACTGCTGTCCTTGGGTTGCTGGAGTAATGACAACAACAAGAGGTGACAGTGAAAATAAGGGAGGAAATAAGAGCATATTGCTGAGGAGCTCTTGGTGCTTGTTCAAGGGGATGTTTAATCAGAAGGAAAGGTAATTCTGCAGGAATGAATGGAGAGAACACATCTGGGTGGTGGGAAAACTTCTGCCTGCCTGACTTTTCTTACTGAAATGTGGCTTAGGGCCTTTTCTTATTAATCTCCTGGCTAACAACAAGTTCCAGGATTTGTCTACAGCTGATGCATCTTTTAGAAAACTCTAACTTCCACCCAGACTTTATGAATTTCAGGTGTTTTCTGTACAATTGCTGAGCAGCAGCTTACCAGTAGTGCTCAACAGTGTGAAATTAGGAGTGTACAGAGATGGCATCAAAATCTAATGTTAATTTCAGTTGACCAAAATGCTGAGTAGCTTAATTTCATATTTTGAACAAGAGTGGTCCATTCACAGTAATTTCACTTTTTTGCCTGGCATGTCCCTGCCCAAGGCAGGGGGTTGGAACTACATGAGAATTAAGGTCCCTCCAACCCAACCCAGTCCATATTATTTTAGTTATTTTATGACTAAAATAACTGGTGAGAAACTTACTGTATTGAAAGTTGATATTATGTGATCCATGTTTTTCTCCAACAGAGAAATGTTTGCTCTCCTTTGCTCATCCTTAAAGGAATTTTTCATCCATTTTATGGTTTTGTTAAGTTGACAGGGAACATGGCTGCACTAAAAAAAAATCAAATAACAGCAAAATTATGTTCTGCCAAAGAAGTTAACTTTTATCTTCCAATAAATTCAATGACTATCTGCATGCACAGCAGAAACAGAAATTACCTATTGTCTGTTTTCTTTCTGTATAATCACCTATTGTCTACTTTATTTCTGTATAAAGAGAGAAAGAGTTACTTTCCTATGTTTTCTGGGGTTTCATAAAAAGAAGTACATAATATTTAAAAAACCATTATAAAGGAAAAATAGGGAAAATAGTTGTAAAAGCAGATTAAAATCCCTTGAGGTTGCAGTTTTATCACAACCACACCAGGCAGCCTGAGGAGGTTGGATCTCCCAGCTACATCTGCTCCCAGAAGGGCAGAACCCCTGTACTCTCCTCTATAAAGTGCTGCTCTTCACCTCCTTTAAAGCTGCAAACTCGAGCCATTTTTTCCTCTAAAGACAAGACCTTCCAACAACAGCCTGCCTGGTCTTAGTTATTTTCCACGAAGCTTTTTTCAGTTTGTGAGCCCGAGAAATCTGCAAATCACAGACCAAACCCACTGATCTATGGGGCTGTGGGCAAGAAATTGTGCCAGTGTTGCCCCTTCAGGCACAAACTCCATGGTGCTTTATAACACCCAACTCGTCTGGTTGGCAAGAGAGAAAAACATTTTAGTGCTTCAAAAAATAACCATATTCACCACCTCTGGTTCTAAATGACAGCAGGTGATGTTCAGGGTCTGCACCTCACATAGAAATGTTGAGAACAGTCTCAGGAGCAAATTCTCTGCAAGATTGCCTTTTTATATATATATATATGTAAGTATATAAATATATAAATATAAATACATATATATATATATAATATCTGCAGGGGGATAACTAAGTATCAGAGACCATGGTCACAGAATTGGTTATTTATTTCCACAGCTTTCCATACAAGGAAGCTCACTGCCCATGAACATACCATGAGTAGATGTATTCCCTTTTAATGGGATTCAGTCTTTTTTAGTAGCCTCACTCTCTTCAAGATCAAAGCATCATCATTCTTCAAGTAATTAACAACAGCAGTAATAAAGAAGATTAAAAGTCTTACCTGAAATTTCCCATGGGGTACTTCAATGAAGGTCTAAAATTTTAAAAAAGAATATACTGTTAGAAGGTATTTCTCCTCCAAGTGAGTGGCACATTGTTAAACATCTCTAACTACGTATCATCTTCATCAAGTTTTCTATTTCTGAACTTCCTTTGGGGAAACAATTGCAGCTTCTGAGGAGAGTTTGACACACAGTGCCTTGAGCATCTCAGCTTTAACAAACAAAACACAGGACATGCAAACTAAGGCTGAAACTAGTCCCGACTTCATTTTATATTTCCATTAAAAGAACGGCAGAAAATGAAGATAAAGAGATAATGACTCACCTCCTTGCTCACTAGAGCCAATAGATTCTTGAGGTTTACTTTAAATTCTTCTGTTGCAGGTCCCATTGAGCCAGCTAAGCAGCAACTCACTAAAAAGACAGAGAGCAACAGCATTTTGGCCTCAAGGAAAGCTGTGTTTGATTTATGCACCACACAGTGCCTATATATACTTATGTACACCTTGAATATTAAATGAAAGGGAAAGTTTTCTCATATAGGAAAAGGCACAAGACCATAGTGTGAATTATCACAGGCACTGTGGGATGCCTCAGTGGGGACGGGTTGGGGGTTTCCTTCCTTCTGACATCAAGAAAGGGGAAAATACCTTTGTGGATAAGAGATGTCATCTCCTTACATGATATCAAAAACTCATCACAGGAAATAGGAGCATTCCTTGTATAACACAGATCTTTATGTGGTTCTATTCTTTGCATCACATAATTAGAGAGATGGAGATCTGAAAAGCTAAGTAGTTTTTACATCCCACTCAGTAACAGGGCATCCTTTGTTCAGTGGGATTTTCTAACATGAACTGCACTTCTGGGCAGAGTGAAAAATAATAGCAACTTCTTAGACATTCCCAGGCCCCAACACCACTTAACCAATTTGAATTCTTTAGCCTTCCTCCCTCAGCCTCACTGGTGAAATTCAGTGTGGAACACATGGCTGGGCAAAGCCCAAGAGTGGAAGCATGGCATGAATGGCAGAAATTAGCTGTCCTGGCATCAAGTGACAGCTTTGTCCTTCAACCAAAGTGGAAAAACTCTATCTACTGAAAATGAGTGGCTGAAGTTTACTTTCAGGTGCCTGGCACGGGCTTGTGAGAGGGTAACAGTCACTAATTAAAAGGTTACCATTTTCCAGCAAAATTGGACAAATCATTCAATGATGTCAGAGGAGTCATCTGGTTTTCCACAGCCACCTGCATGAGAGTCACAGAAACAGAGAAGACCCTGTGCACATCAAATGATTAATTCCTCAACACATAATTTTATGTGCAGATCTGTTCAAGTTTTTATGAAAACACAGCTTAACTTAATTTATTTTTTTAATTCTTGTCCTAAACTTCCTCAAGAAATGTACAACTATAGGTTTAAAAAAGCCCTCTTGAAAGGATCTTTTGATCCTAACTCAAAAAACTCCTGATAAAGCTTTTAACACTAGGTTTATGTAGCATCCTGTTGTGTCAGGGCACATCCAAAGAAACACAAGAGGTCCCCCAATGAAAATGTTTGGCTCCTGGAAGAGCATGTGGGAAATAATACAACACATACTTATATTCCTCCATAGAAATCAGCACCTGACTGCTCTTACAGTAGTTTAGACTGGAAATATAAAAGTTTGTAACCACTATTTTTTCTTCTACCTAATGATCCAGCCAGATTGACAGATTTCTAGAGGGGATGACATGATGATGCACATTGCAGGAAACAGTGACTGAGGTAGTCCCTGCTGCTCCTCAGCCTGTTGTGTTCACACTTTTGCATTCCCAGATTTATAGACTCTGGGCTGGTCAGAGGAGATCCATCACAAGTGAAGAAATCATTCCCACTGACCCATCCCACACACACACACTATCTAGAGAACACATTTCATATTGGTGGGAAAATGGTGTGTGTGGAAAAGAAAAGTACTAACAGAAATAACACCAATAACTGTGTCCTAGTCAACAACTTTTGGAGAATATTCCAGAGGACAGACTGGCTGCAGAGGCAGAACATGGACTGTGCAGTACCTAAAAGCAATGAGGGAAAGTGTTGCACTAGAGAAAGCAGCCACAAGAGAGCCTGGTGACATTGTGCTCTGAGCAACTGAGTCACACGAGGCAGACACAGGAGCCAACCAAAAAAATGGAGTATAATCTGCTATCATCTCTCCAGAGGAGTTTATTTGCTTTTGAAAGATGGATGTGGATTTTATCTTTGGCAATATTTTTGCAGACTGTTGTGCCAATATGGACACTAACTTCTTGTCTCAAAATCTGAAGTGGCCATAAAGCAAGCTTTGTAAACCTTTTTCACACTCATAAAAAGTAAGATTATCACCAGAGTACAATTGCAGAGTGAAAGCCTGAACTGTTGGCCACAAAACCACCTGCTGGCTGCCAGCTTTTGATAAGATTTACTTCACCTATCATCTCTGTTACTAATTTTAATTACAGATAATGGTGAGATTGAGTGCAAAGAGTTGTTTTACAAAGTTTGCCTCCGTTACCTAACCATGAACTTAATCTGATACATGACTAGCTGTTTTGTTTCCTTTCATAGAGGATATACAATAAGCACTAAAATATGCCAATAAAATTATTAATTGGTTTCAGAGTAGGCTGAAAGCACAGATAAATTAGATTGCCAAGACTCATACGGTGACCCTGGGGTGGCTCCTGCCTGGTGAGGGTGTTCATGGCATCCCCAGCCTGGACCTATATTTGGTCCTGGAGGGAATCCTGGTCCTCAGGAGTGGGACAAAAAAGCTCCAGAGAAGGGGGAGAAAAGGGCAGTGGGATAAGAAAGCTCCAGAGAAGGGGGAGAAAAGGTCAGTCCTCTGGCTTGGGCATTTTTCTAACTGGAAGATGAAGGGAGTTATGGAGCGAAGAGGATGTGGAAGAAGAGTGGTACGAGGGGAGAGGGGAGAGTTGGCCCGGGAGAGAGACTTGAGCAGCCAAAGGGAGAGATTCCTTTTCTCATCCACGATCACCTGGAACCTTCCTGGGGTCCCCAAACCCACCTGTCTGGGTTTCGGCTGCAGTAGAGTTACTTTTTTCTCTGTACCTTGGACAGTGCTGTGCTTTGGATTCACAGCGAGAATAATGTTGAGAAACATAGTGATGCTTTCTTTTTTCCTAAGTCGTGTCAAGGACTTGTTTTTTGTGTGTCCTGCTTTGCCAGTGAGGTACAGAAAAGAAACTGGGAGGGAAGATAGGTGGGACACCATGGAATGCCATGCCCAGTATATAAACCGGGGCAGTTACCTGGAAGGGGGATCTGGCACCGGTCAGCAGGTGCCGAGCAATTGTATTGTGCATCAGTCGTTGGGGTTTTTTCTTTCCTTTTTTATTACCGTTATTATTATTATTTACTGTTATTATTGTATTTCACTTCGTTTTCGATTATTACACAGCTCTCAGCCTCCATCCCCTGCAGGCCGCGGGCACAGCCGCTCTCCCCTCACGGCCCGCGGGGCGGGGCCGCCATGGCGGGGCGGGGCGCGCG
>WEIV01023065.1:91605-104685 GCA_013390005.1 Calyptomena viridis
TGCACATTTGGAATACACATCCTTGCACACTTGGAACACCCCTGCAACATCCATCCATACACATTTGGAATACACATCTATGCACACTTGGAACACACATCCATACATACTTGGAACACCCGTGGAACAAACATCCTTACACATTTGAACACCCCTGGAACACACATCCATACTCACTTGGAACACACATCCATGGACACTTGGAACACCCCTGGAATACACATCCATACTCACTTGGAACACACATCCATACACACTTGGAACACACATCCATTCACACTTGGAACACACATCCATGGACACTTGGAACACCCCTGGAATACACCTCCATGCACACACAACACACACGTGTTTGCCATGGGCACTGCCAGGGCAGATCCCACCCGTGCACAGCACCCAGAGCTGCTCCCACCACATGGCCTGGGAAAGCTGCAGAGCCCTCCCCATCCCAGCAGGAACCAGGAGAAGGTGATGCTGGATGGACCTGTGCTGGGTGTTGCAGTACAGCACTGGGTTATCAAACATCTCTTGTGTTTAGGACATTCTGAAAGCACCTGCGTGGGGTTTGTGTTGTGGAATAAAGGGTTATTTGGGGTTATTGTATTTGATTTAATAATAAATCATGTGGCACTTAGCTTGAAGTTAAGGGTTTTGCTTTCATATGTTTTCTACCTTGAGCCATAACTGAAGAGACTCAGTTGTGTCTTTAAATATATTTATTGTATGTTGTGCTTGGATAGTCAGCTTTCAGTGATCTGCTGTGATTTTTGCCTACTGGATTTTTCAAAAAGCTCTGTTTTGCAGGATTTACAACATTTACACCCCTGACTTTGAAAGAGAAGTTCAGCAGAAATGTCAAAGATTGAGAAAATGAGTATCCTCGGAGTGAGGAGTTTTGGAGTAGAGGATAAAGACAAGCAAATTATCACTTTCTTTAATCCATTAACTATTTTGGTGGGACCAAATGGTGCAGGAAAAACGGTAAGGCTTGCTATATGTTTAGGTTTGAGCTGTAAATAGAACTGAAAGGCCTCAACATTTGAATGATGATCTCTACAGAAAGGTATTAATAATATTGCAAAGACATGCTGTTTGCTGTAAATATTATGTTGTTTAGCGTTATTAGAGATCTGCTTTCACGCCTGGGTTTTGTAGAGCACTGGTTGATATTTTTCATAGGAAATTGATCCAGATCCTGATTAAAACAGATTTTTCAAAGTATCCTGTTTTCATGATACTCAAAAAATAAAATGTTATTTCTTTCTCCTCACATAATTACCTCATTTGTAAGCATTTGGGCAGTTACTGTGGTTTTGCCTGTAATCCATCTTGGTTACTCTAAATTGCCATTATAACTTTATATTTATTTCTCTTTTCCTAGACTATCATTGAATGTCTCAAATACATATCCACTGGAGATTTCCCTCCTGGCACCAAAGGAAAAACATTTGTTCACGATCCAAAGGTAAAAATCATAGTAATTAGATTTAATGTGTGTTTACTCACAAGTAAAGTACCTCACTCAGCGTTGTGATGAAAACAGCGCTGTCGGCAGACTGGAGCTGACTGCATTGTTCCAGGAAAAGCAGAGAGCTGAGGGAGCTTAGAACATTCCTGCAGCTGGGGAGGCACATTTCCCTTCTCCAGCTGAGTTTGTGTGTCTCAGGTTGCCAATGAAACGGATGTGAGGGCTCAGATCCGCCTGCAGTTCCGCGATGTGAACGGGGAGCTCGTGGCTGTGCAGCGCTCCATGGTCTGCACCCAGAAAGCCAAGACCCCCGAGTTCAAGACACTGGAGTCTGTCATCACTAGAACAAAGTAAGTTGTCAAGTTTTCTTACTTCGGCCTGAAGATCAGTTTGGTTTTGCTGTATTTTTATGCATAAAATGAGAGAAAATAAACAGCGTGTTCCTTGAAGTAGCTTTTAAGTTAAAGATGTGTCGTTTCATCACTTTATCTGTTAGGTGGTTGAAAAGTCCTGCATTTCATAGCCTCTGTGTTAACAAATCCTTTTATCTGTTAGCTTGAATTTATTTGAAATTTGTATTAGCAATGATAGTGGTGGGACCCTGGCACAGGGTGCCCAGAGAAGCTGTGGCTGCCCCATCCCTGGAAGTGTTGGACAGGGCTTGCAACAACCTGGGATGGTCATCCCTGCCCATGGCAGAGGTTTGGAACAAGATGAGCTTTAAGGTCTGTTCCAACCCAAAGCTTTCCATGATTCTATGATTGTATGATACAGCTTAGAAGTAACATTGTGTGGAGTGTGTAGGCTTTACTTCCTTTAGCACTATTTTCAGTTTCATATCGGTTTTGGCCTGTGTTTGACTCCCACCTCTGCTGTTTAAGTGTATTCCCTTAACTCAAGAGCGTTTTTGCCCCCTCTGGTGGTTCCACAGGGTTTTAAACTGTGAAACAGCCTCACGACAAATATTGCAAGTGTTAAAAGCATCTTGTTGAACATGGTAATTATGAGCTAGAAAATGATGACTTGTTAAATTTTTGAGTTGTTGCATTACAACAAAGTTACACTGTTAAAAATGCAGTTTACTTTTCACAGAATTTGCTGGTAACTCCTGGGGGGATTTTCTCTCTCTCTGTGCTGCACAGACACGGGGAGAAGGTCAGTCTGAGTTCCAAGTGTGCAGAGATAGATCGGGAGATGATCAGCGCCCTGGGGGTTTCCAAATCTGTGCTTAACAATGTCATTTTCTGCCACCAAGAAGAATCCAACTGGCCACTCAGTGAAGGAAAGGCCCTGAAACAAAAATTTGACGAGATCTTCTCCGCAACAAGGTGTTTCTCTTTATTGTAATTAAAAAAACTAAGAAAGAAAATGTCTTTTCTAATAATGTAGGTGTTCAGGAAAATGTGTAAGTCATTGTTTCATTCCTCAGTGTTGCTGTATCCCAAAGATCTCAAGTTTTGTCTCTTTTTAAAGGTATATTAAAGCACTGGAAGCTCTGCGTCAGGTCCGACTGAAACAGAGCTTGAAAGTAAAAGAGTGTCAGACAGAACTGAAATACCTGAAACAGAATAAAGAGAAAGCTCAGGAAATCCAGGATCATCTTAACAACAGAGAGGCTCAACTGGCTGCTTCTAAGGAGAATGTAAAATCCATTGAGAGCCAGCTTGAACCTCTAAAGGTAACTTGCATGATGATTATTTTAATGCTTTAATATGAGATAATAAAAAATCCTACACATTTATATCTAATCCTTTGCCCTAAAGCAGAACCAAGCATACCTGAGCTCACCTGATGCTGCCCTAATCTGTAAACAGTCCTTGGAGAGTTAAGAACTTAGAATTCTTGTAGCAGCATTATTTTCTTGATGCTTGATTTAAAATCTCTCTCAAATTTAGCTGGTATCTGAAACTCATATAAACTATAACTAAAAAAACTAAGCTAAAGCTTAGCACCCCCTACTTTTTAAAAATATTTTATAATGCTGGAGGTTTCACACTTAGAAGAATTGATTATGGGATTCATAAGCAGTGAGATGTTTTACTTACAGCATTCTTTCTTCTGCAGAGCTCTCTGGCAGCAGTTGAACAGAACCTCACAAAAGTCATGAGGCTGGACAATGATGTGAAGGCCTTAGAGAGCAGGAGGCAGCAGATGGAGAAAGATAATCAAGATTTGCAACAGAAAATGGAAAAGGTTGCCTTTGTGATAAAAATTTAGATTAATTGTTTTATCAGCTTAAGAAAAATAGATTATCTACTTTTGCTTGTAGCGAATTCATTTTTTTCTCATTATATGTCATATGGAAATTCTACATGAGAGGTGTTTATCTTTCATTTCCTCAATTCTCTTGTGGCAAAAACTGTACATTTTTAAAACATCAATGTTTGACTTATGAATTTAATTAATACAGAATAAAGTTAGCTTTTTTTATTTGGTGTCCAGGTTTTTCAAGGAACAGATGAACAGCTAAGGGATAGATACCAGAACCACAAGAGGATAGTGAAGGAGAAGGAGAAGAGATTGTTGGACTACAAACGTGACTTAGATAGAGCCACTAAAGAATGCCAAAGATTCAACAGTGAGAAATCAGAGCTGCTTGTTGAACGAGGTATTTTAGGCTTCATCTATAATCCTGTATTTATTTTTAATGTAATTAAGATCTAAAATGTAACTACTGATCGTAATTAACATTTATATAATTATAATTACATATATTATGGTATACATATGATAACATTATATATATTAGCATATAACTAACCGTAAATAACGTATCATAATAAAAAATAAAAAGGGATGTGAGCTGAACAATGCTCCTAAATCATCAGGGATTTTAGGGATCAGCTGCCCAGTGAGGAATGAGCATCTCACAGGTGGGCAGGTTGTGGGGTTCTTCTCCTGGGGGTTCTAATGTGCACTCGTTGTGAGCAGTAATTAATTACATGTAGCACATCTTGTGCTGTGACTGAGAAGAACCTGAAGGTGAAAGCCCAGCATTCTCTGTGAATCCTTGGGGAATGGGGATGAGTCTGAAGGCTTAAGGGTAATGTTCTTTCATAAACTCTGTATTCTCTTTTTAATGGATTGTTGGAGTTCCAGCAAAGCTGTAGGAGTTGAGGCACAGAATATATGCTTACCTAAAATATGCTTGGGCTTGTTTTTTTTAATCAAAATAATATTTTTAGTGTTTCAGAGGCTTGCTATTGAATTCCTCATTTATTTAATTAATAACAATTCAGCTACCTGAAATAGCACTCCCAGCTACAGCTTATTTTCACTCTGTAGCTTTTTATGTTGCTTAAAAATACTTCAGTTTCAAAGGCTTTAATAATTGCAGCTGACTTGGAATCCTAAATGTGTTTCTGGCTCAGTTTTGGAAGGTGTGTGTCCCCTGTTTGTGTGCAGGGCGTCTGCAGCTGCAGGCAGATCGTCACCACGAGCACCTTGGCACCAGGGACTCCTTGATTCAGGCCTTGGCAGCACAGCTGCAGTTGGATGGGTTTGACAGAGCACCTTTCACTGAAAGACACATTGCAAATTTCCACAGGTTGGTGAAGGAGAGGCAGGAGAGAGAGACAGAAGCTGCAAATCATTCCATGGTGAGGATTTTGTTGTTAGTGTAATTAGTGTTGGCCATTAGTGTGGTGTTGGTCCAAACGTGTCTGTGAGGTGTGTAGAGGGGGGAACTGAAGCCACTTCTCTTCTGGAATTGTTGCTTGTGGGTTGCCTGAATCTTTCCATGGAAATTAGTTTTGGAATTAGGAGGTTATTGGACAGGAACTTCTTCAGACAGGTTTTTCTAGCAGCCCTCATGCAGTTGGATCAAAATCAGGTCCAAAGCCTGAGGAAGAGTTACAGTGGGCAGCTGGTTTAAAAATAACCATATTTTTGTTGAAGTCATGTTCAAAGTGGAGTTCCTCTCACTGAACACTTGGTGTGATGAATCTGCATTTTCCTATCAAAAGCATTTCAGCAAAAAATCTTGGACAAGTTCTGGGTTTCTCAGTGTCTCAATGTCTTGTGTTGCAGTGGTGAGTATTTACAAACTCATGTGAAAAAGTATTTTTAAATGTTTCCTCGTGGCAAAAATAATGAGCAATATTGTCACTGACTTCTTTCAGAGAGAATTTGCACGGAAAGAAGCAATGAAACAAAAACAGATAGATGAAATAAGAGACAAGAAAACTGGGTTAGAAAGAACCATTGACCTGAAATCAGACATTCAAAATAAGAAACAAGTTGAGCTGAAGAGTGTCAAGTGTGAATTGCAGCAGTTGGAGGGGTTTTCAGACAGAATTAGTGAGCTGGAGGAGGAGATTGGCAAGACGGTAAGTTAGTGTGTAACTGAAAAAATTACACAAGTTTGTAGTAAAATCTTGGAGCTTTATCATTAAAAAAATATATCACCGAGCATAAAACCCCTTGATGTTTACTCTGCTGCATTTTTGTCCTTTGATACCCTCTGTCTGTTTGGGTGGTGCAGCCTTTGGGGCAGGATCTGTTCACTGCTTTGTTTTTTGCAGTGCACACAAAGAATCTGCTGCTTGGAGATTTGTAAATAGAACAGTAGCCACAGCTGGTGGTAGGAGATCAGTTACTCTTAAATTATTGGGCCAGAAACTTGGACTTGAAGCCCATTTTTCTGGAGATAACTTGTCTGTGGGATGGACTGGTTGGTTGGAAGTGTTTTAGCCAATGAATAAAGTCACAAGCAGTTTATGTTCCAGCTGAACAGCTGGTTATGCTTTTTTAGCCAAATATTTTATGTTTGTCAGTGTATGAATTCAGTGCTTGGCAGTGTTTTCTCTAGCCTCCTCACTAGGGGAATTCCAAATATACAGGAGATGCTAAAATACAGAAAATTAAACTAAATAGAGGGAGAAGCATGAATGACTTGGGGCAGCCCTGCATTCCAGAACATCCAGTACATCCAGTATGTGCCTCCTGCCCCATCACAGCCTTGGGCCTTTTGGATTCCTTACAAATCTTTTGTCATTCCTGTAACACCTAATGAGCTGAAGAGTTTTCTTGTTTCCTGTAGTTAGAACTTCATGGTTTGTGTGAGTATTTATGCCTTCTGGACATTCATTTTTGGTCAGGAACACGAGCTGGAGAAGGCTGAGAGGAACAGCAGTGTGGAAACACTTGAACAGGAGGTGCAGACTCTGCAGAATGAGAAAATAAGCCTGGACAAAGCTCTTAGGAGGCTGGACCAAGAGATGGAGCAGCTGAATCTACACACCACCACAATTACCCAGATGGAGATGCTGAAGAAAGACAAAGTAAATTTTTTATCAGTGTCTCATAAGAGAGGGACACGAAATTGGTGCAGTTCCCCCAAGATTTGTGTATTTTTAGGTGTTTATCAACAATCAGATGTAGAAGTTCTGGCTGCCTTCATAATTAGCTTAATGAATGCATTGACTGTTATGAACTTGAAGAGATGAAAAATTTAATTTTCAGTGCTTCATTTCCCCAGACAGAGAAAGAAGAGCAGATCAGAAAAGTAAAATCCAGACACTCTGAGGAACTAACATCACTGTTGGGATACTTCCCAAATAAAAAACAACTTGAAGACTGGCTTCATGGGAAAAACAAAAAGATTAATCAGACAAGGGACACTCTTGCTAATCTTAAGTAAGTATTGATTTAATTGATTATGTCTCCATAAGTATTGTTGTTTTAAAATGTTGGGAAGTTTAATATGCTGAACATGCTTTTTACCTTAATTCATTATTGTTTATTTAGGTATCTGCAAAATCAGAGAAAGCATCCTGCAGAGTTTGTGTAATGTAGAGCTGATACAGTTTGTGCTAATTAATAAAATCACAACATTTGTAGTTGTCAGAGTGCTGACACCCTTTGCTTGAGAGGTTCAATAATATCTCAGAAGTTGCTGTAGAGGAAAAAGGTTGATATTATTCTGTAAAGTTTTGTAGGGTTTTATTAGTTAGAAATAAGTTTCTCATCATATAGAAAACAAAAGGGATTTCAAATGAAACACTTGTGCTGTACTTTGATAAATAAAATGTTGTTGCTATAGATTGAAAAGTCATTAAAGCAGAACTGCTGAACAGCTCTGTAATACCAACTTCAGCTTAACTTCCCATGATTTTGGCTTTGCTTAAACAGTTTAAATTTTTTTATTGGGTAATAAAAGAGTTTCTGCACTGATGTTTCAGCAAACGCTTAGCATCAGTGGAATCTGATAAAACTTATGCCAGTAATGAGCTAAAAAAAAAAGAAGTACAGTTGTCCAATCATGAAGCAAAACTTTTTGATGTTTGTGGAAGTCAAGATTTTGACAGTGATCTGAACAAGCTCCAAGATGAAATTGAAAAAAGTTCCAAACAACGAGGTAAAGTCATAAATAACCCTACTTTTTTTTCCCCTAAAGCACTAATTTAGCTCTGATTTTGCAGTTTATTCACCATTTTTGCTTGGTTTGCACCCAGCTGTGCTGGCTGGAGCCACTGCAGTGTATTCCCAGTTCATCACACAGCTGACAGAGGAGAACCAGTCTTGTTGCCCAGTTTGCCAAAGAGTTTTCCAGACAGAGGCTGAGCTGCAGGATGTGATCAGTGACCTGCAGTCCAAGCTGCGCCTTGCCCCTGACAAACTGAAGTCAACTGAGTCTGAGCTGAAAAGAAAAGAGAAGAAACGTGATGAAATGATGAGTCTGAAACCCCTGAGGTGAAGGAATAAGCAAACCATATTGCTGCAAAGTGTTTTCTTTCAGATACTTGATTTTTGATGGTTAAAAACTGTGCAGGCGTCAAGGAGGCTTTATTTTAGGAGTAGTTAATTCATGAAAAAAGCTCAGTGTTGAGATAAATATTTGGGGAGAATTTGAGGATAAAGGAGGGTAGAGCTTTCCTTCACAAGAGGGCATTGTTGTACAGTGGATTAGACCTTCTCATGAGCACTGGCTGTCATTGAATTAAAAACCCAAAGAGATTTTGTTTGCCCACCTCTCTAAAATGAGGATGTGTTACCTTAGCTGGGTATATTAATTATACCATGTTATATTATATATTATAATATATAATATATATATTNNNTATATAATATATATATTATATAATTATATGTTAACTAATGATATATTATCTATATTATTAATTCTATGGTATAATTAAATGTGGGCAAGCTTAAGGGGATACTACTTTGGCTAAATTTAGTCTTTCACTATTAAATCATATCACAGATTTTGTGATCTTGAATATATTCAAGTTATGCTGCTGTTTTTGGCAGAGGAAATTTTACAGACTGATATTTTGTTTAAGGCGAACTGTAGTTGAACTCCAGGATAAGGAAATTCCAGACCTGAGGAACAAGATCCAGAATGCAAACAGAGATTTAACAGGCCTAAAGGGTGAGATAGAAGAACAGGAATCACTCCTGCAAACAGCTTTGTCTGAGGAGGGAGGTGCCAAAGCATGTTTGCAGGATATAACACTGATGGAAAAGTACCAGGTATGCTTTGGTGATTTTTTTAATATATAAAATTATATTTACTTGCTAGCATTTAAATAGTTATTCACTAATATGACAGAACTTTGAGGTCTTTATTTAAAATGCTTTAAAAGACAGTAGAACATCAGTGATGTTGGGACTGATAAAACTTCATGTTCTACATAATGATTTTTAATTTTGAGGACCACAAGGTACCTTGAGTTCTCATTCAGTTCTGTGCCAGTAACTGGAAAAAGAGGTGTAATCCAGAATATGAGCATGACCACAAGTGCACCAGGGTGTTTTCAGCCCTAGTTGTTGTAGGTCAGTGTATTCTCAGCATCTCACATGTACTTCCTGCTTCTGGGCCACCTGAATATGTGGGAAAGGGAAAGAGAAACCAAACTTTTTATTCCACAGGCACAAAACCTTTGCCTGACTGAGAACCTTCAGAGGAACAATTAGGCAGAGAACCTGGGGCCAGGCAGAGGACTGAGAGCATTTCCCAAGTGGGAGATGCAGCAGCTCCTGAGGCTCCAACAATCCCACTGTCCCAGGAGCAGGATGCACATGGACCTGTGCTGAGCTGGGCTGGGGCTGTCAAAGCCCATCCATCCATCATTTCCTGCACAATTAGCAATTCCAGCTTCCAGCAGCCTGGGCTGACATAACCCTGTTGCTAATGATGTGATATTGCTGCAGAAGAGGAGATCAGCTTGAAGTTTTGTGTGCTTCCAACCCTGAGCTTGTGCTGATGTGCCCAAGGTTAAAAAAATACATTGTGAGACACTCACACAATAGTAATAGTACTTTTCCTCATACTTTCAGACTGACATTAGGGATGTTGAACGAAAAATTGCTCAGCAGGAGGCTAAGCTGCTGGGGGTTGATTTAAGTAGAACTGTGCTACAAGTAAGCCAAGAAAAACAAGAGAAAAAACACTTGTGGGACACAGGTAGGTCGTACAAAACTGGTGTTTCATGTTGAAAATAATGTTCCAAACTTCCTGTCGTTAAAATTTCAGTTTAATTATTTTACATTCTGAACTAACTGTATTCTCCTGGCTTGTTTTGGCTTTTTGGGGCCACACTACTTTCATTTAGAGTCGAATTTTCACAGGGGAGACAATAACATTTTTAATAACAGATCAACCGTTTCACTGTCTCTTTTCTCCTGCAGTTACTGGTAAAATCGAGTTAAATCAGAAACTCAAGCAAGACCAGCAGAGTCAGATTCAGCAATTAAAGAGCACAGTTAATGAGCTGAGGGCAGAGAAGCTGCAGATTGTCAGCAGCATGCAGCGCCGGCGGCAGCTGGAGGAGCAGACTGTGGACTTAACCACTGAGGTTCAGGCCTTGTGCAGGGAGATCAAGGTGAGAAATGCTCTCTCCTTGGAATAAAACCCAATAATCTTGTTATATTTGACATGGTCTGGAATCCTGGCAAATGAGGTGCATTTTTAGATGCTGCTGTCGTGTGTCGTCAGCGATTTTCAGGAGTTTAGTGATAGGGATTTTCACATTTTCTCTTTTTAATGCACCCAAAAAAGAAAGAACCACATTACTTTTTTACCACTTGAAAAATTATTGATCTTTAACAGAATGTGAAAATAAAAAGGACTTTTTCCAACTGCTTTTCAGGAAGCAAAAGAACAGGTATTTCCTTTGGATGCAACTTTAGAAAAACTGCAGCAGGAGAAGGAGGATCTAGTGAATAAAAGGACTGCAAGTAATAAAGAAGCACAAGAGAAGGTTTGTTTGCTCTTGGCATGGCTGGGAGATAGGATTAAATACTTTTGCAGGAGTAGATGGAAGCTGTGCTAATGAGTTTGCTTCTAGTGAACAGCAGTGACTTCAGCAGATGCTTTAGGTTGGTGGAGTCTTTGGGGAAGAAAAGGAACATGAGTCAGTCAGGACATGAACCCAATGTCATTAATCTTTGGCAGCCTTGGCCAAAGGCTTCTTGGCACATTTGGCAATATTTAGTGGCCAATGGCACCAAAAGCCCTTCCTAACTGACATTCCAAGGGGAATGTCAATGATGGCCCTCACTTGTAAAAACCAAGAGACACTCTGGCTTTTCCCAGGTAAGGGGCCCTCTTGTGTAAGAACAAGTGAGTTCTTCACCCTTGGTTTGGGGAAACATTGCCATGGTTATCAGGAATATCTGGATTTCAAAAGCTTCATTAGAAAGTGAAAGGGAGTTCTGATAAGGAACTGTACTTTGGCAGTAGTGTTACCCAGCATCTCATTTTTCATACAGAGTGTATCTGTTCTTGGCCATAAGACCACATTTCATTTGCAGTCTTTTCCTTGCAGATAAATGGCATAAATGAGAAAGTTAAAGATATAAACAAGTATGTGAAAGAAATTGAAAACTATATTCAACAAGGAAAAGATGACTATAAAAAGGTAAGCTAAAAACCAGACAATAAAGTTTGCATCAAAAGTACTTTTGTGTTTAAATCATGTACCATTTTATCTCTTTAGCAAAAGGAATCTGAACTTGATGAAGTAAATTCTCGTTTGGCTGCCTGTGAAAAACAGAAAGAAAAGATAAGTAAGGAGATGGAAATGACTCGACAAGATATTGACACTCAAAAGGTGGATGCATTGTTTAAAGTTTACTTTTTATAGTTGAAATAATGACTGGGTTTGGGTTGAGTCTGCCTAGGTCTGTAGTGGTGCAGAATTTGTTTCCTCTGTTATTTTTAATTAGTTTAATTAGTCAGAATAGCTGCTGTACCTGCACTAGGCTGAAAAAAGTCCTGAGATCTTTAAATGCAAATTTAAAAACCATTTCTCTCTAACTCTCATCTTACAGTGAATCCAAGGGGTTGGGATAAAAGCCAGCACTGTCAGGAGTATCTTTGTGTGGAGAAAACTTTTTAAGTGAAGTACCAAAAATTGCTCATTACTCCAGACTTTGTCATGTACTTTAAATTCTTGTGCATGTATTTCAAGTGCTGTTTTCATCCTTCACAGGAATGTGTCTTTCCTCATTCTGCCCCTCCACTTACTGTGTGACTTGTGGAGCTGAGATAGGGGATATGGTGAAACCTCATCCTAAATTACTTGTCCTGTTTGGAACTGATCAATATTCACACACAGAGTCACTCTTGTGTTCACTTGTGACAGCAAATACTGTTATTCCAGTTTGAAACATCATAGAATTCACTGGGTTGGAAAAGACCTTTGAGATCATCCAGTCCAAAGTAATGAAAATAGAATAAGAATAAAAGACTAAGACTAAGAATAAGACTAAGAATAAGACTAAGACTAAGAATAAGAATAAGAATAAGAATAAGAATAAGAATAAGAATAATTCACTGGGTTGGAAAAGACCTTTGAGATCATCCAGTCCAAAATAATGAAAATATAATAATAATAATAATTTTTTTTTTTATAATCCAGTCCAAAATAATGAAAAACATTATTATATAGTAGTAGTAATAATAATAATAAATAGAATACTGCTGATTTCCATTATACTCCATTTGTAGACAAGTTCTCACTGTGATGATTTTCAGTGTTGGCAATTATTTGATGCTTGCAGCATGGTTTAAAGTTGTAAGTGAGACAAATACACTGCAACATGACACAACCTGGTGCTCTCTGGAGGCAGGTGCAGGAGAGGTGGCTGGAGGACAATCTTACCCTGAGGAACCGCAATGAGGAGCTGAAAAAAGTTGAAGATGATATAAAACAACTTATGAAGGAGATGGGAGAAATGAAAGTCCCTCAGATGAAAAAGTGAGCAAAACCAGCAAGTGCTTATGGAGAGAAACAGAAATATGTGCTCATACCTGTTCCAGTCTAATCCTTTTCATGGTGTTCACTGCTAAATCCACATACAAGTAATTCATGCTTCTGGATAAGAATATTTAGTTGGTTCATTTAGGTGCCAGCAGCAAATTTTATATTTACTTCAGTAGTTTAATAGTAATTGCTTAGATAATAAACACTTTTGAAATATAATTATCCCTCTGCTGGTTCTTGCATGTGAAATATTTATTTAGCTTGTTAGAGCTTCCCAGTAATTCACCTTTATTTTGCTCAGTATCCCAGCAGAATTCCACCTATGAAATTAATTATTTTGTATAGTTATTTTTTATTTTGTATAATTAATTTTATTTTATATAATTAATTTATTATTTT
>WEIV01023065.1:104925-118156 GCA_013390005.1 Calyptomena viridis
TATACAATATTATATATAATAATAGTTAAAATAAACACAATATAACGAGCATAAACTCTGACATAAACCCCAAATGAGACCCCTGACTAAAAAATGCTGTAACACTAAATACAACAGACTTGTGTATCAATTTTTCCCAGTGAGCAGAACCATCTGGAGGAGAAAATAGAGGCTCTGAAGAGGAACCATCACTTGGCCCTTGGGCGCCAGCGGGGCTTTGAGGAGGAGATTGTTCGGTTCCGAAAGGAGCTGAGGGAGCCCCAGTTCAAAGGTGCTGAGGACAAATACAGGGACATGATGATTGTCATGAGAACAACTGAGCTGGTGAACAAAGACCTGGACCTTTATTACAAGGCTCTTGATAAGTAAGTGTTGTCATTGAGGGTAACTGGGAAATTCAAACCTGCATCTTTAGTGCTGTTGGTGACCTTGATGCAGAAGCAGCTTTTAGTTCGTGCTTCTGGGAGAAATTAAAATAGTAAATTGATACAGTTTTTGGAGATATATAACCATTTCTCTTTATAAATTTTGGTGGTTAAAGAGAACACAACGAGGTACAGTTTTTTAAGTAAATTAAATTGTACTGGAAACTGCACAGGATTGGTGTGATGGAGGAAATTGGTAAGTTAATGTCTATAATGTACATAGAGTAAATGCATTGATGGTAATAATTGGATTTTAATACAGTCATAGATAAGTCTGATGGTCATTATAATTTGACTTCCAGTTCTCTTTAGGACTTACTTGCAGTGATGGTTGTACATGTTAGGACTCATATTTCCAGTGCAACCATTGGAGAGAGATAAGGAAAGGTGAAATCCATGTTTAATTCCTTCATTATTAGCCTGAACCCTTCTACTTTCATTTCTGTAGAAGTATATTTTAGCATCTTCTGGTCATATCTTAGCATGAATAAGATGTGCCAGGTAGATTTTTGTTTCCCATGATCATCCTTTGAAGTAAAAAACCATGTTTTAATAAAGAATATTACAGTATAGGGGTGGTTTTTCCCCTTTTCCAGTGTGGATGGGTTTGTACTTATATCAAAGAAGGCAAGATCATAAGAAACATGTCTGGCAAAGTGTGTTTCCTCTGGAAACTTGTTTGCTACTCAAAATGTATGACCATATCCAAAGTGAGACCTGTGGCTCCCTGAAAACCCAGTTTGTTCAGTTCTAATGAGGGAGCAGCAGTGACCTATGTATAATTCTTCCCTTTCAGCTGTAATGGAAATGCACTCCAAGAATTTCCTTTTGAGCATTTAGACCCTTTTTGTATGGTAGGAAGTCATCTATTGTTTCTATTTAAGGCTAAACAGGAAAACAGTCTTGTGACTTCAAGAAAAATAGATAAGCATCACTTATGGGTAATCATCTGAAAAATCAGTGAGACAAAATGCTAACTCCAGTGGCCAGAGCTGTGGCTGGAAAGCCAACATTCTGGGTCTTCTGTGCTATCACTTCATCTTTATTGGCTTAATACTTAGAGGTTTGTGATAAATATTGATGAGGAATGCATTCTTGGGGTTAATTAAGTAAATAGCTGAAAACACTTCATTTTTAACTCAGCAGATCCTGTTAGAGTTGATACCTCAGTATTCCCCAGGACAGGTGGAAAAGCAGAGGTAGAAAAAGTAGATGTAAAAGGAATGAAAAGGATATTTTATTTTCACCTGGATTTTTGAAAGAAGACCTTGGCATAAAGTGAGCCAGCATTTTCTTCATTCCAGAGTAGCTTTCCTGTAAAAAGCCAGGTTAGAAAAGCAGTGTCCACTGCTGGGGGACTGTGCTGAAGAGTAACACTATTGTTCTGGAAGGCTTAACATCACATTCATCTTCTTTGTGTCAGTTTGAAAATACACCTCAAATTACAAATATCTTAAAAATTCAGGTAAAGTCACTCTCTGTTGAGCAACTGCAGATCACTTTGTTTGCATCACTTTCCTCTTTGTTTCTGACATTAGAATTAATGACACAAATAATGTGTTGTGAGTCTTTAGATGCTTCAGCACTCCAGATGAACTAGAACTTATATTTTTAGTAAAAGTATTTAAGGAAAGGAAAGGGAGCTGCTCCTGCCTCAAAACCCCAGTGGTCCTTAGCAGTCCATGGTGGCACCTCTAACATTTGGCATGTTTTGTTGTTGTTCTTCAGAGCAATAATGACATTTCATAGTATGAAGATGGAAGAAATCAACAAAATCATCCGTGACCTTTGGAGAAGCATTTACAGAGGACAAGGTGTGTCACTTGTAGTTTGTGCCACGTGTATCCATGTGACAGTGAGTCCTGCATATGGAACAGTGTTCACAAGATGGAAAATCCAGGATCTGAAAATACCTGTGTCTGTTCTAAAGGCTACATCTGGTTTTTACCACTATAATCTTTTTATTACACATTATATAGTAAGTTGGAGGAGAAACAGAATTAATTTTTGCTTTTCTGTGTTCTCCAAAGGTAAGGTTTCTTTGAGACAGGGCAAATGCATCAGTTCATTCTTTGCAGTTTGGAGAAATTAATTTCAAAGATGTATCTTAGTGGGAGTTCTGAACAGAATTTTGGTTGTTACTGCATATTGTACCTCTCATCTCCTGTTAATCCTATGATATTTTTAAACATTTCTGATAATGTAAAAACTGTCTCCTTCCCCTTTTCAGATATTGAATATATAGAAATTCGTTCTGATGCAGATGAGAACGTCTCAGCCACTGATAAAAGAAGAAATTACAATTACAGGGTAGTGATGGTGAAGGGGGACACAGCACTGGATATGAGAGGCAGATGCAGTGCTGGGCAGAAGGTAATGGCTTTTTTGGGGTCAGGACACAGGGACTGGGAAAACTGACCCAGGGAAAGGCAGGGGAGTTCAGAGGTGTCTGAAGTTGTGGCTCCAGCTCTAATTTAGAGTTGTGTCTGCATGTTTCTGACAGCAGGCAATACATAATTCTGAACATCTGAACCCAGCTCTGGGCTGCCAAAATCCATTGTTTCAGTTGGGCACTGGGCTGATTCCCTGCAGGAGTGAAGGATTTGACTTCCCTCTCTCCTCAAGTTCACATCCTCCCAGTCTGTCTCTTGCTAGTTGCCACTCAGGTTACAATAGCTTTAAGTCACAATTTACTCCCATGATTTTTACCTTCCTGAGCCCTTGGTCTTCTTTTTGCATCTGCATCTTCCTCTAAGTTGACAGGACCTTTTCTTCCAAGTTTTGCTTGTCTCCCCTCGTGCTGACTGTAACCTTTCAGTTCCTGTCACCAATGTCACACCAGGCCATCCTTCCAGGTACTGCCTTCCCTTCTGTGCTGGCAGCTCCCAGCTCTGTGCTCTGCCCATTCCTGTCCCACAGCTTTAGCAGCACACCCTGGCCAAGTGGCCTGATGTCCCAGTAGCTGTGCTCACATACTCCTCACACTGAACCTCACCCACACGTGGTGGGGCTTCAGAGCTGTTTCCACATCAGTTGGGTTCTCTCCTGGGGTAGTTTAGTGGTTGCCTTGGAGTCCAATGCAAATGAGAGTGAAACCTGTTCAGGTTTCTTAGCTGATGTTCTGAGAATTCTTTGATCATCAACTGTGATGCCAGCAGTGGTGGTGATTGGAAAATATTTTTGGCAGCACAGTTTCCATTGAGTGTTCTGTAATTTTCACTAGTTCATGAGATCTTGTAAATATGATTAGGCATGTTGATGCAAAACTAACAGGTAAGGTGGTAAATCCTGCTGTCTTCAGTTTTAGTAAGCAGTCAGGAGTTCAGTAACTCACACTGGTGAATGCAGACAAATTTCCACCCTCCCTGATGCAGGAGGAACAGAGTGTAGGGGGAATGCACATGGCAGCTGTGGCTTCTTTACCTCAGGTTAGAGTCCTTACCTCCAATGTCTCCTGAATTTTGAGTGCTCGACTTCACAGAGACAACCTTTCCATTCAGACTTGAAGTTCTAATGTAATTTTCCAGTAACTAATTAATGATTGTCATTTTGTGCTCTGTAAACTCCAGTCACAGGGAATTCAAAACAGCTCGTTACGTGTCTCACTTGAACCCTTTGAAGAGTGAAAGTTCACTGGTGGTTTTTCTTTGTGCCCATTAGGTCCTGGCTTCTCTTATTATTCGTCTTGCTCTGGCAGAAACATTCTGTCTCAACTGTGGCATCCTGGCACTGGATGAGCCCACGACCAACCTGGACCGGGAGAACATCGAGTCCCTGGCACACGCCCTGGTGGAGTGAGTGAGCTCCCCTGGCAGCCTGGGCAGGAGCAGGGGGCACAGGGCACTTCTCTTTTAAGCAGGCACATCCTTGGTGGCATCTGCAAACACACATGGCAGAGCAGGAGCTTTAGATTCCCTCTGTGTGGAAAAGAAAAAGTATTTCTTCAATAATTTGAGGTTTTGGGGTTTTTTTTTTCAAGAGTGGCTAATCAGCTTTAGATGGGTTGGTGGGTCCTGGCATTCATTAGCAAGAGTTGAATTTTTGTGCTGTGTGTTTGGAGGTTCTCTGAAAGCAGCAGGGGATTTAGGTAAATACCTGAATGTGGAATATTGGTGTCTCTTGGCAGGATCATTAAAAGCCGCTCCCAGCAGAGGAACTTCCAGCTCCTGGTGATAACTCATGATGAGGATTTTGTGGAACTTCTGGGCCGTTCTGAGTACGTGGAAACGTTCTACAGGATAAAGAAGAACATGGACCAGTGCTCTGAGATCATGAAGTGCAGTGTCAGCTCTCTGGGCTCCTATGTTCATTAGAATGTCAGCTAATTAATTCCACATTACAGTCTGCCCTGGTGTGTTGGACACTGCCTGACCTGAGAGAGCTCACATCCATTCCTGCATACCATATCCTCTTGAAGATTTGGAACAATTTTAACCAGAGTCTAAAACTGTAAAACTTCTAAACTTCCTCTCTTTCTGCATATTTCTGTGCCTGGGCTTAGGAATCACCACGATTTGAAAGAATTTAAACGAGTGCTACACAGTTAAATTGAGATGTATCCTGTGCTCTAGAAGTGAAAATAAAGTTGTGATGTTCTTTGTGTGTGTCCTGTTGGGAAGATCCAGTGGCAGGTTGTGTGGAAGAGCTGCAGCTCTGGCAGTGGGACAGGGCTGGGTCAGCAGGGGTGGGTTCCAGGCATGTTCATACCCCCCAAAATTCACAAACCTTACAGAGAACTCCTTTCTCCACAAGGTGACCTAACTCTGGCTGTTCAAAGACACAATCTTCCCCAAGTCTAACAAACTTCCTTCATAATAAAGCAAGGCTTCATCTCTAAGCACATGAAATTCTCTTTGCTCAGTGGGTTTTGTCTCTGGCAAAGGCTCTTCAGCCTCGTGGGCAGTGAGTGGCAGTGGGTCCCTTACAGGTGATGGCAGAAACCAAGGATTATTTCCTCTCAATTTTCTGGAACTGCAGGGTCAGAGTGACCCCAGTCATGGGAAACCACTCAGAGATAAGTGAATAAAGGGACTTCCAGTAATTACATTTGCACCAATTCCCCCAAAAATCCAATGAACACAACTGGGGAGGGAGGGGAGGAGCAGGCAAAGGAAAATGCTACTAACATGCATTATCTCTGCAGTTTTAAATAAGCAAGCTTCACTGACTCTAGTACTACTTCCTGAAGGGAAATTTTCTTAGAGATACAATCAAGAGAAAAAATACCTCGAAATTTCAAGTTTTGCTGTGCAACCTGTTTCTTTTAGCATGACATGTACAGCCCAGTCTTCAGCAGTAACTCCTCAACATCTGTGTGTGATGTGCTGCTTTTTCCCCCAAGCTAAAGCCATGGCTTGCAGTTCTCTGGGAAGGACTTGAGGCACAGCTTTCCTAAATCAGCCTCTAAATGAGCCTCTCTCTCTTCCCCAGCTGCAAAGTTGATCTTCACACACCATTAAACATTTTGCCAGAACATGGAAAAAAATACAGAAAATGTGGGAAACCAACCTCTCCTGTATCAAGTCAATTAAAATGACAACAAATAATCCACTTAATTTGGATAATCCATAGGCTCCTGGATAACCAAGAGAGACTCCACCAGCCCCACGGACTGGAAAACAACAAGTGCTTGTGGGAATCACTGTAGGAGAAGCTTCAAACCCTTTGGTGGTGGCACTTGGGGGGTGAAGGGGCCGTGGGTGACAAAGTGCTGCAGGAGGTGACTCTGCACTTGCCCTGGGGGTTGGAGTGGGGTGTTTTCCCCAGCAATTCCTGCACGGGAACAGGACACTCCCTCTGGGATGAAGAGCCAAAAATAACAACTACAAACATAACAATAAGAGAAGGGAATTGCCTGAGGATCAGGAGTCGAGGATCAGGAAGGTGCCTGGGGTGGTTTGGGAAGCCAGGCAGGCACCCAGCACCTCTGGGAGCACCCAACACCTCTGGGAGCACCCAACACTTCTGGGAGCACCCAGCACCTCTGGGAGCACCCAACACCTCTGGGAGCACCCAACACCTCTGGGAGCACCCAGCACCTCTGGGAGCACCCAACACCTCCTGTGTGTTGGCCTGGAAGGGCTGGTTGGGTGTAAATCCCAGGGATGTGGGTCTGGCTGGAGCTCAGCCCTGGGAAATGCTTTGGGAGGGATGTGCAGGACAAGGGGGGTCTGGCACACGAGCCCTTTGATTTGCTGGTTGATTTGCTGGGCTGTCAATTGGTATTTGATGAGCAGATGATCTGAAGAAATCCCAAAGCTTGCAAGCTGTAAAATTTAAACATTTGTTCCCACAGGGAAACAGAAAGGATTTTCACCCCTCCCGTTCCCTGTCCCCCCTCACATAAAGCTTAGCTTANCTCACCTTCCTCCCCTCAGTGCCCCTTCAGCAGCTTGGCTTGTTTTCAGTTCATCTGCACTCAGGGAGCAAACGACTTTCATTAGGAAAAACACCCAGAGGCCTCCAAGACATCCCTGTCTGAATGTCTTGTTTCAAAGTGGGATTTAGATTAACAATACAAAACCAGTAGTTGGATTTTCTGAGCCTTTTGTGTCCCTCCTGCAGCTCAGCTCTGCCTACACCTGCCCCACAGGACTTTGGGATTACAAACTTCAAAGAGGATGAATTTTAATTTTTTTTTTTTTAACCAAACCAGCTCTCTGACCTGCCTGAAGCAAAACCCTGCCTTACAGCACACACAACTCACTTCTCCTTACAGTTTCCTCCCACATGGCATGGCTTAGGCAAAAACCTTTTACGTGCCCTAAAAATTATATTAAACAACTCAAACAGATGTGATTATCTACAAATAAACACCACAAACCAAAGCAATAAATATAGACGATGCTTTCAAAACCTTAATCATTTGCTGTCTCCCTGCAACTTTGCATTTAAATGTCACCTCAAGTATCTCCTCATCTATTTCAGTATGACAGGGATTGCTGCCCCCCGGGCCAGCTGCCAGGAGCAGCTCTTACTCCTCCTTACTGCAGGATTCCACCTTTGGGAAATGTGATGCAATTTGCAAATTCTCCCTCACCTGGCTCCATCCTAGTTGTGTAATTTGATTTATGCAGGGAAAGGACTTGCTGGAGCTGGAGCATCCCTTTCCCTCCAGCTGCAGCACTGAGGGAAGGGGGATGGCTCCAGCCCAGGGAGTGTTTGTAAACCACTGATTTAAGAGATATTACATGTGCTGATGCTACACATTGCACCATGACCTACATTTGGGTTTTTTTTTTTCACGTTATAAAATGTTTTATTTAATTTCTCTGCCATCTTCTGGAAGTATGGACCAGCACACATGAGCCTGGGAAACGTGTGGTGATTTCTCCACGAGGATTTGGGAAAAGACAAAGCTGGAATAGTTTCCATAAGTGAGAGAAGGGTCAGAAGGGTCATACAAAAATCAAGAACGACCTGGAGTTATTTACATCACCTCAATTAAAGCTGGACCTCCTGAGTTCTGACATTGTTTCTCGATGCCACCCTGTCCCCTGCCAGCCCTGAGGGCTGGATTTGGCTGCCAAAGCAAAGGGGAGGAGGTGCCTCAGTCACCTCCCTGTGCCCAAACTGCCCGGGAGAAGCAGCTGAGCACAGGGAGCCTGAGGGGAAGGACAGGCAGGTCCCTCCCTGCCTGCAGGGCTGGCTCCTGTCCCCACCCCGAGCCAGGAGGGCTCTGCCAAAAGCACTGGGATGGCCCAGGACCAGCGTGGAGCTGCTGCCTGTTCGACTGGGGAGGCACAAACTCGGCCCAGTTAAATCATGGACTGGCATTCCCACATTTCCTGCAGAGCCAGGCAAGAGGGCAGTGCCCCAGGGAGCTGTAAATCTGTAAATCTGGCAGATATTGGTCATATCTCCTTCTCTGCACTGATTTCCATCAATTCCATCCGTGGCCACCAAGGCCATCCCATGGTGGTCACAGCTCCAGGCAAACCCTCTGCCCTTCCTTTGTGTGTGACTGATGATTGTGGCATCCAACCATGGGAAAAAAAAGGGAAAAAGAAGGAAGAAAACCATGACTCTGGGCACAGAATAAAGCAAAATTTCTTTTTTCTGGGAAAACCATTTTTTCAGGCTAATACAAGCCATGAATGGTGAGTGCTGCAGTCCAATGGTCATCCCATACAGGGAAATGGGAAGGGGTCTGTTTGAAATGAGAACGTCAGGCTTCCTCAGGCTCTGTGACACCTTGACTTTACTCAATACTTTAAAAAAAAAAAGGTTTAAATTAGATGTTTCCACATTTTCTAAACGAATTTACCAGTTTACACTATTTAAGTCTCTAAGCAGGTCCCAGGTGAAGTGGGGCTCCCCTGGATGGGGTTTGCAGGACCATGGGGAGCTGGTGACAGCAGAGCCACAAGGTCCTGCTTCACCTGTGTGTGCAGGAGCACATGGCAGAAGGCATTCAAGAATTTGGGGAAGAACTGAGCAATTCTGGCAAGTCCAATTTTTTCCCCTCAGAATTCCAGCTGACGACACAGTGGGAAATAATTATGGGGTTGTGTCTGTTCTTCTGCCCAACAACGTGGTGGTTTGAATTCCTGAGCTACTGTTGGTTTTCTGATGTTCTCTGGTGTGGGACAAGGTGGGATGGGATGGTGTGGGATGGTGTGGGACAATGTGGGACAGTGTGGGACAATGTGGGATGGTGTGGGATGGTGTGGGACAATGTAGGACAGTGTGGGACAACGTGGGACCCCCAGGTGGGCACTGCTGTCCTCACACAGTGGGATTTGTGCTACAGAGCTGAGCTGAGTTAAAACCAAACACTCTCATGCCAGAAAACTTCCTCAGCTGCTTCTTCCTTTGCAAGCAAGAGCATTTTTTTGTCTTTGCAGATGTTTAACATCCTGAAAGAAGTTGAGTTTTTCTTTTCTTTCAAATCTTTGGCTGCTTGAGCTGGGGCTGCTTCCCTAACAGCCAAAGGACATGAGATTTTCTGACACACATTCAGCTCTTCCTCTCCAAGAGCAGCCATGTGCCACCTCCTCCCTGACCTGCTGCCACCACCCCTGGGGTCTTTGTCCTCTGGGGATGGTCACTGTGGTCCCTGCACGGCCCCAGGGCCACCACTGGGAAGAAGAGGTTTTGCAGGAGGAGAGAGAGATCCAGGGATTTACTGGGGTCATGGCAACCCCCTGGCAGACACCCAGCCTTGCACAGCCCAGAGCTGCTTGTCTTTTCCATCCTGGAGACCAGGAAAGCACCCAGAGATATTTCTTTGCACATAAGATCGTGCCTTGACTTCACCCCAGACTTACAAGGTGCTTGGGTCAGTCCTGCACATGGTTTTGGTGTTCCCCATGCAACACTTCACAAAGATGCTCAGTAAACAGAGTAAATACATCCTCAGACATGAAGAGAAATTCTCAGCTTCTCATCCCAGTACCTCCTTATCATCAGCCAAGTGATTAAAATCTGCATGTAGCCGAATACCAGATAACATTATTCAAAATACAGAAAAGTCTGCTGTCGTTACGTAATGTCCTTCTGTGGGGTGGCACTTTCCATTGCCAGAGACACAGGAAGGCACCTATATTTGGCAGTCAGTGGGGATGCAGGTCCTTCTCCACGCTATAAAAGTGGTGCTGTGCCCGGCAGAGGGGCAGAGGGGCCCTGGCCAGCCCAGGCAGCTCAGCCCAGCGGTGACAGGATGGTCCCCTCCCTGAAGGCACTTGTCCCTCTGCTGTCCCTGCTGCAGCTCATCTCCTGCACGGCTGTGACTCACCTGCACAAGCAGATGCTGCTGGAAGTCACTCGCCAGCTGCGCCAGCTCAGCTCAGCAGTGCAGGTAACGCTGCTGCTCCTCTGCCTTTGCTTTGCTTATGGACCACTGGGCTTTCCTGAGGATGAGGATGGTCAAAGACCAGCACTGGCACTGCCAGCGTGGCACTGCCCCATCCCAGCCCCAGCCTGGGGCACCCTGGTCCATCTCAGCCCAGGCTGTGTGTGCTCAGACTTGACTCGGTGCTACAAGCGGCTGCTGGGGTTGAGTCAGGTGAACTTTTCCACCTGATATTACACACATTGTGGGAAAAAGTGCTGAGGAACAACAAAACCTGCTGTGTCAGGGTGACCAAGGCAGCTCAGTGATGTGCACAGGGTGGCCTGGGGCTGTGTGTCCTTCCAGGGGGTCCCTCTGCTCCCACCGAGCACCCAGGGACCCTCCTGCCTCTTCCCAAACAGCTCCTGCAAGTGCTGTGCAAACCCAGAGGATTTGCTGTGTCCAGGAGCCTCTTTGGAAACAATTTGCTCAAAGACAGATCTCGGTGGTGGCAGCACCACGGGTGCACCCATGGCACGGCCTGCTGGGGAGGAATGGAGACACGGTGCCCCTTCCTGGGGGAGGGCACAGCTGGACACTCCTTGGGGATGTTCTCACAACGATTCTCTCTTGTGTCACCTCTGCAGGTGCCCTGCAATGACACCCGAGTGCCACAGGTGCCCTTCACGGATCGAAAGGTAAACAGCCACGGAGAGGCAGAAAATGCATTTACAACAAACCCAGCCCCGGGCAGTGCCCTCCTGCCCACGGGGCACAGCCCGTGTGCTGGGGTGGCTTTAGTGCTCACCCAAGAGCTGCTCGGGTCCCAGGCACGGGGGGAGGACCTGTCCCCACCCCACCTCTGCCCCAGCTCGGGGGGCTGTAATCTGACAGCGGGTCGGGAAGTCACAGGGAAACCTCCTGCCAGCGCGGCCCGCCTGGATAAGCAGCTCCAACTTGCTCTAACTCGTGGGTTTAACCCGTGCAGGGTGTTGGGCAGCTGTCGGACCAGGAGCTGCTGTGCCAGGCTGCCCGGGCGCTCGGCGGGGTCTCCCGCTGCAGGAAGGACTACGAGCCGCTCGTCACCAACCTGCGGAGGCTGCAGGGCAGGAGGGTAAGGACGGGGACACCGCGGGCTCCTCTCACCCACCGGGGCAGAGCTGGGCACCGCCAGGCTGGCACTGCTCGGGGACGGGGTGACCCTGGGGTGACACTGCTGGCACAGGACACATCCCCGACAGCATCCTCGCCGCCCTGAATTATTCGCTGAATTATTTCTGTGGCGGTGGAGGCAAACAAAGCGTCTGTCCGGGCTGGGAGCCCCGCTGCCCACCTGCCCAACCCTAATGTCTCGACACTTTTCCTTCCCCAGACCTGCCTCCCGAGCAGCGACAACGAGATCTACCTGCGCCACTTCTTGCCAGAGCTCGGCAACTTCACGCAGGGGCTGTACAGGCGCTCGGGGTGGGCACAGTGACGGCCCCTGGCACCTCGGAATTCGGTTTGGCAGAGCGGGTTTTGATTTTGCTCCTCGTTTCGTGCACTTCCCCGGCCCTGCCCCAACCCTCCTAAACCCGACCCAGCCCTCGCTGGCCCGGGGGGTCCGCCGGGGTCTCTGGGCTGCGATGGGAACGTCCCCGACATCCCCCGAGCTGCCCAGCAGGTGCCCTGTGCAAGGTGGTGCTCAGCCCTGGCAGGAGGGGCTGCGCTTTGCTGTCCCCTGCAGCTCATCCCGGCAGGGATGGGATCCCCTGGGAGGGACGTGGGAGGGTTTCCCCGGCCCAGAGGAGCGGAGCATCCTGGAGAGCATCCTGGAGAGCATCCTGGAGCATCCTGGAGAGCATCCTGGAGCATCCTGGAGCATCCTGGAGCATCCTGGAGAGCATCCTGGAGCATCCTGGAGCATCCCGGCCCGCCCACGCCTGAGCTCTGAACTCATCCATCTCCTGCAGCACCCACCAAAACCAAAACCACATTATCTGCTTCCTGTTCCCCTTAGTGAAGGCAGTTTCTTCACAATCGGCTTCTCTTCCTAAAAAGATCCCAATCTAGGCTGAAATGATGTGTTTTTCCCTAACGTGTTGGTGCAGCAGCTGAGTGGGGGCGACTCCTGGGAGCAGAGCCGGGAAAGTGCAGCTTTCGGGAGCAAAAACGGGGGGGAAAAGGGTGGGAGGGGCTGGAACTGGAACTGCAACTTCAATATGTCTCTTCTATTGTCAGTGGCTTCTAAGTTATTAATAGTGAAGACAGAGAGTCTGTAGGATAACTTTGAATCTAGTGGGTGCTCACTGGCATTATTTTTCTGGAGTTTATTTATTATTGTATGTTATTTAAATAACTTATTTTTATAGTGCGTAATCTAAAGATTCAAAACCAAAAAGTCCTGGCTGTTTAAAGCTTTTCTTTGCTTGGAACCTAAAATAAAAAGGAAAAGCCAGTATTCAGGTGATTTATTTTTAGTTTATAGAGTAGTTCTGTGGAGTAAAGTTGTATTTAAAATACTGCTACCTCATTTTAGAGAACTCTTACTGCCTAATTGCCTTTGCACAACAACAAATGAATGTGTGCAAATTCGTATTTATTGTTCTTCTCTCTATTTAAAACGTTTGTATTATGAGAGTTAATATATTCCAATTATCATGTATTTGAATGTCTTCATTTTATAATTTTTTTTCATGTCAATTATGCACTGATGTTATTGAAGTGTGTCAGGGCTTGAGCAATAAACCACTGAATCAGGAGCTCTTGGTGCCTGTGGTTTTTGTGTGGATTCTCTTTTCCCCTCAGCAGTTAATGAGGAGCACTGGGAGGTGCTGCCTCCTTGGTCAGTCAGTGTGGAGGAATGGGGTGGGGAATACTGGCTTTTTCGGGGCAATAAACAGCAAATTTAGCCAGTCTGCCATCGAGGGCACCAAAGAACCCTCCTGACTTGCGCCATAGGAAATCCAGGGGGAAAGGAGGGGCTGGAGGAGGAAGGATGAGAGCCCCTGTTTGGGAAGAGGGGCAGGGTGGAGGGGGGTGCTGGGGGGCAGCC
>WEIV01023065.1:118166-147683 GCA_013390005.1 Calyptomena viridis
AGCCTGGGGGCAGGGGGGGCTGCCAGGGGGGCCAGTGGACCTGGCAGGGCAAGGTTTGTCCCGTGGGCCAGGGCAGGGCCAGGGCAGGGCCATGGGGCAGAGCACAGGTCCACATGTAGGAAACCAACCCAAATTACTGCTGGGAATGGTTATAAAAGCAGGGAGTTGCCCAAAACAGCCGTGAGGGGAGCTTTGCTCTGGACAAAGCCCAGCACCACGAGCACCAGGCCTGGCAGAACATCCCTGCTGCCACCAGGCACCAGTGACCCCAGCACAGCCCTGTCCCAGTCACAGAGGGGACACCTGAGCTCTGGGCTCGGTGCCATAGGGCTGCTGGGGCTGGAGCCTGGGCAGGATCCTCATGGGATCCTCATGGGGTGGAGATGCTCCACACCAGGGCCCAGCAGGGAGAATGGCAGAGGAGAAAAGCTGAGGACACAGTTCTGAGCCAAGCACCCTCCTTGGGTAGGGAGAAGGGGCAGGTTCCTCCCTGGAGGATGGCTGGGATGAAGGCAAAGCTGGGGCTCCACAAACAGTGGGGGCTGGAGCCATTCCTGCAGTGAGAGATGAGGCCATTGCTGCCACCGGGTGCATCCCGCCCTTGGGAAAGGATGTGGGACATTTTTCCTTCCCTGTTTTGTTGGATTGACCCTGGATGGACACCAGGGTCCCACCAAAGCCACCCTGTCACCCCAGCTGGGCAGTGGGGAGAAAATAAAATGAAAGGCTTGTGGGTCAGGATAAGGACAGGGAGAAAACACTCAGCAATTCCTGTCNCCTGGGCAGGATCCTCATGGGATCCTCATGGGGTGGAGATGCTCCACACCAGGGCCCAGCAGGGAGAATGGCAGAGGAGAAAAGCTGAGGACACAGTTCTGAGCCAAGCACCCTCCTTGGGTAGGGAGAAGGGGCAGGTTCCTCCCTGGAGGATGGCTGGGATGAAGGCAAAGCTGGGGCTCCACAAACAGTCCTGCAGTGAGAGATGAGGCCATTGCTGCCACCGGGTGCATCCCGCCCTTGGGAAAGGATGTGGGACATTTTTCCTTCCCTGTTTTGTTGGATTGACCCTGGATGGACACCAGGGTCCCACCAAAGCCACCCTGTCACCCCAGCTGGGCAGTGGGGAGAAAATAAAATGAAAGGCTTGTGGGTCAGGATAAGGACAGGGAGAAAACACTCAGCAATTCCTGTCACCTTCATCCCTCATTTTCTCTCCCTCCTCCTCCAGCTGAGGTTTTGCAGGGTTTCCTCCCTTTAAAATACATTATCCCTGAGGCACTGCCACCACTGCTGCTGAGCTCAGTCTTGTCCAGCACTGGGTGTCTCTGGGAGCCACTGGAGTTGTGCCACTGGTGCCACTGGTGTTGGCTCCATCAGGCACAAGAGAAGCTTCCAGCAGCTTCTCACAGAACCCAACCCTGTGACCTCCCACTTCCAGAACCTCACGATGCAAACCCGACCCTACAGGTGACCTTCTGTTCCCACAGTGATGCAGTTTTCCACCATGATTCAGCCTGAGTGGCTCAAAGGTTAAATTTTTCTGTGATCTGAGCATTTTCTGTTCGCTCACTCCAGCTTCAGAGCATCCCACTGTCATTTCTGGGGGAATCAGTGTCTGTGGGATGGGGCTGCTGCCTCCAGCCCCTTCTCCAGCAGCAGTTGTGGGCAGGGGTTCTGCACCAGCACCCGGCCCGGGGCAGTGGGACATCTCTGAGCACCCAGGGGTGCAGTCCCACACCCAGAGCATCCTCCCTTATCTGCTCTGCCACACGAGCAGGGCAGGTAAAATGGCACAGCTCCCCTGGCAAATCCCTCACCAACGTCTTTCTAAATCAGCAGCTTCCTCTCCCTCCTTCTGGGCTGTGTCGGAATTAGACAAACAAAATGACTCTAACTGTGGCTGCTCCCAGATTATTGGGTGCTCACCAGCTCTTATCAAGCATCTGATGGCAAGTTGCTGTTTGAGTGAGAAAAATCCCTATTAGTTATTACAAAACTCCGAAGTTTCCCAGCTCAGCTTGTTTCTCAGTGTGATTTCCTGCAGCAGCTCTGCTCTGGGGGGGCAGGATGGACGGGGCAGCTCCAGCTCCCCGAGATGCTGCTGCTGGAGCAGGGCCACAAACTCCCATTTTCCAGCATCAACACAACAGGAGCACGTGTGCCAGCTCTGTCCCTTGTCCCCATCCTCACAGGGTCCTGTTCTGGGGGGTCTGTCTGTCCCCACAAAGCTGCCCAGGTGGGTTTGTCCCCACGTGGCTCTGCCACACTTCCTGGTCCTCCCCAGATGAACAAAGCTGGGGCAGAAATCAGTGTGCACACAAAGGATGCTTTGCATGATCTGGAGATATTCAAATGAAACGTGACGGAAGAACTCGCAGGATATTTAGAGGAAAATAAAAAGCAAAGCTCTGTTATTGGAGTGTGTTGGAGCACTGGGGTCCCCAGTTCGGCCACTTCCAATTCCTGGTGTGGAGAGTGTTGGGATACAGAGCCATGGGCTCCCCAAAGCAGACAGATTGTGTGCTCTTATATGTGACCTGACTCCTACCACCGTTATCTTATGGTGGAAATTTCCTACATTGAAACATGATGCAAGATCAGAGAAAATTTTTACTTGCACAAAAAAGACCTGTTGTCCTGTTGTTGGGAGCAACTTTGAAAAGTGCAGATAAGGGAAAAATAATATTTTCCTTCTGGTTCAGCAATTTTACAGCCATAAATTGAGGTGCTTCCTCCCGAAGTGAACACACAGGTACAGATCACCAAAATATCCAGAGGCTGAGGGGGTTCAGCCAACACAGGCCATGAGCATCCTGGGCCAAGTCCTGCTCCCCTTCCTGCTGCTGTTGGCCTGTCAGGGTGACGTGGTGACTCCACGGACACACACACTGAGGACCAACATGCTGAAGGAGAGCATCAGGCTGCTGGAGTATCTGCAGGGGACACAGGTAGGGCTGGTTGGAGCTTCACCCACTGAGGGGAGGGACAGGTTGTTTCAGAGGCTCGGGAAGAGCTGTGCTGAGTCAGAGGAAGGTGCTGAGCTCAGAGCTCTGGGGATGGATGGGCTGGGCTGTGTGTCAGGAGGATCCAGGGCAGTGTCACCTCCAGCCTGATTGCTCCTCTCCTTTGTGTCTTGGTAAAGGTTCCCTGTAACGAGATGAACGTGACAAATATTTTTGCAGACAATAAGGTAAGAAAGAAAAGTTGACTTGTCCTTGTTCAAAAGCCATCATACAACTCTGATGGGTACTGGGAGAGGATGCTGGGGCTGGAGGAGGGCACGGGGCACTGGGAGGCAGGTGGGAAGCCTGGGATCCTGCCTGTCCTGGTGGGGAGGAGCAGGAGCCCACTCTGGGCCCCCAGCACGGATGCTGAGCTGCCCAGTTTGTCCTCACTGCTCCCAGTGCCCTGCACAGGTGCCCTCACCTTCCCACTCCCACTTCCACCTCCAGCCAGAGCAGCATCGGTGGCTTCTGGCCGGTCTGGGGATGGGGGAGGCCGGAGGGTGGGCAGGGTTGGCCCTGTGCTTGAGCAGCTCACAGGGGCTCAGCCTTTCAGGAAGGAAGAGAAGGTCTCCCCGGGCCTTGGAGTGCTGTGTCACCAGCTCAGACACCCACACAGCCCTATCGTGTGGCATCTCGAGCACTGCTTACACACACTATCCCTCTTTAGCCCCTAATCTGGGGGAAGGCTCTTCAGCTATCACCAGATTTAGTACCAGATAATAGAGCCTTTTCCTGCTCTGAAAACTGCTGCCTAAGCCGAGCTCCCCAGCCCCAGAGTTCCTGTTTTCACAGAGCCTGTGCCCCCACCTCGTGCTGCACAGGCAGGAGGAATCCCAGGGGTGCAGCCTCTCCCGGGGGCTGGGGCTGTACCCCCTCCCCACACCCTCCTCCACAGCGACTGAGAGTGGGAAGAGGTGCCCAAAAAGCTGCCCAGCCCCACGTTCCCAGACCCGCCTGTGCTCACAGGGCTGGGCCAGTGACTCGTCTGCAGATGCTGTTTGGGTGAGGGGATGGAGCAGGCAGAGCTCCGGGACCGGCCCGTGCGGCAGCACCGGGAACATCCCCAAGGGAACAAAGTCCAGCAGTTTTCTCATTGCCACCAGCACATCCCTTTTCAGCTCCCCACCCTCCATCCCTCTGCTACAGGGCTCCTCCCGGGGGAGCAACCCCTTCCCAGGCACTGCAGTCCCTCCTCACCCAGCTCCACTGCCAGGGAACCCCGTCCCACACCCTCACCTGCACCAGGGTGCCCCATCCCACACCCTCACCTGCACCAGGGTGCCCCATCCCACACCCTCACCTGCACCAGGGTGCCCCATCCCACACCCTCACCTGCACCAGGGTGCCCCATCCCACACCCTCACCTGCACCAGGGTGCCCCATCCCAGGGGTGCTCACTGCTGTGCCAGGGCCGCAGGGCACCCCCTCCCCAGGGCAGCACAGGGTTTGGGACTTCAGGGAGGCTTCGGCATCTCCAAGTACACTTTGCTCTTGCCCTTTAGAACAGAAACACATCATTTGCAGTGTTTGATGTGCTGCTAACGAAGCTGTGACTGTACAAGTTTCTTTTCCCAGACAGGGGACACCCCGGAGATCTTGTGCAAAGCGGCCACGGTGGCTCTGCAGGGGCAGAGCTGCCACGGGCACCTCCGGGGCATTTCTGACAACTTGCTGGGGCTGGTCCAGGACAACAGAACAGGGAACAAGGTGAGGCCCAGCTGCCCCTGCCCCCAGCCCTCACTTCTCCCTCGGGCACCGTTTATTTCACTCTCCCACCACCTTTAGCAGCCCAGTTTATTTTACTCTCCCACCACCTTTAGCAGCCCAGTTTATTTCACTCTCCCACCACCTTTAGCAGCCCAGTTTATTTCACTCTCCCACCACCTTTAGCAGCCCAGCCCAGGCTGCAGAGTCCACTCCCTCCCCTTCGAGCTTCCCCACAGCCCCTTTTTGCCATTCCAGCAGCTGTGCCACGTGGCAGCAGGCAGCACCACCTCACTGAAGAACTTCCTCAAGGAATTACACCAAGTCCTCCAAGAAGAATATAAAAGTCAGAAGTGAAAAAACATAATTTGTTTTTTTGTTTGTTTTTAAACTATGACTATTATTCAAAGATTATTTATAATATTTTTTTAAATAAATGTATTTTTGGACTAAATTTGCTGGCACTGCATAGGATGTTACACAGGGCAACAGTTAAGAAGGTTCCGAGTTCATGGGCACGAGGGTGGTGCTGTCACGAGTTGCCAAAGATTTGTCCTGCTATGGAATTAAGGCTCGTGCTGACATGAGGAACAGGGATAAGCAGAGGGAAAAGCCCAAGAGAAGGCAGAGGGGAGAAGCCAGGCCACAAATGGGACAAATGGGACCTGCTCCTGAAAGCTTACAAGTGTCTGAAGCTGCAAAGGGAGATGCCAGGCCTGGAACTAAGCAAGCCTTTAGTTCTTACCTTATTTATAGTCCATGTTATAACTCTATATTTCTATTTATATATGGCATTTATATATGGCACAGCCCTTTGGGGCCCAGCAGTGACACAGCAATAGGGAGCCACACTTTGGCTGGGGGAGGATTCCAGCCTGGGGCAGACCTGGAGGGTGGTTAAAGTCCCTCTGGAAACAGCCCTTACAGGTATTTATGTCCCCACCTTTCAGCTTGTTCTGTCACAGCCTGGGGAAGCACTTGGGAAAGAGCCAGGACTGGGAGGGCTTGGTTTGTCCCAGGGCCTGGGGGAGTTGCAGCTCACAGAAAACCTGTTCCCTGTTCCTGAGCAGCTCAGGGGGTTCCAGGGGGTCACAGGCACTGCAGAGCAACAGCCCCTGCAGCCACAGCAGAGCTGGGCACCCCAGTCACTGCAGGGACCTCACAGCCGGGCACAGAGCCCACAGCCAGGGCACCAGAAGCTGCTCCTGCAGAGCTCTGGCTCAGCTCAGCACCATCCCCAGCACAGGATGGGCCCCCAGAGGGCTCAGCAGCTGCTCAGCCCCAGCCCCTGCCCTGCACACCAGCCCCAGCTCACTGCTGTCTCTGTGCTCCTGCACAGCATCCTCTTCTTCTGCCCTGTCCCACCAGGTCCTGCTGCCCCTGCCCTGGCTTGGAATGAGGGTCCCACAGCCCCCAAAGTCCTACTGCAACTCCTGCACCTCAGAGCCACACAGACCTTGTGTTCCCCCCTCCTCACCACCTTCTGACACATCCTGCTGAGTATAATCTCTGGGTATAATGTTACTTGAAAAACTGGCACAGAGGTGGAATTAGGAACCAGGAATTTTATTTCATGGTATGAACATGCTCCAGGGACACAATACTGATATATACAGTACAATGAATTAACTTTAATCATAAAATGAAGAATAATTAGAAATAAACAGTTAGAAAAGCAATAAATAGGAAGACAAATTATACAGACTAGCAGGTTTTCCCTCTGTACAGGCCTGGCTAAGCAGAACTGTGGAGAAAGGTGAAAGCTGGACATGTGCAGACAAAGTAGTCAGTGAAAGGCACTAAGGACCATTTCCCCTCCTCTGAAAGGATCAGGAACAAGTTAAATATGAAACAATTCATTTACACAACATTAAACAACATAAAGCAAAACCCTCAACGTTAAGGTCAATGTTCTGGAATGAGGGGAATCTTGAACCTTGCAGGATGCAAAGATGAGCACACACAGCATATTATGTAAAATGAGTTTGCATAAATACTACAGAGCATGTACTGACCTGGCATGACAATGGCTGTATTAAACTCTTCAAACAAACCCACACAAACCAAATCCTTTCCTCTTTAAAACACATTATGGGCCCTTCAGACATTCACAGATTGCCCAGGGCTACAGAGAGAGCCCACAGGGTGACCCTGCAAGCCAGGCTTGGCTCCCTGGTCTGACAAGGAACTTGCCACAGCTCCAACAAAACACCCCAGTTAACAGGCAAGCCAAGCTGACAGGGCACATGTTCCACTTCCACAAATAAAGTCCTCTGAGAGAGCAGCTAATTTGTTCTCCAAGGCTCTGTAACAGGAGATTCTCCAATCTGCCAATCAAAGGTGTGCAAACAATTATTTATTGTTCTCTCTGCCTCAAGGCTCACTTAAATATGCAGAATACTATTGTTTTCAGCAGCAGGACTGTACCATTAATTGTCAAGCACGTGCCTTTACAGTTAAATTTGAAATACTTGAAATGCAGTGCCATGTCCACAGTGGTGTCTTGAAGCCACTGATGTCTGTCAGGTAAAAGTTTTCTCTCATTTCTCTCTTTTTCTCCCATTTTCTCTGTGACACAAAAGCAATGTATGAAAGTGATGTGTGTCTACTAGCAGCATAAATATCAAAGAAAAAGAGCAGCCATCACAAATAAATGGTTATTAGCAGAGACCAGGGTTTTTTCCTCTCATCAGAGCCCCCACACAGCCCACAGAGAACAGAGACAGCAGCAGCTATTTCAGGGCATGTTCTGGGAAAATTGGGCAATTCATTCTGGTTTACTACAGGAGAGTCAAATTCATCCCCAGGGTGGAGCCTTGTGGCCAAAGAGGAGAGACTGGAGCCCCAGTGTCCCCCAGTCCTGGTGTCACAGCATCCCCCCCAGCCCATCTCTGCTGCCACATCACTGACTGCTCACAGACAGTCTGAAATTCCAGCCCTGAAGCACAAAGAGCAGCCAAAACAATGCTGCAACACAGCCTTAAAAGAAGGAAAAAAGCTCTTTTGCCTTCACATCCGAGGTCTCACTCTCCACAGTGGCAGCAGATGCCACACACCCCCAAAAACAAAAGCTCTACTCGACACACTTCATTTCTGCTGCACTTAAACAGAGCATGGGCCCTTCTCAGATGTCTGACTTTTGTAGTTCATGTTTCCCCTACCCAGCTACATCCTCTGTACAGTGAGACAGCAAAAAAGGGGAAAACACTGTGCATTTGATACACAATCCTGTCAGGTTAACAGCCACAGGGAGGAATATTAAATGAAGAGATCTGATGCTCTTCAAGGTTTGCAGCAACCACATTCAAATACAGATCAGTGCAACAGGGGGAAATAGTGAAAGCTGCCAGTTATGTGCAAAGCAGGGCATAAATCAGATTTACCAGCCTTAATTTTAGGATTTCATTAACTGTTTTGAACTAACATGTCTAGAACTTAAACACACATCTAGAACCCTTATTTTCTATACATTTCAACAAAGTTTTCCCATAAGTTTCCCTGCACAACACGTTTAACACATGGAATTTCACAACCATCATATATACCAGTTTAATATTATGTTAATATAACATACAATATACAGGCAACTAAGGAAAAATACTTTTTTTTTTTTAAATAAAAAAATTACAGCCATGTCAAACTGTGCCATCTCTCCAATTCCATATTCTAGCCAGACCACAAAGACTCACTGATTTTTACAGGGACTCTGACCAGGTCACACTACTGCAGCAGGGACTCAATGACAGCTCCTGGCTTGGCCGAGCGTTTTCTGTTTGGAGAGCAAAGGAAAGGGAAAAACAACACCACACACACATCATTAAGCTGCCTAGGAAAGACAGGGAGCAGCCATTTCATGTCAAAAACTACACAGTGTTACTCTTCCTAAAGCAAAACCAACCAATAATCACCAAGAAAGGCCAAGCTGAAATCTCCCCCAGCAGCACTTTGCTCTGGGCACTGGACATGTCACACTGTGTTACACTGAAACACAGAACACAGGCACACAAAGCAAGAAGATGGAAGAAGGGAATGCAGAAAAGAGCATCAGAAAAAACCCCAGACAAATGTGTCTGGACAAGATTTACTGCAGGAAAGAGATCTCAGCTTGGTTCTGTTACATCAGTGAACTACACTATGCAAAATGTTAGTACTTTGCCTTCTCATTAAGCAAATGTTTGAAGACTTAAGGTAAGTTTGCATAAACAAACTTAAGTCTTTCCCTGGGTAAATCCCTCATTACATTCAGACACCCCAGAGTTCTTCACCTTCTCCCTGTCTTGGGCCTGGATCTTCCTTTTGAGGTCCTTGGCCTCTCCAGCTTCAGCAGAGATTGCCTCAAGCTTTCTTCAGTGTAAGCTAAGTAAACGTGGGAAAGGTCCACTTCAAAGGGCTAAAAAAACACCAAAAACACCCCACCAGACAAAACCATCAGAATCATTTCACACACTGATCAATGGTGCTTTTGTAACACTAGAAAGACTCATCTCTTCAAAAGAAAAAGTTGAAATGGGACAGTTTGGCTGTAAATAGTGAGTGGGAGCACAGGCAGCAGCACCTGGACCTGTGCAGTTCTACACATCAATTCAAGAGTTACTCACATCTTTCTCTTTTTTATCCAGGACAGGGGTCTGTTTCCTCATATTGTTTCCTGTATATGCAACACATTTCTGCAAGAAGAAAGAAAGGTGTGTTAGGAAAGTCTACTGTGCCCAGTAAAACTGACTCCAGCTTTATCAATTCCTTCCTGGGCTCAAGAGAACCCTCAGAAGCTCCTGCTAACACCACCCTTACCAGCTGCCATTCTCCTATGTCTTCATTCCAGTGAACGTAGTTTTCTATCATTTCCTACAAAGAAATCAGGGCAGCAGTTGTTAGACTTGCACAATCCCAGCACATGCATCCCTAGGCCTGGACAAGCTGCTAAGAACAGCCTTGACCATTTCAAGTGGTTTTTATCAGCTGTATCATGTGCAAAAAACCCTATTTATACACCAAAGGCTACAGAAAACACCACTCCCAAATTGTATGTATTGGAGTGCCCACTAAAGCCTGGTGTCCCCATCATGCCAACACCACCAGGGTAGCAATAAACACACATTGTAACATGGAAAAATAAAAAATATAATGGAAATTCTTCTTATTATTTTCTATTAAATAGTGTGCATTATATTTAAACTCATGAATATTCTGTGTATTGGAGTCTAAGAAAACAAGAAGTGACGAGTTCCACACTCGGTTTTACTACTTTATATTAATATCAGACATTAGCAAGCACAACTTCAAGCACAATGAAAAAAGAGGTTCTGAACAGATCCAGAACGTGGGCACACACTGAACATACCAGTTAAATCCATGGTGAATGTGATTTTATTTTTAAGCCCTTAGGAACACAGGCAGCAAGAGGAGAGGTGAGCAGAGCCCAGCCCTGAGCCCTGAGCCCTGAGCCAGGCTCATACCTGGTAGTCCTGGGGAATGAAGTTGTCTATGATGAGCATCTGCAGCCTCAGCTCCCTGCTCAGCTGTCTAATGTTCTCCAGCAACCCCTCAATCTCTCTCTGATGCTCTTGTTGCAGATCTGCCATCTGGAAATAAACCAGGCATGTGAGAGACATCAGAGTTAGCTTAAGACATGGCCTAAAAGAGAACAGGCTTCTGTCTGTGTGAGGTTTTTTGGAAACTAAAGCGATCTCTGGTGATTAGTGCTGGAATATTTATCTCTGAAGGATAAACCCTCTGAAATGTTCCAGCTCAGAGATGGCTGAAAATGGCATGAAGTTCTCAGTTTCATAAACCCAAACCTGGCCTTCTGCCAGTCCAAGCTCCAGCTCAGAGCAGATGAGGAACATGCACACAAGTCACATCCCTGGCAAGGTTTCAAGGAAAATCTCTGATCTCCAAGACCAAATGCATTTTTCATGAAACAGGAACTCCAACTAAAGGACACATCCATGCAGGGACTGAGGAGGAGGTAACGAGGGCACTGCTCAGGAAGGACAGACAGCTCAGAGCAGAGGAGCCCCTGGGCTGCAGCAAACCAGGAGATGGGGCTGCCAGCAAACAACTTGCATTTTATTTCAGAAATAACCAATGTTTTTCCTTGAAATTCTGGATATCTCAGGGTCTCACACATAACCCTTCTCACTCTGGCCTGGAGAAAAGCTCTATGACATGCCACTGTGAAGCTCCAATTAGATTTAATTAGATAGTTTTGAATTATGTGAGCCAAATGGGCAGCTCAGAAAGACATTTCTAAACACATGGCACTTTTTCCAGCGTTACAAAGCTGCTGGTTTACCCTTTCCAGCTCTACTCCCTCAGATCATGGCTGAGGACTTCAAGCACTAACCTCTGATTTTGCAGCCATAAGCATGGTCCAAACTTTCTTCAGCTTTTTGGTTTTGCCCTGTGCTTCCTCCTGGAGGTTGGTGTACTTCTCCTCGATGTCCAGGCGTTCTTGCTGTGTGCAACATTTAGCACAGACACCCACACATTAACATAATCAAAGAAACTCTCTGCAACAGTAGGAACAAGAGGAGAAACTACTTGAACTAGCAAAGCATTTACCAAGAGCACAGAGGTCTGGCTCAGCCAGGCTGGCTCAGCCCCACAGTGGCCTCTGCAGGGGTGGTGTCTGCAGTGTCCCCAGAGCAGAGCCACGCCAAGGGACACACCTGGAGTGTCCTGCCATTCCCTCTGCACACAGTTACCCCACACAGCCCCACCTCCTTCTCCTCAAGCTCCTTGCGAAGCTGTTCCGCTCTCTTCCTTCGTTCCTCCAGTTCCATGTTTGATTCTTCCAGCAGCTTTTCTTGCTCCTCTGCTTTTGCCAACAAGTCCACCCCTCCCACGATCACCTTCTTCTCCAAGGCCGACAGTTTCTCCAGCAGGGACTGGTGCTCTTGCCTAGACAGACAGGTAGGTGTGAGACTTCCTGCACTGCAGTGCTCACCAGGTCCAGCTTGGTTTCACAGCCCAGACAGCACTCACAGGGCTGGAAAAACTCGTCTTGCTGTCAAGGGTTTAAGTGGGGGTGAGGCAGTGCAAGTGAACACAGGGAGTTCCCCCAGCCCCAGCTCCCATCACTGTCTCTCAAGCAAAACCAGGGCAGCAGAGAAGTGTCTCCTGTTGTGAGTCCCCCCTGTGAGGGGACATCACCAGGCTGCTCAAGGCACCCTCTGCCCAGGAGGGCCCTGCCAGCACAGCAGGGCCCAGGGGGAGATGAAGGCAGAGCAGCTGAGATTCAAACCAGGAGTGCTGGAGCAGCCTCTGGGCAGCAGCACTGTCCTGTCTGCATGGGGCAGTGTGACCTCAGCAGCTTTCTGGATTCAGTGGAGAACTCCTACACCCAAAGGCACTGAGCTGCAGGAAACCTGCTGCTCCCCACAGGTCTTGGGACATTCATTGATGTTTCTATCCTGTATAACCAGGGAAAGTTAAGAAAAGGAAGTGGCAAAAGGATTCAGGTCTGTCTTCTCCATCTGCTCTAAACTCTGAAAGCAGACTGAGCTCTCTGTCACCCTGACAATAGCAAGGGCTGGAGTTCACTTCCTACAGAGTCTGACAGACACCTCCCCATGCACCTCCAGACATTCACATGAGTAAGGGAGGAAAAATCCACATAACCACACAAACTGCTCAGAGCAAGGTACTCACTGAGCTTTCAGCAAGTCTTTTTCTCTCTTCTCCAGTTCAGCTCTGGCTTTATTTCTTTCTTCTTCTTCCATATCAAGCTTGGTTTCAAGAGCTTTTCTCTCCTCTTCAATCTTTGCTTGCATCTCTACCATCTTATCAGGGGAAACTTTCTTTTTGCCTTTGGAAGAGATAGAGGGGAAAAAAAATCAGTTCACTGAAAAATCAGATAACCTCTGTCTGTATCACAGCATTTTTTTTCCAAGTTCAGATTTAATACTTGCATTTAGATTTAATTGTCAGCTTCAGAATGGGCACAACTCAGTTTTTCAAAATGCCATTTTAACACTGAGCAGTTGTCACCAGTTCCTACAGAGAAGCAATGCCACATAACTAACACTGGAACATAATGCCCCCAAACAGAAAACATGCAAAGAGCACCTGGGGAAGGAACACTGTCTAAAAAGAAGCCCAAGCTGGAAACTCAGATGTTCTAACAATGCAGATTAGGCCACAGGAAGGAGAACAGGAGAGTGCCTTGACCTACAGCTACAAGAGCTCAGCTACTCAAATTTCAGATTAGCATCTCCACCACTCCCCTCATTCACTGCCCTCCTTACAGGCTCACCTAGTGAGCAGAGATACTTTTAAGAACACAATACTATGAAAAATAGAGAGACTGGAGAAATTCAGAACAGCCCTATGAAAAGCAGACACTGAAAAAAACCTTCTTGATGGTATTTGTCTATTTAACAGTGACTACCCACAGATTTGAAAGTCCCAAGGTTTGCAGTGACTTATCAGCTGTGACTTCACACCAGAACTACTCCAGCAGCACACCAGGGCCATTCCACAGGGGCAGTGACCACAGCACCTCACTGAACCTACTGACCTCAGGGCTTGGTCCAAAACCAGTCTGAAGCCAAGTGTGAGGCTGCTGCTCTGGGAAGTCACCCTGCAAGTCTTGAGTCATTGTAATCCCAGGGGTACCTGAGGCAGGTGAACACAGAGACCCTTGGAGGTTATGTGAACTGAGAATGCCCAGCTTAGGTGCATCTCCTCAAATCCACAAGTCCTAAATCTCCCTCTGTTCACAAGTGAATTCTTTGGTTTTTTGCTTTGCTCTTCTCTACACATGACAAAACCCCACCCTGGAGGATCCAGGTGCCCTGGGACCAACAGGAGCCACCAACTGCCAGGGGACTGTTGTTCACAGTGGTCAGAATGTGCTCCCTGAAGCTGTTCAGGACAAGGCTGCCCTCCCTCCAGGCTTTGTGGCACTCAGCTTCATTTATACACATGTACAACATGCATTTCATTTCTATACATTACCTGAGATACACAGAGACTGCAGCAGGCACACAAGATGCCTGCACACGTGAACATGCATGCACATATGGACACACCTGTACACATGTTTGTTCATGTGCACAAGAGCATTAATTAGTTTTGTGGTAAGGTGAGGACTTCAGCACTACAGCAAACATCTTCATTTCCAGCTACTAAACTGCAGAATCAGACAACAGGCACTTCTTTCTGGGTTTGTGGTGCTCTCACTAATGTGTCTGTGAGTAAGAAGCTTTCTGGAAGTGCTATACAGAGCTCATCATAAGAGATAAGCCAGAGAAAGGCTTCTTGCTGTTAGGACACAGTCCTGTATATTCTCAGTTTAAGAGAAAAAGGTGAATTGAAGCAAGTTGCAAGAGCCTTTCACAAGCTCTGCAATTGTACTGGAAGGAGGTGAAAATCCATTACACCAACCTGCTTGATCTTGCATTAAGAGGAAGTAGAAAGCAAATCGCAGAGAGGCAGCAAACACATGAAAAGAGGAGGAAAGAAAATATGTTATTGCTTTGATCATTTGGACAAGATCATCAGCACCAGAACAAACATTAATTTTATATGCATGTTTCTAGACTAGAAAACACAGGATAATCATCACTAAACCCCCTCCATTAGAGCAAACACCAATGCATCATGTGTTTATGCTAAAGCAGAGGAGGTTCCTGTACTTGAGAGTGCTTTGCACATCCAGGATAATCTTCAGCTCACTCTTGCATTCCTCTGCCCATCCACTGCAATGCTGGATCTAAACACAGCACTGGGAGCCTGCCGCAAGGATCATGCCCTAAGAAACAGGTCAAGGGGATGGATTTCTCCTGGAATTAGAAACTTAATGCCTCTCCCCACTCAAGAGAGCCAATTCTCTTATATTACCTGGAAGATATTAGCATACAGAATACATTTTCTAAGTGTGAACCAAATTTCTTTACAAGGAACACGACAGTTGCACACAGGGAGTCTCAGCACAAGATTTCTCCATTGAGTTCCCCAGGGGATTAGTAGGTTAATTTGCAGTAACTGGTGCTTCCATAGAGGTATAGAGCCACTTTTGGTTATTCAAGCAAGTGCAGCAAAAAAGGCAGGACAGGAGGGGGATAATGAGAGGCACCACATGCAGAAGGGTCACGCTTGAGGACAGTTAATATCCCAAACCACAAAAAGCCACACTGAATTCTAATTGCCAAAAGCTCAGCACAACTTCCCCAACAGAGCAGTCTCCAAAGCTGCAGGAGATGGACTCATCCACCCACTGACACACCAGCAGTTTGCTATTAACTGTCCTCACCCAAATAAACACTCAGGTTCCAAGCAGGCCTTGAAAGAGCAAGATTGAAGCAAGCAGATTCCCAGCCTGCCACTGTATGATCCAAAGGGCTCCCTTCAGCCTCCTGTGCTCCTTCTAAACCTGCTACCATCCTTCCCTGAGCTGATGCTTTCCACTGCCACCACTACTTCAATTAGAGAGAACTACACAGCAAGACCTCCCCCAGTCTCCACACAGGGAGGAGAGTGGACTGCATCTATCCAGGATAGTAACAGCCAAATCCTGAGCTGTGGTTTGTTTCTTCAGTCCCCACTGATTGTAGGGTTTTTACAGGCACAGAGCCCTCTCTGACCAGGAGGAGCCCAGACTTTCCTCACCATTAGATCAAAATATGGATCCCTTGTTCCTCTTTACTCTCTGAAGAGAGATCAAGAACTTATTTCATGGGGCAGTTAAACCCCAACCACCAAGGGTATTTTTCAATTGTCTGTAAAAATAAAGTGAATCAACCAAGCATTGCCATATTTTTTTTGCATGTATAGACTTCATGCAGTCTGACTCTTGACTGCTCCAGTCATTTTCTCCAAAACTAATTCTTGGAAGACAGAGTCCAACATAACAGAGCACTGCCCATTTCACATGTCCAGCTGTCCTTTTTATGAACTCATATCATAGCAATTCCCATTAAAAAGTTAACTTACATTCCCCCCCCCCTATATTTTAAAAGGGGCATTTAACACAAGTTGCAAAATGGGGGTTTTTTAACCTATTGTTTCTCAATTTTGTTTAAATCTTGCTCAGGCAGCACACTACATTGCTTCCCATTCTCTCCCATATCTGGCTAACAATGTGCACACTGAGTAACTGTTTCAGACATGGAAGCAGCAAAGGAAAAGCATGCTTTAGCAGAGTTACAACTTCAGGTTTATCTTTCCAACAGACAAAGCAGGGAGAAGTGCAACATTGCAAAATGGAGTGTGCAGATTATGGAAAGGCCAAAGCTTAAAGGACTTAAGAGCTCCCACTCACTAGTGAAGGACTTATCCAGAGGTTTCTCTATGACAGAGCATGTGGAGTCTGAACTACTGCTGCTGCTACTGCCTGGAAAACAGAAATGTGTCCCACAGAAAAACCCAGACAGGAAGAACCATGCAGATGGGAAGTTAGTTCTAAAGGAAAGAAACCCAGAAGAGCCAGCAACCTAGTTCAAAAAAGCACAAGTTCCCATCAGGAAGCATTTGCTAGGATCCCTCCCAGACTCAGCTTGCAAAGCCATCATTTCCCAGACAGAACTGCATGCTCAGAAAGGCACTTCAGTTAAAACCCATCTTAACCAGACTACAGCTTAAAACCACATGCCAAGGCAGCTTCCATTTCAAGCAACAAGAGCACAGAACACCAGATCACAGTGGAGAAGGCTGTGGATATCTGCCATAGCAGAGGATTCAGTGACCAGGAATCCTTCCCATCTTAGGTACCTGGCAATTACACTTGTCCCTCTGGAAGGCAGAGTCAGCTGACACAGGGACAGCCACTGTGCAAACTCCTGCCAAGCAGCTCCCTCAGACAACTTAACTAGAACAGCTTGTTTGGGAGTTGAGTAAGTCAGTTATTTGCCCTCTGCTCCTTTTTGAAGGTGGTCTCCTCGTGGGAGGAGATCTGGGCAGGACTTGGTACTTGGAGACAGTGGTCAATAACCAAAAGCTGAAAAATTAAGTAAAAGTTGTTACAACTATCACCAAAGGCATGACAAAGGCCATTTATGACTACTTGGACAGGCACTAAAATGAAGAGAGAGCATCTAAAAGCAGGAATGCTTTAAGAGGGATTTTTAACAGATGTGGGTGCCTCAGGACAGGAAGGCAGTTTGAATGTCAAAATGAATTTACTAGAGAAGCTGGAAATTGGGGCATAGCATTGACTTCTGTACTGGCCATGAGGAACCAGGAGGCAGGTTCTAGGAGCACAGCAAGCTCCCAGGAGCATGGCATCCCATGGTCCATAGTGACCTGCAGTTCCAGGTTCAGCACCATCCCCAGGGGTTTAGATGTCACACAGTAGTTTAACACTGATGTGGGACCAAGCAAACTTCACCATGGCATTTCCAGAGTGCTCCCAAACAAGGTATGTGCAGCTCCCTTTGCAGCCAGCACAAAGACACCCAAAGGTCAAGTTTTCCCTCCATCGACATAAAATAGGACACCAGAAGAGTCACTTACTGAAGATCCATAAGACAGATGAATCCTTTGCCTAAACCACAGCCAAAATTCCCCTCCAACCATACTCATGGTTATAAAAACCACATCTGCCTACAAATGATCTTTGGTGTCTCCTTCCTCCCACCTCTGTGAGGAGGGGAAGTTCCACACCAGCCCTCACAAGCCATACACAGCCACCCTGCGGCCACCAGGGAGCCACCACAAAGGAGGATGTCACCACAAGCACAGTGCAAGCAGATACTACACAGGCTGGAGCTGTCCATCTACAGAGAGGGCACCAAAGGGCTTTGTTTCTAGGAGAGGCATGATAATTGCAGCGGCGTAGGGCAGTTGTGGGTGTCCCTGCCTGCCCCTGGCTACAGCTGCCACTCGTGGGAGGAGGACGTGGCAGTGCTGGCAGGAATCTCCACGGCCTTACCCCGCCGCTTCTTCCGCTTCTCCCCGTCCTCCCCGACCTCCCCATCGTCATCTTCCTCCTCCTCTTCAGAATCGCTGCTCTCAGAACCAGATATCTCTTCCCCTAGAACAGAAGGGTGTGATTTGTGAGGTGCTTTCCTTCACCTCCCATCAGCCTGTTGCTGTGACAGCAGCATTTGTCCAAACCCAGCAGTGTCAGACACCAGCACCTGCAGAAGTCCTTAACTGCTGAGCAGACAGACAGCCTGCTGTGGTTTGGGAAACTGCAGGACAATCAAGATAAGCAAGTGAATGTTGTGATGTCAGTGTGTACATGTTAATGCTCAGGAGGCTGCTTTTCCTGGAAAATAAAGCATCTTTGCACAGCTGAAGTTACAAAGTTTTCCTAGCAGCATCCCACCTTACCATCTCGTCCATCTCAGAGTTTTATCTCACATGAAAGAGAAAGAAAGCAGCTTTACTATTTCCTGATACTCCTGTGTTGTGCAGATGCCAAACCAAGTCACGTTGGAGTTACTGCTACAGCTCTTGTGTGCTGTGAGTATCTCTGGAGAGAGATGTTGTGCCAGGGTCACTGTTTAGCAAAGCATCCCTCTGGCAGGGTCATTCCATGTTGATGGGCTGACAGTGACACAGGGCTATGAAAGCCACAGGGCTTAAAGAAGCTTCTTGTTTCTCTACACAGTGTTTGAAAGTCAGCTTCAGCTTAAAAATTTAACTCGTTTTGCCTCCTGATAAATGCATCCCTCCTTCTCCATCAGGGACAATGTCAGACCTGCTGTTACAGTCTATTTTAACTCCCTACACTGTGTCACCTGCTGGACAGGGGATGGGGGGGCCCAGGCACACAATCCCAGCCCCCTTTCTTGCCAGGGAGCCCAGGGACACGATCTCAGCCCAGAGGCCACCGCTCACCCTTGTGCCAAGTGCCACCTAGTGGGCAAAGCCGGGCCCCCCCAGCACCCCTGGACACCTCTCCTGACCCCAGCACAGCAAACAAAGCCAGGACACCGACCTGCACCAGCACCAACCTCGTGTGACACAGCTTCAAGAACGTTCCTGCTCACACAGAACGAGCACTGTGTGCTGGTGCAGAGAGGAACACAAGGGGGAAGGAGAGTCTCACCTTCTTCCAGTTTTTTCTTAAGCTCTTCAATTTCCTTTTGGAACTGGCGGAGCATAGCATCCTTGGGATCCTCGTTAATCCTGGCCTTGTTCTTGATGTTCTTGGCTCTGTTTGCATACCTCAGGGTGCTGATGGTCTCATCGTAGTTGTAGTCTGCAGGGCCGATGTTTGCACACTGCAACAGACACCGAGGGACTGCAGGGCAGGGCCAGAGCCCACAGCAAGGCACTGCAGGGACCCTCCCCAGCCCTGACCATCTCACACTGCTCTCTTTCCCAAGCTTTCCTGCTGCTTCTACACTGAAGCTGCTCTTGGGTATCCAAGCACAGCTTCTGTGTGATCTCACACACGTGAGATCCACACCTGTGTCCACACCTCTGCACAGAGGCCAAGAGAGAGGCAAGAGACACGCTCAGAAGGTTCTCTAAGCTGCAAACAGCTCAGAAATAGGAAGGTAAATGCCAGGCTGTTCAAGTCACTATGCTACCCCTGTAAAAATGCAGCTGTGGAGCTGGCACTGGAGAGGCCATCCCTCAGCTTACCATCATGGTTTTGGAGTTGCCCCCCAGGGAGTCCTGCAGGAGCCGGGTCAGTTTGGAGTTCCGGTAGGGCACGTGGGTGCTCTTGCCATCCACCAGTGCAGAGATGACATTCCCCAGCGTGGACAGAGACAGGTTGATCTTAGTGGCTTCCTTCAGTCGCTGCCCTGTGGCTCCAGTTTTTGTCTGTCTTTCAGAGCCCTGCAAAGGGAACAGGAAGCAGGAGTTAAATCCTCTCATACGTCTCCTGCCTTCGAACTGAATCAGCTGCACCTGAAGTCTTGCTGGCAGCCATGTCTGTTGTTAGAGATCCTGGGGAAGTGCCTTAGACATTGTTAAAGAGATAAGTCAAGCTTTCAGTGCCAGCAAGTTCTGGATTGCTCAGAGTAATGCAGCTGGAGAAAATGGAGATTTTGTCCTCATATACAAAAGTATTATAGGAAGTCTATTAGCAGTTAAAAGGTACCTTAGCTAACCACCAGCTACAGCTCTTCCTATCAGCAGATCGAGGGAGAACAGCAACACTGCAATTAAGAAGTGTCATTGAGCATCCTATACACACATCATGTAAATAAGATGCAGGGACTCAATGCTTTTAGTCTTGCTTTTCCCGCATTTACTCCAAGGAAAAGCCCCTCAATGTAAATCCTGGGTTAAAGACACGTTTTACCAGCACAACTACATCAATTCAAAGTGAGAGACAGAGAGGGAACCTGCGAGTGATGAACTGCATGGTCACAACCCTCTGGAAAAACCTCAGCAACCAAACCCAAAGCTGTTGCAAAAGGCCCCCTGGTCCTGCTTACAGCCAGATCCACGAGGTGCAGCTTGCCCATGCGCACGTGCATGTTGCCATCCACCCCCTTCTCACTGCACTCAATGGTGATGGTGAAGATGGCGTGGGAACGAGAGCTGTGCTCGTTCATGTTTGTGGCACCAACAGAACCTTGGGATAGAGAGAGAAAGCAATGATGTCTTCAGAATTAGTCACATGCCCCTCTAACTCTTCCTGCTCTCAGAGGAGACTTATCCTCACCCCTCTACCCAACCCTGTATTTCAGAAGATGGCAGAAGGATGCTCAGACTCAGCAGCAAAGTGTATTCTTGGGCACTGAGGCTGCAGTACACATCCAACTTGGACTAACACAAGTGTTAAACCTGCTGCAGTTCTAAGCCAACTGCAGACTCCCAAGAGCAGAAGTTGTGCTCATCTGTTTCTGTAAGGCTACAAAGACCAGTAGTCTAAGGTGTCCATAGCTGACCCCTGAAAACAGCTGTATTTTGAGAAGTAAGCACAGAGCAATCCATGTCAAAAGCAACAGAAGTCACAACTTTGTCATTAAATAATCTGAGCTTAACTAAGAAGCCTCTCAGAACACATAAACCACCACCCACTCATAGCACGGGGTGAATGTTCACCTTGATGAGAACTGAAGAGGGAAAAGGACCAAGAGACACACTAGCAGTTCTGACAGCACTGACTGCCCTCATTGCATCCTGCCTTTGTTGATCCCCCACTGGCACTGGCTCATGTGGGAGGCACAGCCTTCTTTACCTGCCCCTGCACAGAAGAGGTTTGGGAGGAGATACCCTTTTTGTTGTGCTCAGCTCAACAGCCTTCCCAGCAATAGGATTGGGGTCTCTTACTGTGGTCTGGTGAGCAGACCTTTGCTCTGCCTGAGCTGTAAACCTGCCCACAGCAAGGCTACGTACGGTTCTTGTGGCCCAGAGTCATGATTCTGTCCATATCATCTGCATTGTTTACGACATAAGCTGAGAGGTCTTTGATATAAACTCCCACATCAGGTCTCTCTTTAACCTAAGAGAGAAACAGTCCAGACTGAGCATCCCTAAGAGACCCCCAACAGCAATTCCCAGTGGTACTGAGCAGTGCAGGGATTTACCCCTCTGGGTTCTGGTTTGCACATAAAACACTCCACTCAGAATCAGAGCAGATGCAGAATAAACACTCATGCAGGACAATATTCCCCTGGGGGCAAAACATGACTTCAAATCTCACTTTCCAATTCCTAGAGCTGCTGAGAGGCTTTTAGGGTAGCAGTGCAGGTACAAAACTGACTGGGATGGAACAGCCAATTTCTCACTGTGCAACTGAGCAAGTGGAAGGGATTCAGGGAAGCCAGTCTTGATATCCATCTTATGAGGAGCCCAACCTCCCACTTCCCTTCAAAGGAAGAATGGAATATGACCCTCAGATTCCAAGCAAACAGCACGTTCAGAGGAGCAGGCTCACCTCTAACCTCTGTGTTTGGTCCTTTCCCAGCAGGTCCCGAACTTCCTCATTGTAAATTTCCAGGTAAGAGACACGAACTAAAAACCTGAAGAAGAACAGTTGGGTAGTTTGTTTAGTGAGACATTTCTCAAGTCCCACAAAAGCAGTCACAGAGTGCAAAGAAAATGCAGTGAAATACCAACACAATCCTGCTGCCTCCTCAAGAACTGCCTAAGTGGGAGCCTTTCAACTTGGGCCAGAGGAACCATTTCAGTTGTCATTGGCAAGGTCAGGCTCCTGCTACACATGGACACACAGAAGAACACAGAAGCAGTGAAGAGAAGCTGTTTACCTTGTATCCCCCTCTGCCTTGGCAATGTGACCAAATATATGGGCAAAGGAATTGGGAATGATGCCTCTGAGCTCAGGAACTGCTCGGACCCCTTCCATGGTGAAGGTTTTGCCTGTTCCAGTCTGTCCATATGCAAAAATAGTACCTGAAGAATAAAGATAAATGAACAAACAGTAAGAAATTGCCAACTGCAGTTTTACTTCTTCCCTTTTTAGCCTGATAGCACTAAACACCTCTGTTGTTATGGAGCTGAAATTTTACACCCACTCCAGCAGCTACTGTGCAAGGCTGGGGTGACAGAAATGCTGGGCAAACACAGCAAAGGGGGCTGAGCCCCTGTTTGATCCAGCCTGCAAGATGCCTAATAAAAAGTCAGCTGGTTTTAATTGTGCAGAGTGATTAAAGTATGGAGTGCTAATACACTTAGGTTCCACACACAAATAATGCAGGCAAGCCCAATTAATAACATGGTCAATTAGCAGAGGATGATGATGTACCAACTGCAAACCCAACTATTGTTAGTGCTCTGAGCCACAGCACAAATGGTGTGAGGCTTCCACAGCACAACCCAAGCCCAGCTCTGAACCTGCAGGTGCAGCTACAATTTGGACTAGAGAATCAGCCTGCACAGGAAGGCATCCAGAAGTTAAATTCCTGACTCTGGAATTCCAGAAATTTATACCAGTTCTTAGTTTTAGCCCAGCACTGCTGAAAACTCAAGTTTTCCTTGGCAAGCCACTGATATATTAGAGATGGGAAAAACTGAAGAGAACATTCAGTTTTGGAAGGGACCTGCAATGATAATCTAGTCCAACTGCTCAACCAATTCGAGGCTGGCATAAAATTAAAGCATGTTGTTAAAGGCATTGTCCAAATGCCTCAAACACTGATGGGCCTGGGGCACTGACCACCCCTCCAGGAAGCCTGTTCTAGTGTCTCAGTAAAGAAACACTTCCTAAACTCTTCAGGCACAGCTTGGAACCATTCATTTTGAACCGTGAATTTTAATCCCACAAACTGCAATTTTAATCTCACAAGCTGAAACCCATGTGTGTTAGCACAAGAGCTTATTAGGCATTTTACAAATGCTGAAAAACTTTGTAAACTTGTTGTTTGCAGCATCCTGTTATGGAAAGCAGCAATGTGCTTTCCTTTCCACAACACACTGACATGCATAACACACACACACACAAATCATGGCCAGACTCTCCCCAGCTGCAGGAAGCAACAGACTCTCTGTGAGGTAGGGCAGATGTGTTTAAGTATCATCTTAGTTCAAACCAGCCAAGTTGAGAGGCACAAATGCAGCAGGTGTGTGCAGAGGTCTGTGTGCATACCTAGTGACTGCAGGGCCGGGGCAGCTGCCTGGGCACTGACACTGTCTAGTGAAGAGCCGCTCACAATTCTGATAATAAGATAAAGTGCATGTTTTTGCAAAGAGAAGATACAGGATAAAAACATACAGCTAACTGACCTCAGCAGAGTCTTGTTCACCACCAATCTCCCACTGTTAATGATGGCAGTGGGTACAACCACTGAGCACTCAGAACAGCAAGTACCTGCAGGCTATTTTAAGTTCAAGGCCACAGCAGAAACAATACAGGGCTACAGCCCTCAGAAGGTGAAACTCCCTTAGACAAGATCAGCAGGAACTCCAACAATGCAAAGAACAGGAGATGGGATGGGATCCTGCACTTAACACACAGGACTTACCATTGTATCCCTCTAGGACAGAGTCAATAATAGGTCTTGCAGTTAAATTATAGACATCCAGCTGTTTACTCTCAGGTCCAAACACTGTGTCAAATGTAAATGTCTTGGGAGGCTCGTTGGATGAGTCTGTTTTATGCACAGTTATGGTCCCTCTCATCTCATCCACGTTCACAGCCATTCTGTAGCCCGTGGCTTTCTCTCGCTCGTTGAGGGGCCGGCACCGAACCACCACCTTCACATTGTCACAGCTCTCTGGCCTCTCCAGCTTCTCTGCCTTGTTGATCTACAATTATTTAAACAAGAAGAAATACACAGGCTGTAACACTAGTGTGAACACAGAATCATAGGAGGGTTGGGTTGGAAGGGACCTTAAAGCTCATGCAGTTCCATTATCCCAGGTGGCTCCAACCCGGCCTGGGACACTTCCAGGGATGGAGCAGCCACAGTTTCTCTGGGCACCCTGTGCCAGGGCCTCAAACCCTCCCAGGGAGGAATTCCTTCCCAATATCCCACCTAACCCAGTCCTCTGGCAGCATAAAAACATTGTGTGTTTAAACATAAATGCTGTGGAATCAGCTTGAGCAGCTGCATACAGCTCCCCAGGATCATGAACCTGGGGACTCAAACCCTGGTTTATAATTAAAGCTGAGAGAAAAACATGCATTTACTCATTCACTGCAACCTCTTCTATTTGCCAATGTGGAAACTTAGTGAGTAAACCCTGAGCATTTCACATTCAACGTGACCTAAAAATGTTTTCAAGAATCAATTTCACTCTTGCAAGCAACCTGCAAGCACTTTGCTGGAATTGTGTGCACTGTGATGTTCTTTTCCATTAACACTGACCACACTCAAACCTCACAGATGACAGAAGTGGATACCAGGGAGTGCTGGCTGAAGGGAATTTATTTCACTTAAAACCTTCAGTGTACTTGCTGAAATTTAATCGTTTAGAAAATCTGAATATTGTGTTATAAAACCTTACAAAGCTTTACTTTCATGTAGTCACCAAAACAAACCCTGAAGCTCCGCTGTTGAAGCTGATGTCACATGCTGCTCCTGATTAGATAAATCTAAAGCCCATTTGCTCTAGTTAAGCCTAAGACACTCCCCTGGGCGAGGTGCTGCGGCTGAGCATGTAACTTCTCCTAGAGCAGCTCCCTTGGATGCCACCCCAAACAAACCGTGTTTCCAGGTGTCTGTCCCACCTGCCCGGACCCCCGTGAGGGCCCAGCAGCGGCTCCCGAGCGCTGCCGACCGCGCCCGGGCGGGGCAGGGACCGCACACGGGGATTCGGGAACCACCGGGAACCACCGGGGCGGAGGGCGAGACCTGCGGGGAGNGTGCCGGACACCGCCCGGGCTGTGCGGCTGCGGGAGCGCGGGGGCTCTGAGGGGATTTTTGGGGTTTTTGAGAGGGCTCCAGTGGCTCTGAGGGGATATGGGGGGCTTTCAGAGGGCTGCAATGGCTCTGAGGGGATTTTGGGGGTTTTGAGAGGGCTCCAATGGCTCTGAGGGGACTCCGGTGACTCTGAGGGGATTCTGGGGGCTCTGAGGGGATTCTGAGGGGCCTCCAATGGCTCTAAGGGGATTCTGGGAGCTCTAAGTGGGCTCCAATGGCTCTGGTGGGGCTCTGACAGGGCTGCAGCCCCAGTCTGTTCTCCACATAGGCAGAAAATCCAGCTCCTCCTTTCCCTGACTGGAGCGCTATGAATTCCTGTCGGCAGGTCAGCAAGGCCTGGGAGCCCCGAGCATACACGGGAATGCCCAGCACCGAGCACGCAGCACGGACACAGGCAGGGCTGTACCACAGGTGCGCTGTATTTTTGCCGGACGGGTGTAGGCGAGAGCAGGAATGTGGGCAGGGTTGATCCAGGGCTTCCACAACTCCGCCATCAAACTGCCCGGTGTGTCACAGGGCCGGGAACCCGCTGGTAAGGACGGGACAGGGCCATTCCCTCACCTGTGTCACCAGGTGAGTCAGGCAGCTCCGGACGCTGAGTGTCTTTGCTGTTTACACGCTGCCACAGTGCTACTCAGAGCTGTGCTGTACGCAAAGATTTGTGCACTAATAGGGACGTTTTGCACCACCCAAGGGGCTGGTGGGAGAACAGGGAGGTAGATGTGTGTGGGCAGGCAAAGCTGGAGAACAAGAAAAGGTTGAACATAAAATATTGGAACCAGCTTCCCGCAGAAAATGCTGCAGGAGGAAAACAAAGGGACCCAGGAGGTGAGAGGAAAGTGAAGAGTGGTTGTGAGAGGTGGGGAGATCCTGGTTGGAAGCAAACCTGGGGTGTAACACGGAGGGTGGCAGAGCAGCCCAGCCCTGGCAGAGAATGAGGGCACGGGTGCTCCATGGAACACACACAAATAGATTCTCCCGGTGACCGGGAGGAAAACAGGTCCTGGTAGTTTTGGGGTTGCGCGGATCCAGCAAATGAGTGTTTTGTCAAGCCAATAACCAGGGAAGGGGGCAGGGGTGGATCTGGGGATTGTGCAGAAGGTTCCAATGTTTTCCACTGTGGCAGAACTCCATCCCGACCCCGGGCTTGGCCCGCCACAGTGATCCCTGTGCAGGTGAGACAGACCCTCACCTGGGCAGCGGAGCTCGGGGGGACCCGGCGGAGCCCCGCCCGGGACATCGGGCTGCGCTTTCCCGGGACAGGCCGCCAAGTTCCCGGCGGAGGCGTCCGGCACAGCCCCCGGGCCAGAGCGGGGCCGGACNGGAGCCATCGCAGCGCCGCCCGGCCAGGCGTCGCGGGATGGAAGGGAATGGGATGGGACGGACTGGGGGTCCCCGCCGCCCCCCGGGCGCTGTGCGGGGCTGGAGGGGCTGTCCGGGCGCTGATGGTGCAGGAACTGCTCGGTGTCGTTCTCGGGGGCGGTTGAAATTAGCCAGAGGGTGAGACTTTAATTACTGTTTTACCTCAGCTACACAAAAAGCAACTTCTCTGTGCATCAAACCAGTCAGATGAATAATTTCCAGCTCTCCCTGGGCAGTCGGGTTTGGATGCAGGCGAAGCCAAAGTCGTGTGGTTCCTGCTTTCAGGGGAACAACACAGAGTTCCAGCTTTAGAAACGTAGAGTGGTTTCCAGAGGATTCATTCACTTCAGCGTTTTTATTGGAACTGCAGAGGTAATGGTGTGAGGTCCCAGAAAACACTGATGAGGAAGCTCACATCCACCATTCTTTGGAAAGAAAAGCAGAAATTTTATATCTAGTGATATCTTTCTGCTGTTAAATTAAAATCAAAATGTAAGCCTTGAAATAGTCTCAGGCTGAGATGTTCTCACTCATATATATTTCATATATATATCACTCATATGTATCTCACTCATATATAATCATATATATCATATCTCTGATATGATTCCAAGATGTTTATTTCCTATAAATATGTGCTTAGTGTGGAGAGCAGGATTTCCTAAGTGCTTCAAAGACTAAACTTCTCTGAGGAAAACTTTTAAATGGGAATTCACAAACCTCCTAAGGACAGTCATCTTTGAGCTTTTGTATGGAAACAATAATCCTCTCTTTGCCAGAAACCTGAAATCAGGTGATAACAGGTTGAGATTTAACAGCTCTGCAAATGAAGAGCAGAATGTGTGAAACAGGATAAATAGAGTAATCCAGAGTGCTTGACCCAAGGTTACACAAACTACAGGAGGGAAGGAGCTGGACTGTGCTGTTGTTCAGCCACCTGACACGTTTTCTTTCATCACAAACTTGTGGGGAAAAGGGATGTCAGAATTCCTGTGTCTGCAAACAAACAGGTCCTATGGCTGCTCCTCAGTTTTTAGTGCTGGAAAGGCATCAGAAGAGGAAATCAGACTTGGTACAAGGAGCTGGGATGTTGCTTTATAATTCTCTTCTTGGTTTTGACAGTGGCTCCCATCAGGGAAAGTGGCTCAAAGAGCTGCTATGAAGTGCCCTGGACCCACAGAGAGCTTGCAACTTGCCTTCTTCCTGGAAAATGCCTTAGCCAGAGAAGCTAGGATTTGGGAAGTGCCAGTTTTCCAGAATCTCACTGGAGATCTGAAGGTATCCTCCCCTGTTTCCTTTGGAATTCCCTAATGGACTCTGCAGAGATGCAGTGCTGGTCCTGCCATCTGCCCCCTCCCCAACTGCAAAAATCATCCCACATGGACTGTGCTTAAGAAATGGAAGGGGAGAAGGATCTGTGTTGTCCCATCTTATTAATGCCCTGCATAAACCAGGGGCTTTGCATTTTCTTCTGACTCAAGTAGTTCTGGGAAATGTGGAGCATGTGAGAACAGTCAGTCGATGGTAAAACCATAAATTTGGCACATTAGAGTTAATTGTGCTCAACTTCCATCTATTAAGGTGGGAGAAGAGGGAATTCATTGAGGCCTAACAGGAGCCCAGCCCCATTCCAAGCTTCTACCTTAGGAAGGTACAGCATTCCATGGGCTCTGTGTGCAGTGGAAGCAGTTTTGCTCAGCTGCTTCTGTAAGTGCATCAGAACCATGGAAGAATGCACAGAAGTGCCCTGCCAACCTTGTGTCATTTTTGCAACACTCTAGAAATGCTACTTTTTACCAAGTAATTTTACTACCAAATGAAGCGAAATATTGAAAATGTGATGAGTAATATTAAACAAATTGGTGGTTAGTGGTGTCTGTTCTGTGTAGCTGAGTTCTATAAGAATGTTCAGGTGTGTGCCATGAGTCCTATATGGCATTGGCATGACAGCCAAAGTCCTTCTTACCTGAATGCAGCTTCAAATAAGATATAAGAAAGGAAAAAACAGTTGGTTTTGCCTTGTGGAGTCACAAACCTGCCTCTGTGGTCCCAACACTCAGCAAACTCCAGGGCTGTTAAAACTCCTGCAGAGTAAATCAGACCTGCTCCTGACTCCAGTTGCTCTGTTGAGGCTGCCTGAGTGGAAATGTGCTGCACTGAGGCTTCACATTCCCCGGGGTGGGAATAACGAGCACTCCCAGCACCCTGTTTGCAAGAGCTCAGTCTGGGAGGGCTGGGTGCTCCCCCCTCAGCACTCCAGTACAGCCCAGTACAACTCCAGTACACAGCCAGAGCCCCACCAGGTGGGCAACACGAGTGAGGGCTGTGAGCTGCTCCAAAACCTGCCCTTGCCCTCCCTGTGGAGACACAGCCCACAACTTTCTTTGTTTCAAGCCTCCAGACATCCGAAATGCTAATTAGAGCACTTAAAAAGATTTGAGTCTTCCTTTGGAGATATGTTAACAAAATCATCAAAGCACTAACTGTATTTTTCCTCTAACTCTTCCTCCCCCTCAGGACACAGATATCTCCCTGCTGTGTTACAAGAAAGCAGTTCTCTGGATTGCAGAAATGAGCTCCAAGTGCCAGTTTTTCCCTGAAACCTTTGCCTTGGCGACCAGCATCTTCACCAGGCTGTTGGCATCAGTGAAGGTAGAGCTTTGTGTCAGCTTTCCCTGGCCACATTACTGGCTGGGAATGTAGGGAGCATGTAATCAGTGTATACCCCCAGCAGGGGCTGTGTTTGGCAGCAGATTTAGGGAGCAGGCAGGGGCAGTGCTGGGAAAGGCCTTTAAGCACATATATATATNCTTTGCCTTGGCGACCAGCATCTTCACCAGGCTGTTGGCATCAGTGAAGGTAGAGCTTTGTGTCAGCTTTCCCTGGCCACATTACTGGCTGGGAATGTAGGGAGCATGTAATCAGTTTATACCCCCAGCAGGGGCTGTGTTTGGCAGCAGATTTAGGGAGCAGGCAGGGGCAGTGCTGGGAAAGGCCTTTAAGCACATATATATATAAATACATGTATGAACTTGGGTGTTTGATGAGGTGCCACTGACACACAGTCCTCTTTAGAAGATTTGTGTGAACTTAGTCCAAATGCTGTGATAAGAACTCATTATCTTCTGGTTGTCTCTGCTAAAAAGAAATAATTTGTGTTACTGCTTTAGTATTTTGGTTTGGAAACCACTGTTTTTAAGCAAACCATA